>CM052900.1:155351711-155391903 GCA_028534135.1 Potos flavus | reverse complement strand
ATCATTCCCATTCTACAGATGACGAAACTGAGGAACATTCTCTCTCACGGCAGCCTAGCCAGTCTGTGGGGGACTCAGGACTTGATCCCGGGGCTTCCACACCACCCATCGTTAACCTTTAGCTCAGCCTGGCCCCTGACCCCTGACCTCTGACCAGCTTGCAGATTCACAGCTGCCCTGTACGGGGATGACATTAGCAATTTCATTACGTGCAGACTTGGGGGCTGGGGTTTGAAATGATCCCATCTGATATCAGGCGTGGGGGGGGGGCTGGGACAGGGGGCCTTTGGGTTGCGTCTTTGATCCCTGCAGACCAGGCCACCTCTCCTGGGAATGGCACTAGCCGCCCCCCCCGCCCCTCCCCTCCCCTCCCCTCCCTGCCCCTCCCCCCCGGGGGACTCGTTATCTCTTGGCACAGTCTTCGAGATTGTGTGCGCTTAGTTCACAGCCATTTGCAAGTTTGGCCACAATCTCTGTTCGGGACTGGTGAAAACACAGGCCCCCATATGTGAATTTCATGTCTGCTTTCTCATTAAGAGAAGTTTTAGCTCTTTTTGGAAAGAGCTTTTTCTACCTTCCCGTTCCTTCAGGCTGGCTGTGAAGTTAACCCTTTGTTCTACCCATCCTTCTTCTTCTTCTTTTTTTTAAGATTTTATTTAAGAGAGAGACAGAGAGTGCACACAAGCAGGGGGGAAGGGCAGAGGCGGAGGGAGAAGCAGGCTCCCTGTGGAGCGAGGAGCCCCATGCAGAATGGGTCCTGAGCTGAGGGGAGCTGCTTAACCCACTGAGCCACTCAGGCGCCCCTCTACCCATCCCTCTTAAAATAGAATCTTTCTTTTGTCCACGCCCCCCCCATGTTTTTTTCTTAAGACTCTTTTCATTGAGGTGTAATTTGCATACAATGAAACTCACCAGAGGCCTTCAGCCCTACAGCTCAGTGCCTGGCCCTGGGGTGGGCGTGGTTTCTCCAGGGCCCCCCAGGCAGAAGGACACCCCGTCTTGGCCTTCATGGAGTCAGCCGGCAAAGGGCAGAGCCGGGAGGGAACAGGTCATTTCCCCGGGTGGGGACCCGGGTCACGAGACAGACCGCTCTGACAGATGGAAGTAGCTGGCGGAGGACCTTCCCAGCTGCGGGGGAGGCGTCGTAGGGAAGGACCGGAGTCCAGCTCCTCGGGAGAGTGTGTGCCTGTGTTTGTAAATCCCAACCAGGACGACGGGCGCTCTTAAAGATAAAAATGTGGCGCCTGGACACCTGTTAAAAGCTGCAAGGAAGGTTATGCAAGACGATTTTGTAGTTGGGGGGAGACTGTTGCAGGAGGAGGGAGAGGAGCTGAGCTCCCAATACACCGCGGGCTATTGGGGATTTACAGCGGAGAAGCGGAGCGAGGGGGATTGCTTTATCCGTGCCCCTGCCCCTGCTGCGAGGAGGGAGCGGCTCGCCCGATTTATTCCTGACGTTTGTTTGCACATTTGTTGCCCAAGGCCAGATGGGGAGACAGATACGGCGCATTTTTACACATGGGGGAGAGGGTGACCCCGTTTGTACATTGTTTTTTTGGGGGGGGAAGCTGGGAGGCAAAGATAGGGGGAGGGGAACGTAGAGGGCAAAACCCAAAGGTTCTTCCTCAGGGTGAAGGTGACTACTCAGAATTAACTGGGTCTTGCTTTCCTTCAGATACCCGCCCTAGCATTCCATTCTTCCAAAGAGCCACCTTCTGGAAGTTTTCTTTTTACAAATATTTATGGAGCAGTGACTCAGCCAAGGATGGTTCCTGGCACTGGGGACATGGCACGGACCAATTCAGACTCAGATCCTGCCCTTCTGGGGCTTCCATTCCATTGAAGGGAGACACACGTTAAACCAGACGAGGAGATGAATTGTGACATGTGTCAGGGAAGGATGTCATTGCAGGGGAGGGGAGACAGTGTGCTAGTTGGAAGGTCTGCAGTTGCTAACAGGGGTCGGGCAGGAAAGGTTTCTCTGGGAAGGAGGCATTCCGACTAGGGAGCTAACTGGGAGACAGGAGGATATCTGGGGTGAAAACAATGGGCAGTGAGAAAGGCAGGTGCAAAGGCCCTGAGGTAGGTAAATGCTTACTATATTAAGGATCCACAGGCAGGGAGGCTGATGTGACTGGAACAAGGGGAGGGAGGTGAGGAAATAAGATGGGACAGGTAAGTGGTGTAGGGGAAGTCATATAGGGCTTCAGCTGGAATCCTGAGGGCACCGAGTAGACGAGGGACACGATTCTTCTTACTTTTTAAAAACTTTGCTCAGCTCTTTTGAGAAAGGGCCAAGGGAGGGAGCAGGGAGATCAGTTAGGATTTCACTGTGACAATCCAAGTGAGAGACGAGCATGGGGCAGGTGGTGAGAAATAGTTGCATTTAGGTAAATTTTGAAGGCAAGTCTATTGGATTCATCGATTGCAGGGTGTGGGAGCAAAAACAAAAAGCTGACTCTAATTTTCAGCCTAAGCAACTGGTAGCATGGAGTCACTGTCACTGGAGGACAGTGGAGACCCGCTGGGTCTAAGCAGGTTGGCGTGGTGGGGGCAGGGCGGCAGATGAGAAGAGGGGCCGGAGCACTCGGGGGAGCTCAGTCCGGGACATGGGGACGTGAGAAGGCACTGGCCATCCATGGGAGATGGGGAGCAGGCAGCTGGCTTTGAGTCTGGAGTTGGGAAGAGGGCTGGCTTGGAGGGAGAATTATGTGTCAGCTGCTTGGGGCAGACATGTGATTAGAGCCTTGAAACGGCACAGGATCTTGCAGGAAACAGCATCTCGGAGAGTGGCGTGGGACAGCGGTGCTCGCAGCTCCGCCCGTTCAGGGCTCACATTTCACAGGAGAAAAATTGAGGTCCAGAGAGGGGAGGTTGCTGCTCCAACGTTGCACAGCCAGCTGATAGCAAAATTAGGAATAAGACCTCAATTCCCCGGTTGCCAAGGTCAGCGTCCTTTCCTGCATCCAGCTTCTTAGTGCCTTTTTACGACGAATAAGGCTTGCTCGGCTCTAACACTCGGTCATCTGACCCCCATGGCAAGCTCACAGGGTCACCGGAGAGCTGGGACGGCCTGCCCCCAGCCACATGGCCCTTCATTTGTCTTCTGCCCCTCTCACTAGGCTCTGGGCTCTGGGGCTTTGCCCCTTTGTGTCCCACCGCCCAGAGGTCAGCATCTGGCCGTGACAAAGAGTCTCGCCTTGCCCAGACTCGACTCAGTCTCCTCTGAACTCTCTTCTCCACGAGGCCTTGACCTCTGGGCTCTCCCATGTTGGTCTCTGTGCTGTCCGCCTTCTTTGCAAAGACCTCACTGATCTGACTCAGCCAGGAGCCCCCGTCCTCCACATCGGCTCAGCCCCCATCCCCCGATGTCATCCGATGGGGTTCTTCATACCCCCCCCACCACCACCCAGGAGATGTCTGGTCACCCTGGCCTGCCTTCAGGGGGACTCCTTCTTGGCAGTTGTGATGGTGCGACATATAATAAGAAATGGGACGCCTGGCTGGCCCCGTTGGAAGAGCATGCAGCTCTTGATCTCAGGGTTGTGAGTTCGAGCCCCACGTTGGGTGTAGAGATGACTTAAATAAATAAATATTAAAAAAAAAAAGAAATGTATTAGGTTTTTCTCTGGTTCAGGCTCAGAGACCCCGAAACCCTTGCGATTTCTCATATAAGAACCATAAATGGGCATCTTTTTTTGTTGTTTACTTTTGTCCTTGGCTCTTGAGGGGACTCCAGAGGAATACAGGTGAAATGGGGTCTTCCAGCCACACCTGAGTTTGTGTTAATGAGGTGACTTGGGGAGAGCCCCTGAGAGGGGGCTGGTTGCCGAGGGAACCAACCCAGATTGGAAAGTTGGAACCTTCAGCCCCGCCCCCACAAGCTCAGGGCGGGGAGAAGGACCGGAGATGGAGTTCAATCCCCAGTGCTTTCATCCATCCTGCCCACGAAACCCCCAAAGGACAGGGTTCAGGGCTCGGGGGTTTGGAGAACTTCTGGGACCATCAACTCGGAGGTGCTGGCAGGGTGACTGTGGGGAGAGGGTCCCCTTCCCACACATCCTGCCCCGTGCACCCCTCCCATCTGGCTCTTCTGAGACCTGTCCTGGTACAATAACCCCGTGATCATTATCGATCATGTTATTGATACACATTAGTGACGTGCTGTGAGCCCCGTGAGCCACTCTCGCCAATGAACCCCACCCAAGGCGGGGGCGGTGGGCACCTCCGATCTGCAGCCGGTCCGGTCAGGAGCACAGGTGACAACCTGGCCGGCCATTCCGTTGGCTTCTGAAGTGGGGGCGGTCTTGTAGGACGGAGTCCTTCACCGCCGGGAGGCGAAGCCGTCCACATAGACGGTGTCAGAACCCAGTTACAATGGCAGGACGTAGAACAAGTGTCGCAGAGTGGCTTAGTGTGGGGAAAACCCCACACATTTGGGGCCCAGAGCCCAGAAGTGTTCAGGGTATTGTGTGGAAAGGAAAACAAGTGTGTGTTCTTTCTTCACGGTGGCTTTAGCCAGAATCCCCATCTCCTCCACGCCTCCCCCATGTTTCCTCTTGGAAATTCTCCATCCGTCCACACCCACCCTGCACCTTGTCTATGCCGGTCTACCTTCCCTTGCTGTGTCAGAGTTGAGCCCATTCTCTGTCCCCCACGGCAGACCCCCCGTTCCGGGCCCTCCATTCACGGCAGGAGTGCTCTGAATAAAGTCTGCCTTGCTGCTCTTCGATAAATATCATGAGTAATTTTTTTCTTTTACAGGAGAAAGCATCTTAGTAGGACGGGTGTTTCTCCGTGACCATCTTCTTGCAGGAATAACCTATAACCTCCTGGGGGGGGGGGGGAACGTGTGTACTTTGCCATTTCTGTCAATGCTGCCGGGCCAAGCCCAGCACCAGGGACGTGCAAGTGACCCAGGAGGATTTGGAAGGCGACAGGTGGCTGGCCCCAACCTGTCAGATCTCATGCCATATCTGTAGCTGAAAGGAAAGGAGGCGATGTCCACGGGATTTCCCCAACCCCAAGGCCGAGGTGTGGGTGTGAGGGTAGGGATTTGAGCCTCTTCTTGTGGATAAACCCAGATAAGCCTGTCTTCATTCGAAACCATTCTCTTTGTTAGGATGTTTCCTCCCCACTTAGCTCCCGAAAATTACCATCTTTCCTGGGCATGCAAACAGCCCGAACTCACGGGCCTGGGCAATGCAAGGTTTGGGGGCCCTATTGACCGTGGGGGCTGGGCAAGCCTTCCTTGTGGGGGCCTCCCCTGGGCTCTACCCGCTAGATGCCAGTAGCAGCTCCCTCTCCCGCTTAGAATGACCAGAACATCTCCAGATGTTGCCAGATGTTCCCTGGGAGCTGACCCACCTCCGGGATGGTTTTCATCTGCGGCAGCAGGAAGAGGGTGCTGGCGAGGGGCCCCTCTAGGGGAGGTGACCAGAACCAGATGTAGTACTTTGATCCGTACACTGAAGCCTACTTTATGGCCACGTGTTTCCTATCTAGGGGGGCCCCAGGGACAGCTTTTCTTCACTGTTATACTCTTTCCTGCGGTGGGACCTGGCTCCCTCCATGCAGGGAAAGGTGATGACATGGAAATGCTATCTCGGTAGACGGAGAAAGATCCAAATCTGCCAAGGGAAGGGGAAAGAAAGGGGGAGTCCAGAATCTAATCCTGGCCTGGCAGGAGGATGGCTGTGTGACCTCAAGCTGGCCACTTAACCTCTCTGGGCAGCGAGGAGCCCAGGCACCCAGGGATGGGAGGTGCCCAGAAGGCAGTGGGTGTGGCCTGCAGTTGGCCCCTCCCAGTGAATGCAAACTCTCCTTTTTAACCCTGATCATGATGCTGAGAGCATGATTGCAGGTCTAACCACCTCATGATGGGAACTCTGGAAAGACAAAACCAAACGTAGAGATCACCCAGCCGTGCAGACGCGAGGGCAAAGGAACTCAGGTAGTTATGCTGAGCGGGGCCGTCCTGAGGGCCAAGATGGCGCCTATTTCTGGAAGGAAGACGAAGCAAAGGGTTAGAATCCAGAGAGGTCCTTTGATGACTTGTCCAGTGTTCTTGGAAAGCTGGATGTTTTCTCACAAGTGTCTGGGGAAGATGAAAGGAACACATACGTGTGCGAGCACACGCGCATGAACGCACACACAGTAGCTTTTAAAGAAAGGAGCTTACGTGCGGAATCGCACATCCTTTACTTAGAATGCCGGCGCAGGCCCCCCAGGGGCCCCTGCAAACCAGTCTTGGGGGTGGGATGGGGGTATCACACCCAGATTTGCGGTTGCACAATGGCCATAGAAAAGAGTGGAAGTTAAAAAAAAAAAAAGAGTGGAAGTTGCTTTGAACAAGTACCAAAGAGAGAAAAAGTTAGGTCTCGACTTGACTACTATTGACTGAGAGAAGGGAGCCAGACCACCGAATCATTAATCCCCAGGGCTGGTCTACCTGAGGCCTCTTCTCCTTTGGGTTCTGAGAAATGGCCCAATGTTCTAGTTTGTTCTGGAAGAGAATGGATTTGAAGATCTGAGGAGCGAAATTTTTCCTTCCTTCCGTCTTTCCTCCCTCCCTCCCTTCCTTCCTTCCCTCCCTCCACCCTCCTTTCCTTCCATTCATCCATCCAGTAGTATTATCCGGGCAAAACCCCTGCTAACGAATTCAGTGCAACCTAGTCACTCCGATCCAACTTCTTTGCAGATGAACCTTTAAATCAATTGCGTTCCCAGGACACAATTTACATCTTAGTGTACGAGTTGTCTCTGTTACGATCGAGCCGTCAGTGGCCTTAGAGGCCAGAAAGGTGTAGGTGGGCAGCTAGTCAAGACTCCCAGGATTTCAGTCTTTTGTGGATTTTTTCCCTGTACTCCTGTTGTCCTCCCTCTTCCCCTGAGCCCTGCTCACTCCGTCCCAGCCACACGGCCTCCTTCTGTCCCTTAAGCAGATTAAACTCCTGCCTCAAAGCTTGCTGTCCTGCCTGAACGTGCTGCTCCCAGGTACCCCTGAGCTTCTCCGATCCCTCATCTCCCTCGGTCTCTGTTCAGATGTCACCGCCTCCAGGCAGCCCACACAACATAGCCACTCCCACCTGTTCCCTTGTCTGCTGTGTCTTTCTCTCCAGTGCTTACCGCTAGCTGGCACACTCCGCATTTCCTAGCCTGTCTCCCACTCCGCATGGTGGCGGTGGCGGAGGGAAGGATGGAGGGATTTCTAGGTCCCGGCAGCAGGACTCACACTATTTTTAGAACTGGAAATGGGTTTAAGATCTTTCTGGCACCCCATCATTGTAAGGACGAGGAAACCAAGAGCAGGGGAGAGAAGAGCTCGTCACCGTTGCGCGGTGGGTCCAGTTCAGGGCTAGGTGGCGGGAAGTCGTGGGGAGGCCCATGTTCTAGAACGTGCTGCCGGACTCAATGCTTGCTCTGCGACACTGGGCAGAGTTCCTCCATCTCGGCCAGTCCCTGTCTCCTGGTCTGGAAAGCGGGTACGCTGTTGCTGGTGCTCGGTACAGCAACACTGGTATTAGGAACCCACAAAACCATGAAATAGGGCCACGTGGTTCTCAGACTACAGGCAGGTCATGTTCTCTGGAGCTCACCTGGTCATTCACTCACTCATTCATTCATTCATTCATTCATTCACTTTTAAGTAGGCTCCACGCCCAATGCGGAGCTTGAACTCATGATCCAGAGATCAAGAGTCGTATGTTCCACCCACGGAGCCGGCTCTTGGAGGGAACTAGCAGGGGAGCAGGACTCTCAGGGATGGCTCAGAGCAGTTGCGCTCAACTTGGGAGAGACCTGGGGGTTCGATTCTCTGCATTTCTAACGAGCTCCCCGGTGGCCAGAGGCAAGTAGCCATCTAGCTCCCAGCCCAGCACCTACTTCTCTGTCTCTGCCTTTGCTGACTTTAGATGCTCCAACTTGTGGTTCCAGTTTCTACCTGCTCAGCCCATCAGCCCCTTCCTCCACCCTCCCCAACCTGACCCGGATTTCCTCTTTCGTCCTCATACATCTTTATACATGGGGTTCTTCTCACCTTTCTGGCTCCACTAATGCCTTCTCGTTCTTTCTTTCTTTCTTTCTTTCTTTTTTTTTTTTTTTAAAGATTTTATTTATTTATTTGTCAGAGAGAAAGCACAAGTAGAGGGAGCGGCAGGCAGAGGGTGAAGCAGGCAGAGGGAGAAGCAGCAGGGAGCCCGACATGGGACTCAATCCCAGGATCCTTGGGATCATGACCCGATCTGAAGGCAGATGTTTAACCGACTGAGCCACCCGGACGTCCCTGCCTTCTCGTTCTTTAGGAGACAGCAAGGACAACATTCGAGACTTCTCAGGGTGGCCTTTGCCAATTGATCTGGCCACTCAAACCTAAATTGTTTTGGCTTCAGTGAATTGAACTTCTGAATCAGGCTACCCATCTCTTAATGCAGAGCGCCTCCTCCAGGAAGCCTTCCCGGACTGCCCAGGCTTTGTCAGGTATTTCTCCTGGGCCCTGTGCTTATCCCTCTCACAAACAGTTCATTTCCTGTGAAGGGACTGTGAGCCCCTCAGAAACATGATGTCTTATTAGCCTCCACTCAGCGTCCCCAGTCCTCTTGGTGTCCTTTTCACTGTGGCCAGCAGAGGGCGCCTCAGCCCCATACTTCAGCCTTTGGGGTGCCGAGCCGCTACCCTCCTACCCTCAGGACGCCTCTGGACAAAGTGAGGCTTCTCTTATTCTTTGAGAATCAGGTCACCTGGGGTTAAGAGCCCATGTCCCAAACATTCCTAACTGCGTGATCTTGGCCTTGGTGATTTGCCCATCAGACCCTCATTTTTCTCTTCTATAAATTGGCCATAATAATGCCTCTTAGGAGTTTGTGTTCAATAAAGCGATCACATCCAAGCCTTAGCCCAGCCTGGCATCAGTTTCCTTATCTGTGACATGGGGATAATTTTAACCACTTCCTCACAGGGCTGTTGTGAACATTGAGTTAATATATTAGAACACTAGGAACAGTGCCGGGTGCATGGTCGTGCTATATGATCATTTCCCCTTATTATTATTATCACTTGGTGATGAACAAGCTGTGCTTTTCCCCTGTCATGTTCTAGCTGATCGTGGGCCCAGAGGAAAGGCAGCTCTCCCCTGCGTTCCTAAGCTGCCCCAGCTCCCCCAGAGCTAATGCTCCTGGTGGGGTTGGGATCTGTGTCCCAGCTTTTTCTGGGATGGGTCGGTTGAGGCTTTTGGCCTGAGCTGGGGTGCCATGTGGCCTCTGGAAACTTGGGTCCCCTGAGCCAGGCTGCAGCTCACTGCAGGAGTGGAAGTCTGGGGTACCCCCAAGAAGCCCCCATGCCTCCCTCTCCCCCCCCTGAAACCAAGACTGCCCTGGATCCCTGAGCAAGTCCTGCTCTCTGTGATGGGAAAGGAAGGCAACAAGCAGCAGGGAGGGCTGTGGCCAGGCCAGCCTTACAGCCGAACTGGGGAATGGGGGTGAGGCTGGACTGCTGCTCTCTCTCCATCCACATAATAGGGATCAAAAAAAAAAAAAAAAAAAAAAATCCCGCTTGTCTCCTCTTTCCCCCTCAGGGCAGGCTGGTAAAGCAACATCTCCATCCATTAGACGCAGGCAAAAAGTCCACGTTTTAGAGCTTGATGGTCTGGCCGTGAACCCTGACTTTACTTCTGACCAACTGTGTGACATCGGGCAAGTGAGTGAACCTCTCTGAATGGTTGCAGGGAGGGATGCAGGGAGGATTGAAAACATTATATATACGTGCGTTTTACTCTTGCTGTTGTTTTTGATGTTAGAAACCAAATGGGCTTCTGTGTTATCTTTAGGTAAACAAGACAAGATTATGATTGACTCTTGAGCAATGCAGGGGGAAGGGGCGTGGACTCCCAGCTCAGTGGAAAATCTGGTGTAACTTTTGACTCCCCCCGCCCCCACACTTAACTCCTAATCGCCTCCTGTTAGCCAGATGCCTTACTGATAATATAAACGGTCGATGGGCACGTATTTTGTATGTCATATGCACTGTTTACTGTATTCTTACGATAAAGTAAGCCAGAGAAAAGAAAAAGTTAAGGAAATTGTAAGGAAGTGGAGGGGCCGTGGGCAGGCTGCCCTAAGAGGGACCATTTTGGCATGAAGAGTATTTTGAGCTGAAGGCACCCGATACCTTACAGGCTTAAGAGAAAGTTTTGCCCCTCCCTTAACTACACAGAAGAATCTAAGTTGGGATTCTTTCCTAGAATAAGGGCAATTATCGGAGATAGATTTTCTCTCGGTGACGCATCTGTATGGAGGGACAGACATCTTACTTACTTACTTACCAAGCACCTGCTGTGGAGAGCATCCCTTCCTCCGAAATCCCAGACCCCCACCCCCTTCTCCTTGGTTCAGAATGACACGGATACCTCATTTCGCCTGTTTTCGGAATTTCCATGTCCGTGTGGATTCCCTGTACGCACTCTATTCGATTTGATTTTCTCCTGTTAATCTGTCTCATGTCAATTTGATTCTTCATCCTGCTGGAAGGACTCTTGAAGGGGGACCGGAATTCTTGCTACCCAACAGAAGAAAAAATACATTTCTAGCACTGGACTGTATTTATTGGAAAACAAAACAAAACAAAACACTTCTAAGCAGACCTGTGCAGTTCCAACCCATGTTGTTCAGGGTCGATTGTGTATTATCGGGGCCAGGGTCTCGACGCTAGCTGTGGACCTGACCCTGAGCTTTACGTGCTCCTGTCTCTGAGTGGAGAGGTGGATACTGCCCTCGGGATGAAGGGGAGGCTGCTTGGATCATGAGCGCTTTGCGCCTGTGGCTTCAGCCATTCCACAGAGCAACCGGAAGAGATGACAGCATCATCCCAATTTGTAGTAAGAAAACTGAGGCCCCAGGAGGGGGAGTGACTTGTTCAAGGTCCCCATCTTCGAGACCAGGTGGCTCAGAAGCTGCCTCTGGGGTGGAGGTGGGGCACGAGAATATGAGCCGTCTCGCCCTTGACACGGCCCTTGACACTGCCCGCCGCCCTGACGTACTGCTTAGTGCATAAGGCCAGGGGTGCTGTGCACACTGCAGAGCCGTCCTGCTGATCCCTGGCCCCCTGGGGCTCTCCTTCTGAGCTGCTGCTGCTGCTGCTTCATGTGACTCCTGATTTCCCCGAAGGCGTGCTGTGAGGACAACGCCGTAGCTGGTAACGACCGACCATGTCCATCACTGGCCTCCTGGGAACCGGGCCCCCCTCCAAGCCTTTGGCTCCGGCACCCCCTCCAACTTGCTTTCTGTTTCTGCAATGTCTTAAGTGTGTCCCAGCTGTTTGTGCTGTGAATTTAATTCCCAGGACGGCCCTGAGCTTGGCGGAAGACAGGCACATTAGGAATCTAATAAGTGCGTGGGTGGCCGGGCAAATTGATGTAAATAAGTCGTTTCTCTGAACCTCTCAGTGGGGCATCTCAACCTCAGAATACTGTTTCGGGGCCTGAGCTGGAAAAGGAAGAGGTTCGAGTTCAATCCCAAATGAGTGTCGGTGATTCCAGCTGGGACGAGAGATTCGGAGGCCGTGATAGTGAAGGGACAGGCCTGTGTCCAAATCCCGGCCCAACCACTGTACAAGTGACCGAGACAGCCATCGGGCTGCATTTCTCCCTGTCTCGAGGGGTCTGTTTTTCCACTGTTTTGCTTTCACTGGAAGAACATGCTGGAAGCCAGGACATGTGACTTCTACATCAGGGTGTCAGGAGGCCTTGCCCGCTTGCACATTCTTTTGGACCTTTGTGGGCGTCTTGTGCCCCGAGCCTGAGCTAAGCCCTGGAGGGTGAGCACCACGTGGAGGACAGGGGCCCCAGCAAGCACATCCTAACCCAGCAGACGGCAGCCTCACGAATAGGCCAAGTCCAGGGGAGATCTCCTCAGTGCGGTCCCGGCCAGAGGAACCATGCAGCTGACCGTGGGCTATAACGGAAGCTTCTTGTCTCAAGTCACTGAGTTTGGGTGTGCTTTCTATGCGGCAATCATTTGTTGATACAGCCATTTATAGTTAAATGCTGCTCCTCTCTGAGCCGCACTTTCTTTATCTGTGAAATGGGCATGAGAACAGCCCATGTCCCAGAGGACTGATGTGAGGCATGAAGATACATAACAGATCTCAGGCATGATGCCTGACACGGGGAGGTCGTCTGGAAGACGGG
Organism: Potos flavus; assembly: GCA_028534135.1. Taxonomy (NCBI): domain Eukaryota; kingdom Metazoa; phylum Chordata; class Mammalia; order Carnivora; family Procyonidae; genus Potos; species Potos flavus. Next base: position 155,379,722 of record CM052900.1, on the reverse strand, counting down.
CTTTTGCGCTGTCATAAAAGCAACTCCCAAATCTGTTTTTTAAATTTTTTTTGAAAGAGAGAGCGAGCGTGCACGAGCAGGGGGAGGCGCAGAGGGAGAGGAAGAGAGAGGATCCCAAGCAGGCTCCACGTCCAGTGCCGAGTCTGACATGGGGCTCCATCCCACAGCCCCCAAAATCACGACCCAGGCAGACGTCAAGACTCAGACGCCCAACCGACTGAGCCGCCCAGGCCCCCCTTTACTCCCCAGTCTATATGACTGAAACCATAAAGGTCTGCTTCTTGCCCTTGCCACTTGCCGATGGCAGATTTATTGGGGGCTCTGCTTATCGTGGCTGGGCAAGTCCCGGGCTAGCGACATTCCCTGTCCTGAATGGTGTGCCGGCGTGCGGGACAGACCGGGTGGGGACTTCTCCCGGCAACAGAATGCTTTATTTGTTTGCTTGTTTGTTTTTAAAGATTTTATTTATTTATTTGACACAGAGAGAGAGAGCACAAGTAGGCAGAGAGGCAGACAGAGAGAGAGAGGGAAGCAGGCTCCCCGCTGAGCAGAGAGCCCGACGCGGGGCTCGATCCCAGGACCCTGAGATCATGACCTGAGCCGAAGGCAGAGGCTTTAACCCACTGAGCCACCCAGGCGCCCCAGAATGCTTTAACTTGGAAGCGACATACGCGGCACTTCCGTTCACAGCTGGTGGCCCCCACATGCCCGGGGCATCAGGAAACCCCATCCTTCATGCCCGGAGAGCGCTGGAAATAACTGGGGAAGGGCATGTGTGCATGTTAGCTATTCTGCTTCTCAAGTCCAGACAGCAGGAAACCCAAGCAATAATGAGAGCCGTGCTGATGGAAGGAATACAGCTTTTTTTTTTTTTTAAAGATTTTATTTATTTATTTGACACAGAGAGAGAGATCACAAGTAGGCAGAGAGGCAGAGAGAGAGAGGGAGAAGCAGGCTCTGTGCCGAGCAGAGAGCCCGATGCGGGGCTCGATCCCAGGACCCTGAGATCATGACCTGAGCTGAAGGCAGAGGCTTTAACGCACTGAGCCACCCAGGCGCCCCTGGGAATACAGCGTTTACTGAGCACCTGCGATGTGACACTGAACCCTTAGCTCCCTGTGGCTGGGGATGTGGCAGAGAGCTCCAGGACCTGCCTCGTGCCACCAGGTTGGCGGCAGAGCCAGAGCCAGACAGGGCTTTCCATTAACGGGGCCCATTGGTCAAGGCCATGCCCCGACTCCCGTCAGCTACAGTCACTGTCCTTGCACTTTTCATCCCCCGCCCCTCTGGTTTCATAACAGAACTTTCCCCTGAGGGGTTCCGGTGTGGTCGGAGGTGAGCCCGGAGGTTCGGGATGTTCTTACCCGAGTCGGTCTGGATGCGGGCTCTCACCCTTTCGTAAAGCCATTTGTGACAATCCCCGCCACTGACCGAGCTCTCGCCGGAGTATACGCGCCCGCATACACGAGGGGCTTCCTGAGCATTTTCTTACGGAAACCTCTGCACAGCCCTCTGATGTCATCCCCATTTTATGCAGGTGGGAACAGATGCACAGAGAAGTTAAGCGTCCCGTCTGAGGGCACACAGCGGGTGAGGAACTGAGACTGGAGCCTAGGGAGCCCAGCCCCAGGTCTTTGCGTGTAACCTCTGCACTATAAAGGGCTTTTGCATGCTTGAGCTTGTCTGATCTTCCCCCACCTCACACACACGTGCACAGGCACACACACATTCCCCCCACCACTGCCAAACCTGAGGGGTGAGCAGAGCGGACTTCCTACTCCAATGTGCAAGTGTGGAGTCTGAGGTCTGAGGACAAGTTCTGGGTCATAGGACTGGTCACCTGGTTCTAAGAACAGCGCCCTTTCCACACCTGGGGGCTCAGGGGGAATGCAGTGTGGCCAATCACCTCTTGCTCCCTAACCAACCCCCCCAACATGTCTACTTTGGGAGGCTACTAGACTCTGGAATTGGACAAGGTACAGCGGGGCTGCTCATCTCTGCTCAGTCATGTCTGGGGCCTCAAGGGCGGGAAGATGCAAAGCTGGGGGTGACTCCCCGGCCGGGCCCCGGGATCCCTTGGAGGCATCCTTCCTTCCCATCCAGCACTCGGTGCCAGCTGCGGCTGGACTCGGTGAGGCTGTTGGCCAAAGTACCTGCCCATGGCCCCTTCCCGCAGCCTGGGCTTCCTCACGTCCTGGTGGCCTCGGGGTCACCGGTGTCTCACATGGCGGCTCCACGGGTGAGCGGCCCAGCCGGCAAGATGGAGGCCATGTGGCCTGTTCTGAACTCAGCAGAATCACTCTGCGGCATTCTGCCACCAAGAACCAGCGGGAGCCTGCCCAGATTCGGGCCCGGCCCTTATCCCTCCGTGAGCAGAGAGAATTTGTGGACGTGGATACAAACTGCCCAGGGCCATGAAATGGTGGGACAGAGAGGGTGGAGCCCTAATGGGATGGGGCAGAGGCTCTGGTTAGCATTTTTTTAAAAAAGATTTTATTTATTTATTTGAGAAAGAGAAAGAATGAGCAATAGGGAGGGGCCGAGGGGAGAGAGAGAAGCGGACTCCCGCTGAGCAGGATGCAGAGCTCGATCCCAGGACCTGGAGATCATGACCTGAGCCGGAGGCAGACTGAGCCACCCAGGCGCCCTTCTCATTAGCATTGACCCCCAGCATCCCATCCTCGCCTCTTGGCAAAGCTCTGGGTGTCTGTGGTTCCTGGGAGGACGTGCTCCTGGTGGCCAGCAGGGGGCGCCCAATACCCCTTCCTGTCCCTGGGTTAGGAGGGAACCAGGCAGGAGGACCCAGGCAGCCTCTCTGGACACAGTCGCCCTCCACTGCCCAGCAGGGAGCCCTTCAGGGGAGTCCTGCTGTGTCCACACTGCATCGGCCCCACCCCCCAGTCTCCATAACAGTCTGTCGATGGCTCTCTGGCCTTTCCCCAGACGCCATAGCCCCACAGCTCCCCCTGGGGGAGCGCCGTGGGCAGGGGGGACGGTAGGGGCTTCGCCGGTGGACACATTGTGAGACTGGGCAAATCCCGGGTCTGCACTTGGGATTTCCCAAACACAAGAGGAAAGGGGTCGGACTGCAAGATCTTCTAGCTTCCAGAATTCCAGGGACACCTGAATTTCTTGAGAAGCGAGGCTCCCGGAGATACCCCTTGTCTTTACAACATGCCCCACTCACCTGAGGCCTCTGCCCGAGGCTCCCTGTTTGCCGTGTGGGCGCCATGTTGGATTGTGACTGTTGGCTTCAGGCCTGGGGTCCACGGGAGCCACTGAGATCCACAGAACAGGTCGGGACTTCCCAGAGGAGCAACAAGGGCAGCCCACCCCCCGTGGGAATGAGCACCTACTGTGTGCTGAGCTCCTCCTGAGGCCCTGCCAGCTGGTTTTGGAGAGCGGAAGTTGAGGTCACAGCACCTTTCCTGTTGTCCTCTCTGCTCTTCACGGCTTGGCCACACAGGAGCGGTGATCACTCCTGCCTTGTCCCCTCACTTCCTTCCCCACTCCCCAGCGGGGCCCCCATCAGGCCAGCCTTACTCACCCTCCTCTCTCCTTCTGCCTTCCCTCTGTCTCCCCCGGGCCCGTGTGATGGCGATGGTGATGGCGTGGGATTCAGAGGGCGAGGGTGAGGGGAGGGTGGGGCCTCGAGGAGTGGGGTCTCTGGAAGGAACTATTCTTCAGCGAATCAGCCTTTAAACTTTCCAGGACTGCGGGGGGCTTTGCCTTTGCTGCAGCTACAGTGCCTGATGTCAGGGCACCTTTAGGCTCATGGGCCAAGTGCTGCCTGATGCCAGGGCACCACCAGACAGGCTATACGCATGGCACCCCTTAAATTGTGCACTGTGGCAGCACCCCCCCGCCCCCCGCCCCCTACCCCCCACCCCCCGCCAATGAACTGCCGGTGCTGGTCTGAGCCGGGTGTGTTGGCAAGTCTCTGCTTTCCAATGACAGGGAGGAAAGACCCTCTACGTCTCCCTTGCCTTAGCTGTCCTATGTACCTGGGTGCCTGCCTCAGTTTCTCTGGGTTGGGCCCCGATACCCTGCTCGTCTCTTGTTGTAGAGAGTGGCTGGATCCTCTTTTCTGGGCCCCGGCAGTCGGAGAGATGGCCCCAAATCAAGGTGCCACCAGCCTCCTGAGTCATGGGGCCACCTGTTCGCTGCTGTGGAGACCCCAGCCCGGGATGGACGTCTCACGGGCTGACGTTTGCCCCAGTCGGGCGCAAGCTAGAACAGAACAGAAGCTTCGAATCCCAGCTGTGCCTCTTTCTCTCTGTGTGATGACAGGCATGCCTCTCAAATCCTTCGGAACCTCAGTTTTCTCATCTGCAAAATGGGCATAATACTAATACATCTCTACCGAATCTGGGACTGAATCCCGGAACAGACAGATGGCAGTTGTCAAATTCTCTTCTCCTTGGAGCATTATCCTTCAAGGTGAGTTTTCCCCACCTCTGTGCCAACCTAGACCTTAACTCCTCTCTCCCGCAGCTTGGGACGGTTGGTGTAGACGGGGACCCGAAATCCTGAACTGCAAGGGGACCGTTTAAACTCTGCTGCACATTTTTTAATGAATGGACTTGGCCTGGTGGAGGTTTTCAGGGGATGTGCTTAAAAGACAGACAAGATCACTTGCCATCAGCCTGGCTGTCATTAATGTAAATGGGGGTTCCCTTGGTGTTCGCTGTTGCTTTCTTAAATTTCTGACATTCATTTACTCACTCGGTACCTGTTAGTTACAAGCCTACTATGTGCTGGGCACTGGGTTGGGTCCTGAGGATCCTGGTGAATCAGGTAGGTTCCGCCGGTGGTGGGGTTTAGACACACTTGAGGGCACAGATAAAATCCAAGTAAACACACAGACATATTACACAATTACAAAATTGTGTAAATGCTTCGGAGGAAACAAACTCATTTGCTTATTACAGCTTAAATGGTACAAAGGTAAGTTTCAGCCTCAGCCCATGGAATCTGAGGTTTTTCTGGGATAGTGTAATGAAAATAAATAGCCACAGGACAGTCTCCATAGTTTGCAAGGGCCTGCTAAGGCTGTGTGTATAAACGAGTGCCTTGTATAAAGGACCTCATTCACTTCTTACAACAGTCATTAGACCTGAGTGTCATTATCTCCGTTTCACAGATGAGCACACAGAGGTCAAGAGGTCAAGTGACTTGCCCGAGGTCACATGGCTTGCTAAGGAAGCTGGATTTGAACTTGGGTTTGTTTGATCTGGGCTGGCTGTTAATTACAGACCTTGTCTGAGCCCTGCGGCCGGGCTCATGCCACAGTGTCTGTTGGGACACTGTATGTTGGGAAGCCCAGGCTGGGAGTTCTCAAAGTCTGTGACTAGAGGGCCGAGGGCGAGCGGTAGCAGAGAACCCCCTGGGGATGAAGCTTTCCATCAGAGCTGGAAGAGGGGAGTGGGGGCCCTGAGACCCAGGCTGGAGGCGCTAATGCCAAGGCCCAGGGCAGAGGCCTATCTCATAACAGATGGGGCCAATGGTGTCCCCGGGATACCCTGGAAGGCTCGCTTGGAAAAGGCCCCCTTGCCTCCACCTGTTTGCCAAAGCTGAATGAAGGTGATGGGGTATGGATGGGGGCCCCCAGTCTGTCTCCACATAGCCCCTGATGGCCAACATGTCTCATGGCCTTGACTGTTCACACATTCGGGGCAGGAGGCAGGTGGCTTAGGAGGTTGCAAGCCTTGCGCCCAGGATCTGGACCCCCTGCCCCAGTCTGCCTGCTGCCGGCAGCCCCAGTCCGATTCTCCCCGTGGGATTGAGCCTGGACTCTGGAAATGAAGGGACCTAGGTCCAAATTCCAGCTTCCGCACTCTCTAGCTGTGTGACTTCGGGCAAGTTCCTTACTTCTCTGAGCCTCCGTTCCTCATCTTTTCAAGTGGGCGTGATAAGATCTGCTTCCCAGGTCCTGGGAGAGGAAATACGATGATCAACGACGCCTCACCCAGTTCCTGGACGATTATACAGTGTCGGCTGATAAGCGTGAAGTCAAATCCTATTCTTCCCAGAACTTGGGGCGTCTGCGTCCTCCCAGCGGATGGAGAGCGTCTGCAATTTTATTCTAAAGGCACGGGTGCTTATCTATGTGAGACTGTTGTCCCTTGAAGTCGTCACCGATTGGGAGGCTCTTCCTCGAACTTGGCTTTGAACATGCTCCGTGGAAGTGCTTCATCCTCTGAAGGCGGATCTGGAGTTTGGATTTAGCAAGGAATCTTCTGGACCCTAGACTGCTGACATTGGGGGAGGGTTTGCGCCGGGTGACGCGGACAAGGGAGAGAGGATTACAAGGCAGTCGGGAGGGTGGGGACAGGTTTCTACCATGGAGGGCTTTGAAGCAGTTTTCAAATCAATGTGTGGAGCACAGCTCCTTTATGGGCCAGGAAGAGAAGCTTGGGCCATCGAGGCACCCAGCCTCCTTGGAGGCTGACCTTGGGCAGAGGGCGATGCCCTCCCAGAAATGACTGTCCCCAGATAGCCCATTGAGATCATTTCATTGGCAAGGACAGAGCCCTGCCTGAGTACGTTTAAGCCAAAAAGGGAATCTATCTCAAGGATTCAGGGGTGTTTCGGAAACCCGGAGGGCTGCCTTGGCTTCAGGAGCCATCCCAGGAGCTGGGCAAGGGCTGGGACCCAGGCATTGCGTGCCCGCTTGCCTTTCGCTATTCCCACGACCGATCTCTCTCTCCCTTTTGAATTGTGGTAAAATATACATTACATAAAATCTATTATTGTAACCATCTTTAAGGGTATAGTTCAGCGGCATTCAGCGAAGGCACAATGTTGTGTATCCATCTCCGAGAACATGGTCATCATCCCAAATACGCTGCGTGCCCATTATGCAGCCCCCCATGTCCGCTCCCCTAGCCCCTGGGCACCACCATTCCGCTCCGTCTCTCTGAATTTCACGCATCTCTCTCCACCTAGCAGAACGTTTTCAAAGTTCATTCGTGCTGTAGCGTGTGTCAGATTGTGGTTCCTTTTTAAGGCTGAATGCCACAGTGTGGGGCGCATTTTCTTTACCCGATCCTCCACCTGCAGACATTTGCCTCGTTTCTGCCTTCTGGCTGCTGCATCCAATGCCAATGGCATTATTCTATCTCTTCTTCTCTCTTTGCATCTAGGACAGACTTCTTGGCCTTTCCGGGCACGTGGCAGAAGGTGGCCAGCCTGTGGCTTTGGGGTTCCAAGTATTTAGTTCCAGCCACCAGCCCAGTCCCAATTCCAAAGTTCTGAGGCCGAGACCGCGACTGTGAGGTGTGTGCACATTGGCACCGGGACATGTGGGGGTCCGTTCGGCTGCTGGGCTCCATCCCTGGGAGTGGGGCAGATGCTTCTCAGAAAGGCAAAGGCAGTCATTTGGGATTGAGAACCTTCTCCCTCATTTAGAAGCTAAGCCAGGAGCGCCTGGGTGGCTCAGTCTGTTCAGTGTCTGCCTTTGGCTCAGGTCATGATCTTGGGGTTCTGGGATCGAGTCTTATGTCAGGCTCCCTGCTTAGTGGGAAGAAAAAAAAAAGATTTTATTTATTTATTTGACAGAGAGAGAGAGAGACAGCAAGAGAGGGAACAAAGCAGGGGGAGTGGGAAAGGGAGACAGAGAGAAAGAGGCAGGCTTTCTGCTGAGCAGGGAGCCTGATGCGGGGCTCGATCCTCGGACTCTGGGATCATGACCTGAGCCGAAGGCAGACGCTGAACCGGCTGAGCCACCCAAGTGCCCCAAATAAATAAAATCTTAAATAAAAAAAAAAGAAGCTAAGCCAGGACACCCTCAGATGGAAATATTTCCACTCTGATGAACCTATCTGGACGGTTTCAGTTAGAAGACTCAGAAAGATGCTCTTTTATTATTTTAAAATTTTTATGAAAAATCTTTCTGTATTTGCATGTAGCTGACACACAGTGTCCCGTGAGTTTCACGTGTACACACAGTGATTCCACTTCTCTCTGCATTATGCCAGGACCGTCTGTCACCACGCAGTGCTACTGCAGGATCATTGACTGTATTCCCTATGCTGTGCCTTTTATTCCTGTGACTTGTCCAGTCCATAACTGGAAGCCTCGACCTCCCTCTCCCCTTCTCCCAGTTTGTCCATCCTCCCCCCATGTCCCCCAGAAAGATGCTATCTATTTTATTTATTTATTTTTATTTTATTTTTTAAGATTTTATTTATTTATTTGACAGAGAGAGATCACAAGGAGGCAGAGAGAGAGGAGGAAGCAGGCTCCCCACCAAGCAGAGAGCCCGATGGGGGGCTCGATCCCGGGACCCCGAGATCATGACCTGAGCCGAAGGCAGAGGCTTTAACCCACTGAGCCACCCAGGCGCCCCAGATGCTATCTATTTTAATTTCAACATACATGCATGCTTTGTGTCTTCTGGCCTCTGGTTTTTGAGGCATAAGTCGGGGGGCCCTACAAGTTATCCTGGGCCCTTGACCTGGTGTGGGGGCCTGTTTGCTTTGGGGATCAGTGAGCTGGAGGTGCGAGAGGAGGGGTGTCAGCCAGCTGCTCCTTCCAGAGCCTTGGGAGCCCGAGGTCCTGGTCCAGCCCCCCTCCCCCGCCCCGGCATGCTCCCTGATCCTTCCGGCCCCTCATTAGAGCCACGTGCCCCTTTTCCAGTTTCTGTTTTGTGAGTATGAGCCACTATCTGCGTGACAGGGGACACATCTCTTGGTATCACGAAATCTCAGTTTCTTACTGCTAAATGGCTGGGGTTGCCCACTCTGCCTTCTTTAGAAAGTTGGCAAGGTGGTCCCATGACGCCGATGGCCGTAGAGAGGGGGTTCTCAGTGGGGGGGGGTGCAGCTTGCCCCCCTCCCCCCCCAGGGGACATGCAGCAAGGTTCGGAGTCATTTTCGGCTGACACGGCCGGCAAGGGTGGGGGCTACTGGCATTAGGGGGTGGAGGCCGGGGATGTTGCTAAGCAGGCTGGGGGGCGTGGGATGGCCCCACCACCAGAAGTGCCGGGTCCAGAGTGTCTGCAGCGCCGAGGGAAGAGAGGCCAGTCCTGAGCAGCGTGGGACAGTCATTCCCTCTGCACATCTTCACTGAGCATCTTTTGGTGCCGGCTGCGGGGTGGGGGGACGGTGGGGGTTGGTAAGGACCCAGTCCCTCCCATAGTGGGGCGGGCCAGAGGGTCTGGCATAGGGTGGGCATGTCCAGACTCTTTCTACATCGAAGTTTAGGCTCCGTTGGTGGAGAGCTCAGCATGCCGCTGTGGTCAGACCCTGCTCGGAAAGCGTGGTACGTGGGGGCTCTTTGGGGCACGGGCTCAGCGAGTAACTGGGTACATGGCTTTGAGTGGGCACGGCCTCTGTTGGCAAACAGGTGTTTCTGAAATGCTTGGCTGGGGCGGTCCCTGCAGCCTCCCCTGCAGAGCGATGCTCAGGCCACCAGGCGTGTCCTTTGAATGGGGGGAAAAGCAGGTGTGCTGACCTCTTAGAGGGATGGATGGTTTGGGAACAAGGAGTGGAGGCGGATTTATCGAGTTTTTTTCTGAGTTTTTTTCTCGTGGCTTCTCAGCTGGTGTTTGCTTCCTGTGCTACCTGGGCCTTGGGGGTGGGTGAGAAAAGGAGGGGCAGGAGAAGAGAAGACCCCAGAAAGCAGGAGGGGAAATTCCAGACGCCTTTATACCTTTAGAGGTTGGGGGAGTGGGGGTTGGTCTGGGTTTCCAAAGAAAAACACCAAGGACGACCCCAGCCCCACCCGACCTCCTTCTCTGACCTTGAGCTCAGCTTTCTCTGGGGGTGGAAAGCCCAGGCCAGCCCTTCTGGTGGGCGGTGCGAAAGGCAGTGGCCCCCTGGGGTGGGGCTTTGGGGACGAGACTGCAGCCTCACCATAGTGGCAGCCTCTCCCCTGGCCTGGGCTAAGGGAAGGTGCTGGAATAGAGGCGAAGGTGGCTGTAGCGGACAGCGTTTCTTTGAAGGCCCCCGGAACCAGAAGCCAGCCTTCCCGACTCTGGGGCAGGCCCTCTTAAACCAAGAGCTTCCCCGATGCTACTTCTGCAGGTGGCGGGGGCCCTTCTCCGTCCTCCTTCCTCTTTGGTCACCCTTCCAGCCTAATGAGAAAGCCCAGGATGAGGCTAGCCTAGCAAGGATGAGGGCTTCCTGCCAGCGTCAGCAACGCTCTTCCAGGGGCTTTCCATCTCATTTAATCCTCCCGCGCTCCTGCTGTCCCCCTCCCAGCTGACCCTGGGTCATCGGCCGGCCTCCCCGGCGGGAATGCAGCAGGGCGCGCTGAACCCCAGTGCCCCGGGCCTGCGTGCTCACTCGGGTAACCAGTGGAACCCGAGGCTTCGGTTTTCCTCTGCCCTTAACTCAAAATAACCATCTAGTGCACGCTCAGTGTGACCTCGGGCAAGTTTCTTATCTCTCAGAAACCTGTTTCCCTCTTTGCAAGATGGCTTACGTGAGGTTATGCACGGAGAGTTTTTAGTGGATAAAACCTCGGAGAGCCCAAACCCAGGATTATCAGCATCATAAAAGACAGGAGTCAGCAAATATTTTTGCTTTGGCAGCCCCTGTTCCGTCACTACTACATTCTGCTATTGTCTTTCCAAAGCGGGCAATAAGCAAAGGGTGTGTTTGCGTTTCAATAAAACTTTATTTACAAAAACGGGTTGCCTGCAGGCTGCCAGTTTGTGGACCCCTGATCTAAGACCCCGAGGCCTGACTTCCAATGCCCTGCGGCAGAATGGAGAGCAGGGCCCCGGGCCAGGTTTGAGAGGAAATCCAAGTTTCCACGTGCAATCAACTGTCTGCGTGTGTTTTGAGGGCAGGGGCTGATCCACTGTTGAGACCCAGTCCTGGGTTCTCAGGGGCGCGTGGTGAGGGCAGTGTTTGTGGGTTCACGACTTTCCCTGATGACCAGGCACTCCTGCTCTTAATCAACTCAGCAGATACTTGGCTATAATCTGGGGGCAATTAACACGGACGGTAAGAATCCCAACAGGCCCTTTCCCCTTGGGCTCATTTAATTCTCACGAGAGCCCACCCGATCGGGACAACTGTTATTACTCTAGAGGAACAAGGGGGGAAACCGAGGCCCGGAGAGACGAGGTCACGTGGCTGGAAGCGCAGGGATTCAACCCTGAAACTTAACGACTTCAAATCACGTTCTTTTCCACCTTCCCTGGTTAAAAGAATCCCATCCCTTGGATAAACCTGGAACCCTGCCTGGTACCCGTGCCCTGTGCCCCGTACTGGGCCGGGGAGGGGGCAGCTGTCCGTGGTTCACCCTTCTGCTTGCGCCCCCTAAGAGGCCCCCACCTTTGTTCACCCTCCTCCTCCCTTCCCCACCCTAGCAACTTCCTGGTCCTCCCAGACGGATGACTGATTGCCCGGCCCGGCCCAGCCCTGCCCAGCCTGCTGGGCCTGACTCGGGCTAGTCCTTCCTCGTGGGCTGCTAGGGCCGCCTCCTGTCCTGCTGCCTGCCCGCCTGGCAGGTCTGGCAGGTGAGTGACTCACGAGCCTGGGCCCTCTGCACACCCGGCGCGGGCAGCCAGTGTTCCCGACCTCTGGGCTCCTGCCTGCCCTGCCGGCTGCTGCGACAAACAGGACCCTTCCCTGCCGGTGGCGCCCGACCCTACCATCTGGACTCCTTTCCCCGAGGGCCGGGACTGGACCGCACGGAATCCAGGTCAGATCTGGGTTTTTTATACATCTCTGCCCTCACTGAGTTGGAGGAGGATCCTTTGGAGGTCACGGGGTGTGTGTGGGGTTTCTGCTCTTTGACACACTTGGGCTCCAGGCCCAGGGACACCCTGCTCCCTCCCGGTTGGTGGTGGGGCTCAGGGATGCCTTGGGCCAGGCCCCGTGAGGAGAGCTCTGCTGGGAGCCTCTGTGGACATGGCCCTGACCTTGGTGGCCACCAGTGGGGCAGGTGAGAGCCATGCGGGGGTGAGGAACGCAGAGGGAGCCTGGCAGGGGTGTGGGTGCTGCGGGAACTTTCGCTGACTCCCTTCTTAGGGTCACAGAGTTTGATGGTTGCTGCCTACTGTGACCTTACAGGACACTCAGTTCAACGGCATCGTTTCAAAGCTGGGGAAACCGAGGCTTGGGGCACAGGGAGGACTTCAAGGTCACAGTGCAAATCGGTGGCAGAGCAGCGGCTGGAAGCCAGATCTGGCTGCCTCCTCCCTGCCCAGGGCCTGTCCTTGCCCCCCCAGTGCCTGCTGCTGTGTTTCTCCCCCCGCCCCCTGTACCCCTCTCCCACCTCCTTCTCTCCTGGCCGTGTTGGAGGGAGGAAGGCCCCATGCAGCATTTCACAGGTGGCAGCATTTTAAAGGTCACCCTGGCAGGCCTGGCAGTGAGTCCCCGACAGGTGGCTGTTTAGCCACAGCCTGACTATCTAAGCTTGCTGCTTTCGGAGACAGCCTCTTTCATCTGCGCGGCTGGGGTCTGGCCACGTTGACGTAATGCTTGCTGGGTGCTTACTTAGCACCTGGCGCTTGGCTACAAAGCACAGTCCCCTGGGTTAACTCATTTCGTCCTCCCGGCGCCCCTGGGAGGTAAGTCTTAGTATCATCATCATTCTCGTTTGTAGCGGAGGAGACAGGCACAGAGAGGTTAAGTAACTTACTCAAGATTCCACAGCTCGGAAAAGGGGAGCCGAGATTTGAGGCCAGACAAGTCTGGCTCTCGAGCCTGCCCGAGCCCTTGGCTGCCTCACTTTCTGCCACCATGAGATGCTGAGGCTTAGCAGGGTGGGGGTCGGGGGGGGGGCGTTTAGATGCTGTGTGTCCCTCCGGCAGCCTCCCTGGGTCCCGTCACTGCTGAAGCTTCTCTCCCTCCCCCTCGTTTCAGCTCTGTGGCAGGTCACTCTCCCCCCAGCTGCAGAGTCCCGCACAAACGATTTTAATGACTTCTGGCGTGGTCTGTGTGGAGGGAAGAGCGAGTTAAAAGCAACCGGTCCAGGATTTCAGCACTGAAAACCACCATCAGGGGTTTGCCTGGAGCCCGGCTGGGGCAAAGGAGGCAGGAGGTGAGGGTGGGCGTGGCAGGGGGAGCAGGAGGTGGGCTCCTGAGTCCGGGTTCTTCCTATTATCATCTTCCAGGGGGGCCTCTGCTATGCTACGCCTGGCTTTGTCTGTCTATGGAGGGTCCTTTGGTGATTAACGGCGGCAGCGGCTCATCCAAAAGTGCTTGATGGTTTGCAGAGCAAGTCTGCGTCCGTTGTCCCAATGGGTCTCCCACCAGCCTGGGTGCTGGGCAGGGCAAGAATGACGATCCCTGTAACTGAGGGACAGAAGCTCAGAGAGGTGAGGCGACCTGCCTGAGGTCACACAGCTAACAGAGGGCAGAGAGTCAGGCCCTCTCTCCTTGTGTGCTAACACCAGGCTGCCTTCTCCTCCCGGCTTTTCCTCTGGAGGATCCTGGTACACCTGGAACAGAAGCTCTCAAGGCGAGGCCACCTCCCCAGGGTCTGGCCCGTGAATCAGGGTCTCCCGAGGCTCTGCTGGGGACCACCGCCTCTCTTCTGTCCCTTTGAGAGCTGAGTTCCTCTGGGAGCCATGGCGGCAGTCCTTTCCCCGGGTCTCCTCCGGTCGTGGGACTCTGGGGTCTTCAGGGGGTGACTGGTCTGGCCCCATTCGCATCCCTAGATGTGAATGGCAAGAAGAGTCCCTGATGTCTGTCCAGCACGTCCTCCCTAGGACAGTCACGTGGGTGGGAGGTTCCCAGGCTGATTCCGTTCTGTCCTCTTCTCCTCCTCGTAGTCATAATTAATACTAATGATAATAATACTAACAGCAATGTTGACTATTAGTAGTGCCCCCGTGACTGTGTTTCCATTTACTGGGTGCTTACCAAGCGTCCAGCCCTATGCCAGGTGTCCTTCACGCCCTAGCTCGTGTCGTCCTCCTGACAGCCAGCATTTCACAGATGAGAAAGCTGAGGCTCAGAGAGGCGCGGTCACTGGCCTGGGGTCACACAGCTGACCAAAGGCTCGGAAATCATCACTCAGAATGTTGAAAGCTCGCATCACCCAAAGTCACGTGCTAAGTTCTTGGCACAGCCACCACGACCGGGGCCTGGCTTGGTTGCCTCTGGATTTTAAGCTCTTCTGTGCCTCTGGGCTGGGCCGCGTGGGAGCTTGAGAACCACGGGGTCTGGTTGCTCTGCCTCTCCATTCTATGGGACTTTGGACCTGCCGCTCACCCTCTTGGGGCCTGGGTCACCCCATCTGGGTGCTGGGGCCGATAATTTCTTCCCTGTGATCTATCCGAGGGCTGCGAGTTATAGTCATAGCTGGGAATGCCTGTAAAAACCTCGACACAGTCTGCAGGCAGAGAATTAGCACGAGGAGAGTAATTACCCAAGCAGCGTCGTCAGTCCCCTCCGTGCCTGGGACAGCCTTGACATTTAATCCCCACAATTAGCTCGGGATGAAGGAACTCGAGCTGAGCTCTGCAGCCAGGAAGCTGAGACTCGGGGAAGCGAAGTAGCTCGCTCAAGGTCACAGGTAGGAGGTGGGGGAGCAGGGATTTGAACCCGGTCTGGGCGTGCCCCAAAGTGAGCACCCCCCAACCCTGATGAGAGACAGCTCCCTGGGAATGGGGTTCCCAAGCCCATTCCAGGCGGGGATACTCATGGGAGCAGGTCCCCAGGAGCTTAGCAGGTGGGTCCAAGGCAGGTGGGGTGGGCGGTGCTGCCACAGAGTGAGTGCCCAGCTGCCCCGTTCAAGCCTCCTCCCACTTTGCCCTTCAGCAGAATGAGAGAGAACCTCCTCCCCCAACATTCCTTGTCTCAAAGACAGAGGCAGCTCTTGTTCCGAGAGGACCAGGAAAGTAGGGAGGTCCCCTGGCCGTGCTGGGACCTGCTCTGCAGGTAACCATTACCCTTCCTCCTGGACCAGCCGAGCCCAGCTCAGCCACTGGGCGGGGACTTCTGATGCCCCAGCAGAGGGAGGGAGGCAATGCGGCTAGGTAGCACCCCTGCCCTCCTCCCCCCTCCCCGTCTTACCCGATTCCCTGGATCTTCAGAGCGTTGTCATAATTAAATCCGACAACCATTCATTCTATCTGATAGAGGGGCTTCCAATGTCATGGTTTGAGATAGGCAGAGGGTGGGAAGGGGACCTTGGGCTACAGCCAAGAGGCTGCCTCTGCTCTTGTTCCATTCGTCATGCCCCGTGTGACCTTGAGCAAATCCTTTGTCCTCTCTGGGCCTCAGTTACCCATCTATGGATGGAGGGGGCTGGCTTGGATCATTCCTAAAGGCCCTTTCAGCTCTGAAAGTCTCTGAATTGCTCAAATGGAAGGCCCCAAGGTGCCCTCTGGGCTCTTCGCCAGCCGTCCCTCTTCCCACGTGGCCACAAGACCCAGGAGCATAGGAATGTGGGGAGGCTCGAGTGCGCTTCTAACGCGTGGCAAGGACTGGAGTGACCGCCATTAAAAACCTGTTCCTATTCGGTCTGGTCAATTCTGGAATAAATCTAGGATGCCTGTGTTTGCCCAGCTGCAGGGAGAGCCCTCCCGAGGTCCTCTCCACCTTGTTGTTAGGGGGAAAAACTATGGACGCTGGGGTCAGACTGAGTTCAAACCCCAGCTCTGTCCCTTCTGATGGGTGAACTTGGGTGACTCACTTGGTCTCGGTTTATGCGTCTGAAAGAGCAGATGATAACTTTGGACTCACGGACGCGTTGTGCAGGCTCCGCGGGATCCCAGGCAGAGCCCTGGGCCTGGCGCACAGTAAGCAGTCAGCACGTCTCTGACCCCAGTGCCACCCCAATCCCCGATTTCCAACAACCTACATGGGGCTCCAGGATGGCGGGACGCCTCACTGCGCTTTTCGGAACCTTAATGCCGTGTTGCATGCACACAAGCAGATGTGTCCACGTGTGTTTTATGATGATAATGCTGTGTTTTATGGTCTTTTCTCATCCTCTTCCTTAAAATTTCTCTGGAAACTACAAAACTGGGCCACGTGCCTCAGTGGCTGCTCTCCTGAGACGGCTGGGTTTTTCATCTGTGAATCTTGCTTTCCCCCCAGGAAACTGGAAACCCTAGGCTCTGGCCAGCGCAGAGGGGGCAGGAGGGCAGCCTGCTTCCCACGGATCTCTCCCTAGAATCCAGCTGGCTGGCTCCGGCCACTGATCAGAATTCACAGGGTATGGGGATCAGTGGGTGAGCGTGAGATCTCTTCAATTAACTACAAAACAAGACCCCTAAAGTTGAAGGGTCCTGGCGGGTGCTCCGGAATTCTGAGGTAGCACCCAGGGACTAGACTGGGGTTGACTCTGACCAGACCCCAGGGTCTGGCACAGCTCTGTTCCTGGGCCCAGTCCTGGAGCCATAGGTCAGGGAGTTTACTACACTGGGCATGTTTTGTGGTTGCCCCTGATTCAGAGACCTGTGGTTTGGGGATGGAGCAGATGAAATTCCCTACGGAGTGGTGATTTCTGGGAAGAGGGAACACGCTTGATCAGACTATGCGCTGCTGCTTTTATTAGGCTATCTCAAAGCTTATCACCCGCATGGCACTTCTTTTTTCCTTTCCCTAAAAATTGGCATACTGTTCTCTGCTGTCCCTGGAATCCTGGCCAGGGAATTTTCCAGTTAGCAGAGAAACTGCATCCAGCTTCCTCCTGCTTCACTGAGCGGGAGGGGTATTGTCCCCTAGTCCATTTTCTCTTGCTTTTCAGTTGTATTCATCCATCCATCCATCATCCATCCATCCATCATTCGTCCATTCCTGTGTCCATCCTTCTGCCCATCATCTATCCATCTATCTATCCATCCATCCATCCATCCATTCATCTATTATCCAACGATCCATCCATTCATCATGCATCCAACCATCCATCCATCCATCATCCACCCATCCATCATCTATCCATCCATCCATCTATCCACTCATCAATGATCCAACCATCCAGCATTCAACCATCCATCCATCATCCAATGACCCATCCATCTATCATTCATTCATCCATGTGTCCATCCATCTATCCATGTGTCTATCCATCCAACCATGTGTCTATCCATCCAACCATCACCCATCATCCAACCATCTATCCATCCATTTGTCTGTCCATCCATTCTTCCATCCATATACCCATCCATCTACCTATAGACTGTTTATTGAACATCTACTCTGTTCCGGGCACTATATTTCGGAGATAACAGCTCTATGCAAAACAGACATGATCCTGCAGGTTGTAGGATAGCAGGGGAGACAGACAATTTCACAAGCAAAACAGTACTTTGTGCTCCAGACTAATAGCCTCTGTTAATCAGTTTTCTTATGTGGTGCATGGGATGATGGCCATACCTATTTCATGGGATTATTGTGACGATTTGATGAGATAGTATGGGTAAAGTGTTGGCCCAGTGCCTGGCATATAGTAAGAGCTCAATAAATGTTAGCTGTGATGATAATGATGACCATGGTCATGACGAAGATGATGATGATGAAGATCACCTACACCAGTGTCTCTGGCACTAACCAAGCACCCATATGTATCCCTGAGCTGGGCAGGCTGGCTTTCCTTGGCAGTGGCACAAGGCGATGAAGGGCAGGTCCCACACCAGATTCTCAGGGTGGGGCATGGGTGCTGGCTGTGCCATCTAGAGGCAGGTTGTGTGAGGTCTGAGGGCTTTTTGGGGAAACCTGAGCCAACCTAGCTGTCTGGCTGGTTTGCCCAGTTGGGGATTGGTTGTGAACTTTCTCAGGGAAAAATAAGCCATGATACCAGGAGCTGCAGATTGCCTTTGTAAGGGCCGGGGTAGGCTCTCTGGAAGCTCCCAGAAGTGAAGGAAGGGAGCAGAGGTGGGGAGGTACCCCTGCACTGGGGCTCAAGGGGGAGCAGTCAAAAGTGGTTGGGAGGGCCCTGGTGATCCCCCTGGGGCTGATGGGGACTGGGGCATGTCAGTCTTATTTGCCACTGTGTCTCCAGCTCCTGGAATGGTGACAGGCACATCTCAGGCACATATTTGGGGGAGTATCTGGGAGTATTTGTTGAATGCACACTGAGACTCCATTGGGATGGTCTGATTTAACTATCCTGCTGCCTTACCTGCAAGAAGCGGTGGTTCTGGAACCAGAGAGAAGTGCGTTCATAGCCTGACACCTCCACTTACCAGCTCTGGGGGATGATGGATCAGACACTTCCTCTTTCTGAGCCTCAGTTTCCCTAACTACAAAACAGGGATTGCAATATCGACATTGAGGGTTGTTGCGTAGATGGGAAATGGTGAAGGGCTTAGAAGGTACCCAGTAAGACGCACCTGCTTTCGTCATCATCCATGCATCTGGGGTGGGATCTAGAGTTGTGAACCAGGACTGTGGGACTGGGCTGATGCACACTGAGTATCTGCCGAACTCCACGTTGGAAGTTTTGGGGAGGGGTCATGGGATAGAGTCAGATAGACCTGGAATCCGTTGCTTACTTGCTGTGTGACCTTAAGTAAGCTATTTACCTCTCTGTGCCTCTGTTCCACCTGTCAAAAAGGGATCTATTTAAAAATTTATTTATTTATTTCAGAGAGAATGAATGCAAGAGAGAACACAAGCGGGGAGGGGCAAGGGGACAAGGCGAAACAGACTCCCTGCTGAGCAGGGAGCCCAACATGGGGCTTGATCCCGGGACTCCAGGATCATGAGCTGAGGCGAAGACAGATGTTTAACCGACTGAGCCACCCAGGCGCCCCTCAGAAAGGGGATCTTAAAAGCAGCCATTCTATAGAGCTCTTGCAAGAGTAAATGGGATCGTGTGCGAAGAGCCCAGGGCCTGGTGTGTTGTACATGGTCAGTAAAGGGGGGGCTATTGTCACCAAGGGGAGGGGCTCTGGTCCTTCCCTGATACGCTGGGGCTCCCTTCCAAAGTGGCCCACTGCAGTGTGTCTCCGCTGACACGTTGGGTAGGTCTCGGAAGATGCTTATTTCCAGGAGAAAACCTCAGGAAACCAGGCCCTAACCTCTTAGGTTCCATGGGGTCAGGAGCTGAGTGATCATAACCGGGGGCTACGCGGTATGGGGGAAGGAATACAGACTTTAGCTTTAAATCTCAGCTTCTCTGCTCTCCCACTGTGTGGCCGTGGGCATGTCACCTAACCTCTCTGGGTCTTTGTCTTTATTCATAAAATGACAAAGCCCCCTTCCTCGCGGAGTTTCCTGGAGGCCGAGCACACAGGGGGCCTCTGTGATGGGAGTGACTTGTGCGGGCTCCTTGGAGGGCGAGGGAGTAGATGTTAATGAACGCTGGGGCTGGTCCAACAATGCAGTCTATAAAACTCCTGCCCGCAGCTTCTGGTGCGTTGCTAATGGGAGTTTATGTGAAGAACACAGTGGGATAAGGGCCCATTGTTCAGACTGGGGACGGTTTTATGACTCTTAGAAAGCGTCTTTCATCTGGGAGACCAGGGAGCTTATGGAACCTCCCAGCCCTGGGCGGTGAAACCGGGGGACGCTGAAGGTTTCTGGGGTTGGTGCCAGACTGCAGCCATGGCCAGGCCCTCTCGCTACAGCTGGGGCAGTTGGCGGGGGCTGAGGGACCCCGCCCCGAGTGTCACTGCAGCGCGTCCCTTTCCCCAGGCCCAGGACCTTCCCTCCTGGAGATCTTCTGTCCAGCCCGGCCAGGTCTTTAGGCAAGGCTGGAGGCTCACCGCGTCCCCCTGGGGGTTCCCGCCCTGCTCCCCCTCCTCAGCAGCCAGTGCCACATCCTTTTCAACCTTCAAGCCCAGGCCTTGGGCCCTGTTTGCTGTCAGCTGACCAGCAACTCTCATGCCTGGGAGCGTCGCCTGGCACCCTGAGCCTTGGATCGGGGCTGTCACCTGATGCCAGGAAGCTAAGTCCTTGTCTCCTCGTCCTTTCTGGCTCCTTGGCCAGGCCCCAAACAGAGAAATCCAACCTCCCCTTGGCTCAGCAGATGGCCTCAAGCCTTCTGTCTGTTTATCCCCCACGGAAGTGGCAGATGCCCTGAGGAGTGGATGACGCTGGAGTCCTTGTGTAGACTGGGCTGGCGCATAGGGCCCGTGGGGTCTGGGCTGATGGACAGAGGATCGCTGCGGCGACACACTTGCCTTTGACGCCCCCCGGCCCAGTTTCCCTCAGGCTGTGACTCCCTCTCCCCCTCCTCTTTTCTACTTTGGGAGGTACAAGAAGGCTAGAGGAGGATGTTGGCAGTACTTTGTGCCTCGATTGGCCCCAGAATCCCCTTCACCCTGCAGCGAGACAGTAATCATGGGCAGTGGGTTCTGCCTGAATAGTAATCCCTCATAGTCTTCTCTGCTTTCAAGGAATATAAATCCACTCAGGCAAGTGCAAGTGAGGGGGCTCTGTAAGAACACAAGGGGCCACTCGGATGGACATTCAAGGCTTTGTGCCTCAGTTTCCTCATCTCTAAAATGGGGATAAAAGTACCTACTTTTTATTTATTTATTTATTTAAAGATTTTATTTATTTGACAGAGAGGAGAGAGATCACAAGGAGGCAGAGAGGCAGGCAGAGAGAGAGGGGGGAAGCAGGCTCCCTGCTGAGCAGAGAGAGCCCAATGCGGGGCTCGATCCCAGGACCCTAAGATCATGACCTGAGCCAAAGGCAGAGGCTGAACCCACTGAGCCACCCAGGCGCCTCAAAAGTACCTACTTTTTAAAAAGATTTTATTTGTTTATTTAGAGAGCATGAGCTGGGGGAGGGGCAGAGGGGGAGGGAGAGAGAGAATGTCCAGCAGACTCCATGCTGAATGGGGAGCCTGATGCCAGGCTGGATCCCATGACCCCGAGATCATGACCTGAGCTGAAATCAAGAGTCGGATGCTCAACCGACTGAGCCCCCCAGGCCCCCCTAAAAGTACCTACTTTATAAAGTTGCTGTGAGGATAAAATGAGTAAGGTGTAAGGTAAGACACAGCCTGCTGTAGAAAGCGCTATATGAGTTTTGCTCTTATTATCACTCTTATTTTTATTGTGCACACCTTCCAGATCTATATGGTCTCTCTGCCTCACTATCTTTTACTCTATACTCCTGAATTTCTTCTTTTTTTTTTTTTTTGCTTTCCGATGACACTTCCAGTGTCCCTGGAACCTGGGTTTGAACGTAGCTGCGGTTTGCGAAGGCTGGCTCGGACCCTGTGCCATCTTCCGGGCTCAGCGTCCCGTGGTCCTTTGACTGACTCCGTCTCTCTCCTCTCCAATTTCAAATTCCTGGGGAAATGAGCTGATTGGCGGGTTTCAGTCAGATGTCCACCGTCTCAGCCAATCAGCTGTGCTGGGGAGGAGCCCGCTGCCGGGACCATGGGGGTGGAGGGAGGCTCATCCTGGCCAGTCTGCCCCACGTTCTCCCTCCCCACACTCTGTCAGAGCGGTGGAAGTACTGCGAACAGTGGTTTGGTGCTTTTTTCCCTGCCAGCCCACAGGGGCGTTCCCAGGGGGTGTTTCCAAGCCATCAGGACAAGCTTTCAGAACTGCTGCTGCTGGCACTTGGAGCCCATCTGGCTCACAAATTATTGGCCCATTTACAATTTGAAATAGTTGTCAGTATTAAAAATCAGGGGATTTGATATAGCAATCTGGACTTCTGGCTTCTCTTGGGGAAAAAAAAAAGAGAAAACTCTGGGGACATCCAGAGAATAGACACATAGCATCTACTAGAACTGGGGTGACTGTCCTCTTTATGGGGGGCATGTGCTTTCCAGGCCCTCAGAGGTACCCCCCCTTTCCCTGTGGTGTCCCCAGTCTGGCCCCCTGGGCACTAGGGTTTGCCACCTTACTCTATACCCCGGAAATGGAAATTGCACAAAGAAAAAGAAAAATTACCTAGCTCTTCAAAATTTTGGACTATGTATATGAACCCGATTCTATGAACAGCCCGCAAATATGATCTCACTTATTTCTCTACACAACCATGAGGTCGGTATTATTACTTTCACTCCCACTATACAGATGGTGAAACTGAGACTCTAAGAAGACACGACGTGCTGGAGATTAGCACAAGCGATCTGATTCTAGAAACAACTGTAAACTGACAGACAAGCTGTGGGTACAGTGCGTTTCCCTCCGAGGCATTGGAGAGGAAACGGCTATCGCGTTCTTTTCCTTTGGATATTTAGCATGTATTTCCTATGGACAAGGACACGCTCCGCCACAACGGTGATCCGACGGTCAACATCAGGAAATGCACACGATGCATTCCCGCCATCTCATCCTCAGCCCCGGGGGAGCCTTGCCAGTTGTCCCAGTAATGGCCTTTATTTTATACTGAAAAGGTAGAGTTCAGAACCACACGTGACATTTAGTTGTCTGGTCTCTGGTTTCCCTCAATCCGGAAAATTTCCTTGGTCTTTCCTTGACTTTTGTGGTCTGGGTATTTTGGAAGACCTTTAGAGGGACGTCCCTCAATTTCAGGTTTGTGTGACGTTTGCTCAGCATTGTGTGAGTTGTGCGCCTTTGGCAGGAATCTGGCGCCATTCCGTGTTGACATTCTCCACGCATCCCGTCGGGACACTTGCGGTGTCCAGATATCCCCCTGCTGGTCCTGTCCCCGGCTTGAGCACTTGGGTGAAGAGGCGTCTGTGAAGCTGCCCTTTTCCCCTCGGTGGTTACAAGGTATTGCGTGGGGAAGTGCTTTGAGAGTGTAAATAGCCATTCCTAGCCTTCAGCGTACTCAGTGGCTTATTACTTGTCGCATCAGTATGGACTCTTGGTTTCCCATTGTATTCAACGGGATATAAACCCTCCCAATCATTATTTATTCTGATGGTCCAGTTACTCACGGATTGGCTCGTGGGAGCCTCCGTGAGCTGCTTTCTCTGTCATTTTGTGATGTTGCCATCACTTCTTGAGCAATATATCAGGTTGTGGCCCAGCCCTAGATTATAGGCTGAAATGGTCCTTCCTCTGGAATCAACCGTTACTGCAAGGAGCTCTGGATTCCTTGAACCGAGAGTGGTATTTAGGAGCCACGATCTGGCTGCTAAGTGTGCTCATTGCTATTGGGCGTCTGTGCTCCCGGGCCATCGGGTGGACAGAGCTAGGAGCTCACGCCGACACTTCCCATTCCAGCCCGACACCACAGGGGGCCATTCTACTTTTTTCCCTTTCTGTATCTGTCATTTGCTTCTCCAACGGGGAGAATCCCAAGAGTTTAAGCTCTTGACCACTGCTATACTAGGTTGCTTCTCTTTAATAAGAGTTTGACTATTTATGATAATATAGTATCAAATAGCATATTGATCTAATGTTGTCAGTGGGACGTTGAAAAATCTCTGCTAAGCAGTATTGACTCAATCCTTCAAACTTCTGTGACGATAGAAGAGGCAATGGGATAATTGTTCCTACTTTACAGGCAGGGGGACAGAGTGGAAGAGGGTGAGGACTGTTTTTAGCGTGCTGCAGAGATCTTGGGGTGGCAGAGCTCTGTATCATGTCTGTGTCCAGCCCACTGGACATGACCATCCATCCCCCTCCTGTGGGTGTTTTAGGAGAACTTTGAGACCGCATCCCCAAGACAAGGAGCTGCTCAGACTGGCCTGTCCTTGACACTCAGGCCTCAGAGAAGTCAAGTTCCCTTCTTCACCTGAGCCCCCAAGCCCCCTCTGCCTGTGGTTGTGCCTTTGACCTTAGCTTGCTTCCCCGCAAATGCAGGTCTTGGGGTTGGGGAGGAAGCTGGAAGGCTTGAAGTGGGTGT
The DNA here is from genome assembly GCA_028534135.1 of Potos flavus. Classification (NCBI taxonomy): domain Eukaryota; kingdom Metazoa; phylum Chordata; class Mammalia; order Carnivora; family Procyonidae; genus Potos; species Potos flavus. The sequence goes on along the minus strand of CM052900.1, from coordinate 155,356,077 downwards.
GGTTGCTCAGTGCACCTTGACCCCTTCAAAATGCCAGGCCTACTGAACAGGGGCAGGAGTGTTATGGGAAGAGAGTTTCATCTTTGTAAGATAGTGTTTGTCTTTTTTCTTTTCTTTCTTTCTTTTTTTAAAAAGATTTTATTTGTCATAGAGAGACAGAGAGAGCACAGGCAAGGGGAGTGGCAGAGGGAGAGGGAGAAGCAGGCTGTCCACTGAGCAGGGGGCCCGATGTGGGACTCGATCCCACGACCCCGGGATCAGGACCTGAGTGAAGGCAGATGCTTAACCAACCGAGCCATCCAGGCGTCTCTGTGTTTGCCTTTGTTTCATAATCAAAATGTGACCCGGCCTCTCTTAGATAATAGCCTGGTCATGATTGGTTTGATGATAAAGTAAATAATAAGGACTGACCACTTCCTGCATGTTCTCCCTTCACACTGCCTGGGTGAGTGTGGTATCTGGGCTTGGAAAGTCTGCTTTCCCATCTGCCTACTTCCTTTTTGCCCCACTATGGGGTGGGGCTGGTGGAAGGGGGCCTGGGCTGGAAAACGGAGGCCGGAGACCTGGGTTCCCATCTTGACTTTGCCACCAGCTTGCTAGGCAACCTTGGGCAAGTCACTTAGCCTCTCTGGCCAGTGGAAAATACCACCCCTGTCTTCCCTCCCTCCCTCCCTCCCTCTTCCCCAGGTCAGCGGTGGAGACAAGGCAGAACAGAATCCTAGCCCCATCCACATGTGTCATTAATGGTTATGCTTACACGATAAACCCTGCACCCCCCAGAATGTTCAGCAAGTGGGAAATTCTGGTTAATTGAATGTTCTGGGACATGGAAACGTTCCCAGAAATCCTTTTTGTTCCTGTTGTGGCCATCGAAAACCATTTACTCATCTAGTTAGCAAATATTTATCTCGTGCCTGTGCTCTCCCAGGCTCTGTCCCAGGCTGCGGGGAGGCACAGTGAATGAGACAACAGAGTCCCAGCCCGCGAGGACTTGCAGTCCAGGAGGAGATGTGCACAAAGGCAGTGGACTCTTGAACCTCAGGGGTTCGGGGCACCGACCCCCTGCACAGTGGAAAATCCGCATACAACTTTTTTTTTTTTTTTTAAGATTTTATTTATTTGAGAGAGAGAGAGAGTGAGCAAGAGAGAGCATGAGCAGGGGGAGGGAAAGGGAAAAGCAGACTCTCCTGGGATCATGACCTGAGCTGAAGGCAGATGCTTAACCGACTGAGCCACCCAGGTCCCCCGCCCCCCCACATACAACTTTTGACTCCCCCAAATGTAACTGCTAACAGCCTATCATTGACCAGGAAGAAGCCTTTCCAATAACATGAACAGTCAACATATTTGGTACATTATACAGATTATATACTGTGTTCTTACAATTACGTAGGCTAGAGAAAAGAAAACGTTATTGGGAAAATCATAAGGAAGAGAAAATCCATGTATAAGTAAACCCACCCAGTTCAAACCTGTGTTTTTCCAAGGTCAACTGTACACCACGCCACACGGTAGGAAGGATGCCCTGAAGGACTGGAGGATGCTGTGGGAGGCCCGGGGTCCAGTCTGGGGGTCCTAGAGAAGAGATCTTTGACCTTGAGAAGGTGTTAGCCGTTGAGAGCCTCAGAGAGCATTAGCCACCGTGTCTGGCGGGGAAGGAGCAGTCGTGGTGGTCCAGGCGGTGGGAACAGCATGAGCAAAATGAAGCCCCGTGGACATTGAGTTGTGTGTGAGGGGCTGAGAACGCGAAGCTGGGGAGGTGAGAGGGAAGGGGGTGTGGGAAGGGAATCAGTCATCATCTGACTCGAGATGGGGGAGAGAGCAGCAATGTAGAAAGGTCAGGGCTGAAGCCTCATTTGTGCTCGAGTGTGGGTTTCGTGATGTGATTCTCTCCTAAAAGCAGAATGCAGAGGAAACCAAATGAAAACACGATTTCCCAGAGGACGGGCCTCCATGCCGGAGGAGATGCCACAGGGCAGGGAGGGAGGAAGGTGGCAATCAGAGAAACACAGCTCCGTGTAAGGGGCGACCACTCCTGGGGGCTTGCGGAGTGTGGTCCCCAGGAGGATGAGGGATCTTCAGGTTTGTTGAGAAGCCAACAATCCGGCTTTTTAAGGGAAATCTCCCAGTTGTTAAATGTTGTGGCCGGTGAAGAACAACAAAATCGCTGTGGGCGAAACACACGCTTCTGCAGGCTCTGTTTTTTTTCTATGAGCTGGGGGGGTCGCAAGCCTGGGTCCAGAGGGATCTATCCGACGAGGTTCGAGGATGTCCACTTGAAGTCTCTTAGGATTCTCTGACGTTGAGTGTGCCCCTCACCTGTGCTGGGCTCCGGGGGTAAGATAGGGCCCTGGGGTATGGCCCCTGCCCTCAGGCCATCAAGCTGTAGCCAGTTCTAGTTAGTATATGTGTCCGGAGCTAACAAAACAACATAAACAGTGGGGAGGTGCTTAGGCCCAGGAAGAAAGTAAGATAGGCCAGCAGAGAGGTTGGAGCAGATCTGAAAGGCTGCAAATGCAGGTCCAGGAACTTGTATTTGACTGTCTGTGCCAGCAGGACCCAGGCATCTAAATTCCGGCCCAGGGCTTAATGTTGTGCCACTCACTGGACATCTGAAGATGTTCTAGCTGCTTTGCTAGAGGAGGGAAGGAAAAATTCTTTCCCTATTCTTCAAGGTCTAACACCTGGACTAAGAATTATATTTATGTGAAACAGATTAACAGGAGAAAAAACCCCAAAGTTTTATTTATTTATTTATTTATTTATTTATTTATTTATTTTAAAGTAATTTCTACACCCAACATGGGGCTTGAACTTATGACCCTGACATCAAGAGTTGCCTGCCCTCCCGACTGAGCCAGCCAGGCGCCTCAAAACTAAAGTTTTGTTACATGCATGCAGAGGCCCAGTCATGAAATTAAGACCTAAAGGGATGACCACTGCAGGTAAAGAAACAAAAACCCCCAAAAAACCAAAACCAAAAACAAAACAACCCCCCCCCCGGCAAAACTCCAAGACCCCAAAAATCTTTGAAGAATTAACAGGACAAAGAAAACTTAATTTGGGGGATTTCCATTAGTAAGGAATTCTAAACAGAAATTGGGCTGGGGTAACATAATTTAGTAAAAAAATATATATATATATAAAGGGGAAAAAATAAATTAGTAACAAGGGTTGTTTACACAGTCCTCTCACCTCTACATTTTGTACCTCTGGCGGGAGGGATGTCTCTTTACCTCCTGGTACAGAGGGAGTACCTTGTACGTGGGAGATTTATTTCCTGCTTTCAGGGGGACAGAGGAGGGTCTGAGTACCCTTCCTAAACAGGCACTCCCTTAAGTAACTTTTATTTAAAATAAATAACCAATAAAAATAACCAAATAAAATAACCAATATGCCTGAGTGGCACATTTTGAGTTGGCCTACCCTTAGCACCTACCCTGGCATTCTGGAAACTTTTCTGTCTGCTGTCATGGGCCCTGTTTATTCACCCCTTCAGGGGAAGATCTAGCAGGGCGGAGGGCATGCTCGTTTTGTTCACTGATGTCTCCTGCGTGCCTAGAATGATGTCTGGAACATAGTAAGTGCTCAACCAATATTTACGGGCTGCTTACTATGGGCCTGGTGTTACCCCAGGCCTGGGGCTTCAGATGCTCTGTGAACGACTCTTAGGACAGGCTCTATGGAGCTTATGTCCTTGGGAGCAGATGGACAATAAACAAGAAACAAATCAACGAATAAGATGATTTCAGAGAGTATGGCTTGTCTCACTGCACTGTAGTGGCCTGTTTATTTCTATCTCCTCCTAGCCCCTGAGAGCCAAGGAGGCAGGGCTGGGGTCTGTCTGGTTCCTTGTTTCATTCCTAGCCCCCCAGGCTGGTGCCTGGCAAAGAGGGAGTAATGAAGAAAAATGTTTTTGCTGGCTCTGTTGAATGAACCAACACAGGCTGACAAAGATTCCAGTGTACATATACCTGTGCCCTTTGGCGGCTGCAGAACTCATTATTATCAACCCGGGAGTAATTGCTGATAAGCCTGAGTGTGAATTTCGTTGCAAATAGAGAGGTTGCAGGGCACTGTTTAATAACAACGGCGATAATCTTAATTAATGACCTGATAACTATAATTCATTGCATCATATCCGGAGGCCCTCGTTGGGATTCTGGGAGGGAGTAACTAGGGTTTGGCAGCTTCGGGGGGCTGGAAGGGAGGGGAGGGCTAGGATCCCCCACTTCCTTGCTTGGCGAGCTTTGGCCCGTTACTCACAGCTCTGAGCCTCAGTGTTCTCATCAGGAAGGTGGGGCTAATCCGCCGGGTTGTTGCCAGTTCAGGAGCGTGATCTCAAAGTCCCCCAAAGGGCTGCGGT
>CM052900.1:155328217-155343242 GCA_028534135.1 Potos flavus | reverse complement strand
GGACAGCTCACGTAGGAGGGTGTCCTATGTAGGAGAGAGGAGCCTTGTTCTGAGCGACTCCAGAGGGCAGAACGAGGGCAGGTTTTAGACCTTTGTCATGTGGGACAAAGGAGGACCCAAACGTGAGAGTGTGATGGGGGACGGTGACTGAGGCTCAGGGTAGGGGCAGGTGCGTATAGAATACCCGGTCTGTTCCAGGCACAGTGCTAGGCTCAGTGAGCCCCACGAGGGCAAGGGGACTTTTCCTCGTTTGTCCGCTGATATCTCCCGAACACCCAGAACAGTGCTGGGCTCGTGGAGGTGCTTCATGAACGCAGGTTGAATGAATGTATGAGTGTGTTACTTAATCGGATCTCAGCAGCGTCATCACATCCAGTTTGCAGATGGATAAACTGAGGCCTAGGGAGGTCACATCACACATCTGCTCCAGCCGCTCCTGGGGGGGGTGGGTCAGGATTTGGAGTCCAGGCTGCCGGATTTCAAAGCCCGTGTTCTAAGTCACCCCCTTGTCAGGGTCCTCAGGAAGGGACTCTTGTGCTTGCTGACAGGTTGCCTTTTACTCTCTCAACGACCCCTCCCTTGAGAGCGGCGGAGTGTGGGAAAATACAGAACGCTCGATGCGGAAACCGTAGTGGGTTAAGGCTGCGGGGCCCTGTGGGTCACCGCGGCCATGAGCTCCTGCTCGAACCGGCGGGCGCTCGTTTAAGGAGCCAGGTTAGGAGGGGATTCGATGCTGCCAGCCCTCGAGGTCCTTCCAGGCCTGGGTTGAGGTCATGGTCATCCTCAGCCACGGCGCAGGGTCGGAGGGCGTTGGCTCGGGCAGCAGGCACACGGCCGTGCCTTCCCTGGCCGGCGCAGTGGGGCCTGGGTCGTAGGCTGCTCCTGCCTGGGGGCCTTCTCCAGGGTGGCAGCCGGATTGGCCCCGGTGAACCCGGACGTTCACAGGAGCACGTCCCTCCCCATAGCCCCCAGGTGGGTCCAGATAAGAGTGCCCGGTGGACTTAGCACATTTGCCTTGGGCTGCTCTGGGAGCCCAGGCCTGGGACCCGGACAGAGGGGGCTCCTTGCTGGGGCTCTGTTGGGGGGCAGTGCAGCTAGATCCCTCTCCGGGGGCCCTGGGTCAGAGCACTTAGTCTGCTAGCCCCCCAGTTCTCCTCCTCCTCCTCTCCCACGGGCTCCCTGGGGTCCCTGTGGTCCCGTCTGCTCACCCGGGGCTTGTCCCAGGCAGCCCAGGAGCCTAGCGGACTGGCGGCTGGCCGGCGGCTGAGGAATGAGGGAGCTCCAAGGCCCAGCCCCATTGCCGGCGGGCCTGGGTTCAGAGCCCAGCCCTCCCATCGCTGACCATGTGACCTTGGGCAACTTTCTTACCATCTCTGTGCCTCTGTTTCCCGATCTGTAAATGAGGATGATCACAGTGCCTCTCTCTGCAGGTTGTTGTGAAGATTCAGTAATGAGAGGAGTAAAGAGCTTGGGCTAGTTCTGGGCCTTTAGCGAGCGGTTAGTAAATGCGAGGTGTTGGGATGTTGACCTTGGCGCTCCTTGGTGGCATTGGACAACGCAAGGAGCTGTCGCCTTTTGTCTGTGCCTGGGCCCTGGGCCCTGGGCTCCACCTGTGCGATACTGCTTGGCGTGGGTGAGTGAGCGTCTGGGCCTGGTCGCTGGGGAGAGAGGAGCAATCCCTTGACTCCCGCTGGAGGCCCCCTTCCTACCTTCTTCCCTCCCTCTCTCCTGCTCAGACACGCTCACCGCCATGTGTCCCATTGCTTTTGCTCATTGGGGACCATTACTCGATGGATAGGCACCCCCTCCCCCCATCTATGTTCAGGGCCCTCTCAGGAGTTCCTGCAGCCCCCAGACCTCCCCCCCAGGAGCTCTGCCAGTATCTACTGTTGGTTCCTGCTCTGTTTTCCTCCTCCCACTAGACCATGAGCTCCATGGAGCAGGCACCAATGAGTAAGTGTTGAGGCTCACGCCATGACCGTGTGCTAGACTGGGCTTGGGGGGCGCATTGGGGAGTGGGGCACAGCCCCTGGCCTCCAAGAGCTCCCAGGCTGGTTGTTGATTAATTAATGCAAAGACAGCTGCTCGTGCCAATAGCGGTGCTAGGTGCCCAGGGCAGGAGAGGCATCCGATGTGGTCTGCGCTCAGAGGTCACGGTCTGCCCTGTCCCTCCCTCCGCCTCTCCCTCTGGCCCCAGCTTCTATGTTCCGGAGGCCGGGCCAGGTGGTGGAAATGCAGAGAGAAGCAGGTTGTGGTCTCCGCCCCCGCAGCAGGTGGGGACAGAGCCACAGAGACTGGGAACAGTAGTGAAGTGCAATGTCTTTAGATTTGTAGCCTGGTGTTATCTGCCATGGAGACCGGTGGCAACAACTCTGGTCTTTGTGTCCCTGTGACTAATGATGGCCATATTAACAGGCCAGTATCTGCCCTCGATCCTCCAAGGATGTAACCAGGTGCCCTGAGACCGAGGGCCTCCGCCTTGGTGCTCTTGGCCCCGAGCCAGGTAATTCTGTGTTGGGGGGCCGCCCCGTGCCCTGGAGGGGGTCCAGCAGCATCCTGGCCTCTACCCGCCAGGTGCCAGTAGCACTCCCACCCTCCCCTGCTGAGCTGCGACAACCAGAATGTCCCCGGACATGGCCGGAACTCCCTGGGGGGCAAAAATCACCCCCAGTTGAGAAGCTGCCTTAGATGGATCCGTCAGAAGAAACGCCTGATTCCAGGTGGGATGGAAAGTTTGAAATCCAATACGGCTGCCCCCACAAAAAAAGCAAAAGAGGAAAGAAGAGCCCCCAACATCCTGTATTCCTTGGCTGCACACATGGTCTGGTTTGGCAGAAAGCGCACACATCTGTGGGGAGGTGGGAAGGCCCTTGGTGGCCGGAGCAGCTCGGTGCCCTGGCCCAGGCCACCCGGAGGCAGGGTGCCCCGCAGAAGCCACCCGGTCCTTGCCAGGTCTGGGGGTGCCCGGCTCTGTGTGGCTATGATGTCGGGCAGGTCACCAGATGACCACCTGTTGGAGGACATGGGACCTGCGTCAGTCCTGGGAGAGGAGAGTCAGAGTGGGTGGCTGTCCCCCGAGTCTTCTGTTGAGTCCTGTTCTTCTCCCTCACCTCGCAGTCCCCTGGTTTGTGATGAAGTGTGGTACAAGCCTCCTTGCAGGACTGTGGCCTTCAGGAGGCCAGGAACCAAGCCGGTCTTGCCTATCAGCAAATCTCCAGAACCTTCCATGGTGCCTGGCGTACAGAACGCTCAGTAAATATTTGTGGCGTGATTAAGGGGTATTTTTGGATGGCAGAAGGATCCAGAGAGATAAAGCCTGGCTTTTCTGTTCCCCCACCCTCCGCCCTTGAACGCTATTCATCTCCAGGATTCCCAGAGTGAGGGGGTGGGGCCTGGAGCCCTCGGTTCTAACACCAATGATACACGTGTAGGTGTGTGACCTCCACCACTCACTTCCTTGTGTGTACCCTGATTTGGAAGGAGAGGGCGTCCCTGTCCTCTGACCAACACCCGGGCCACTCGGACAGGCCTTGGATGAGCCTGGCAAAGGCTCAGGCTTGGCAAGGAGTGGCCAGCTGTCCCTGTGTGCGTCCGTGCCTCTGGCCAGCAGTGAGTACCTGTGTGGTGTTCCATCTGCAAGCAGGAAGCAGGGCCGGGGTCCCATTTTCCCAGGCCCGCTCTCTTTCTGTAGGTAACTTGAGGATACTCCTGACACCGTGCCGAGGGACAGCCCTGGGCAGGCTGGGGTCACTGTAAGTTATGACCTGGATGGTGACTGTTGTCCCTGAATTTAGCAGAATATATTTGAGATAGAGCACGTGAAGCCAGGCGTCGGTGCTTGCTGCTCTCCCCAGAGCGGAGCCCAGCCCGGGGGCTGTCCCTAAAGGGTCCCTCTCAGCCAGCCCTGAGGCCCCGCCTCCGCTCCAGCGCGCACGGAGTCCGGGAATTGGAATGTCTCCCTGGCAGCACGCACTGACTTTTCTTTTCGGTCATTTCCACGTCTCGCACCAACTAAGGGAACTTTGCATTGCCATCTGGTGTGGGGATCCTCCCCTTTTCGGACTTTGACCCCATTTCCTGGAATCTGCACTTGAAAAGCAGCGGGAGGCGGGGAGAGGCTTGGGGGGGGGGGCTTCTACAGCTGAGTGTCAGCCTCAGGGTCAGGCAGGCCGTGGGCTGTCCCGGGGTACGTCACTGGGCACCCTTTGCCCTCCGTGGGGGGTGCCTCACGCTCAGACTCTGCACGAGAGGCTGCCCACCCCCCCCAAGCCTTGCTTTCGCGGACCTCAGCTCCCCCTGGGGCACCGCCCTTGTGGGCCAGGTCTGCTGTCCCGGGTGAAGGAGGTCGTTGTGCGTTAATTCAACGAACATTTCTCGGGCGCCTACTGTGTTCCAGTTGCTCAGTGAGGCACTTTGTGGGCACCATTACCTCCTTTAGTCCTTGTAACAACCCTCTGTGGTGGGATTCTTGTGGTTCTCCTGCGGGAGAGGGGACCAGGGACCAGAGCAGGGGAATCAGTCTTACTGTCGCCGCGAGGAAGCCGAGAGTCGGGACCCACCCAGGTTTGATCCCAGAGGTCATGCTCCTCAAAACAATACCTGGGGTGCGATGGGGTCAAAAGGGGCACCTGAGGACCCCCACCCACCCCTACAGGGCCAGGGACTGCTTTAGAGCAGGGGCAGCCCTAAGTATCGTGGGGCCCCCCACTTCCCACCAGGTAGGTGGCCGCCTCTCTGGGAGTGGGATGGAGGCAGGGGCGGGCTCACCGCTCAGGGCGCCCCATGTGGTTCCAGTGCCAAGGGCAGGAACAGTGTGAGGAGGGAGTTTGGGGATTCTTCGTAGGGCCGGGCTGGGGGCCGCATCGGAGTCACCTGTTCCGAGGAGCCCCGTTACTGCCTCGGTTTGGATCTTGTTCAGTTGGTAACGAAGGGGGACCAGCGCTTGGAACCAGCTCCCAGTTTGGGTCAGCATCCCGGGTCGGACTCCAGCCCAGGACAGCGGGGTTCAGGGCAAAGCCGTTTCGTGGTTGACACCGCCCCCAGTCTCCCTGCCCATCCCCCCCACCACACCCAGTCCAGTCTCTCTGCTCCCTTCCCACAGCCCCAGGCAGCGCCGCCTCCCAGGTGCGCAGTTAAATGCGAGGGGGTGGGCTGGACCCCCTGGCCTGCGGAGGGAGGGGCCGCCTGGCACCGGGGAAAGACCCGGACACACCTCGGGTCCCTTCATGGCGCTTCTGGACTTGGGACAAATTGCTCTACGTTTCTGAGCCTCAGTTTCCTCCTCTGTGAAATGGGGCTGATCTCATCCCCTCGTGGGATGGCCCGCCCCTGGTGGGGCTGGCAGGGAGACACGAATTTCTGATGCCCCCTCGCAGGTGGGGAGAACAGAGAGCAGGTGGAAGAGGGGCATTGCGGGCGGGGGTGGGGGAGGTTGGGATTGAAGCGCCGGCTGCCCTGAGAGGTCAGACGGAGCTGCGCTGGGCCGTGCGGCGGCGGCCTCTGCGTCCCCTGGGACGTGTGCACGCCTCGTGTTTACGGAGGGCCTCGGGTGTTTACGGAGGGCCTCGGGTGTTTACGGAGGGCCTCGGGTGTTTACGGAGGGCCTCGGGTGCTGCCCAGCCAGCTCGCCCTGCCTCGGTCCGGTGGGCTGAGTATTTTTAGCTCGGACTTTGCCAAGGTTTTTTTCTGCCCAGACCGCTCTCATGGGACAAAACAGATGGCGCCCTCCTTGAGAGGGACAGAGCTCAAGCCTGAAGAAAGGGACTGGAGCCAGACTGGACCCTAGTGGGCTTTGAAAGGGCCGCTCTCCGTGGCTGGCTGGCCTGCTCGGCGGCGCTGACCTCGCCCTCTGCGGCCACAGCTGGAAGCGGCCTGCCCTTCCTTGGAAAGCTGAGCGTGTGCCCAGGTCGCTCCCCTGCCTGCGTGGGCAAGGCCCGTGTGTGCACCTGCCCACCAGAGTGGCCGAGGGCGGCGGCCCTTGGGGCCCCGGGGTCCTGTCCCCTCTCCTGGCCACATGGTTCTGAGTCATCAGAACAAGAACGTGGTCGTTTTGGGAGTGAGTTTTTAAAAATAGTCCCAGCCCTTCCTCCAGCTCTGCCTCACCCCTCCCTGGTCACGCCCTGGCGTTGGCCCCAGACCTCTTCCCACATTGGTTTTGGGGAACCGCCTCCCGCCGGGCTTGGCAGGGGATCGGTCCGTGAAGCTCTCCTGGGAGGAGCTGTCCTGGCTGCAGGCGGATTTCAGCGAGGAGGAGGCACAGGCCTGGGAGGGGATCCCCACGGGCCTCGGCCACCTTCTCTCCCCCCGCCCCGGATGGTGGTGGTGGGACTGAGCCCCGGGCCGGCGTGGGACCAGGGATCCCTTCGTTCACTCAGCAGGTGTGTGTCGAGGGCTGCTGTGTGCCAGGCACCATCCCAGGGCCGTGCAGAGAACAGTGAACAAAATGCTAAGGCTCCCGCCTTGGTTGAGTGCATGTTCTAGCGGGAGGAAGCCGAAAGAAACAGCTGAAACGTCCAGAGGCGTTAAATGCGAAGAAGACAGGGCAGCGGTGTGATGGGGATGTGTATGTACTATTTCAAAGAAGATGGATGGGGAAGGCCTGTCTTTGAGCGGAGCTCTGAAGCGGGTGACCGAGCCATCGTGCATATGTCTGGGGAAGAGCATTCCAGGCAGAGGAATGCAAGTGCAAAGGCCCTGAGGTGGGGCATGTGTGGCTGTGTGAGGAGCTGCACCATAGTCGTCATGACTGGGGTAGAGACGCCATGTGGGGAGAGGTAAGATCTGCAGTCTGGGAAGTAGTGGGGGCCACACCACGTAGAGCCTTACAGGCCAAAGTGAGGACCCTGGCTTCCGCTCTGAATGGGGTAGGAAGGCACTGGAGGGTTTGAGCAGAGGCATAACTGGGCAGCTGTGTGAAGAACAAAGTATGTGCGGTGGGGGGTGAAAGTGGAAGCAGGAGACCCGTCACGGGCTGTTTTAATGGTCCAGACGAGAGGTGGTGACGGTTTGGCCCAGGGCGGCAGCCGGGGAGGTGGCCGGAAGTGGTCAGAGTCTGGACAGGTTTAGAAGGTAGAGCCATCGAGGCTTGCCGAGGGATGGGATGCAGGGGCGAGAGAGAGGGGAAGTCAAAGTGAGGCGGAGGCTGGAAGCCCCAGCCCCTGGCAGGCGGGTGAGGCCATCGGGTGAGCTGGGAGGCTGGGCGGGCTCGGGGAGCGGGCGGGGGTTGGTGTGGACGTTGACTTGAGGATGCCCGGCGGACCACAGAGTGGCTGCGCCCAGCAGGCGTGCAGGGAGAAGCCTGGATGGGGTTCAGGGGAAGGTCAGGCCCGAGGTGTCACTGCAGAGAGGGCGTCCAAAACCACGAAACAGATGACGTCACACCCAGGGAGGCATCTTCCAGTCTGGTCAGGGTCCTGAGCCCCGGACTGGCCCGCTGGCCCTGCGGGAGGAAAGGGGGTGGGGTGGGAGCCATCCCAGAGGGAGGGGAGCAGACGGGGTTGCAGGAAGGGGGAGATGGGGCCCAGGCACGTCCACGGGCTTTGGCATCCCTCCCCTGGCCCCCAGGTTCCTCCCAGCATCGGCTCACAGTCCAGGGTCCTTCCCGTTGTGTAAGTGGGGTCCGCATGCCTAAGTCGGGGGGTGCCGGCGTCTCCCCACCCGAAGACCCATGGGCTGAAGAGGTGTGGGTCTCTGAGCCCCTGGGGTGGGGAGCAGGAGGCACACGGCCCGTATGGGGCGATGCTGGCGTCCAGTGATGTGAAGCCATCTCCCTGAGTGAACCCCGAAGTCTCTGCTTGTGGAAGCCAGTCCACACAGCGTGGGGAGGGGGGCGGCACGCAGGCCCCAACAAGAGAGGGGGTGCTTGCTGGGGACAGTCGGGAGCCGGGCGCCTCCCTCCGCTCTGGCCCCTGGAACCCTGTTGGGGGGGTGAGGGCGGAGAGCCAGGGCTGCCGGTGCGCAGGGGGCCGTGGCTGCGGGTCAGCTTCCATCCAGGACCTCTGGCCTCCTTGCCGCTGCCTGCTGTGCGCTAATGAGCCGTGCCTTCTGGTGAGTTCCTGCCCGTGCCAGGCAGCGTTCCTTACCTCGGCCTCCTCCTCAGCCGAGATACCTCCCTCCCCCTGGTGCAGACTCAGCTAAGCAGGTTCTAGCAAGTAGTGGAGCCAGGACTGGAATACGGTTTGGCCCCAGAAACCCGGCCCCAGGCTCCGATCTGGAAAGAAACGCGGGCCCAGAGCCCACTGGGCTCCCGGTCAGCAAAGCAGGCTGGGCCGCCCGCACTTCGTGCTCCTGGAGTGTCCCGCGGGGCACCCCCTGCTGGGCAGGTGCATCTACAGACCTGAACTCGGGCCTCTCCTTTGTTCCTTTGTCCCCAGGCTGAGCTGGGGCCCTGCGGGCAGTAGGTGCGCAGTGAAATGCTTATCACGTGGGGGCAAGGATGGGCAAGCATCGTCACCGTGAAAGCAAGGGAGCCTGACCCCCCCGGAGGTGAGGGAGGCGGACTCGGAATGCCAGAGAAGCTGGATGCCGGGCTGAGTCCCCTGGTCTCACTGTGCCTGAGGCCACTCAGGGACCCCGTGTGCTCCTGGGGCAGCCACCTGATACCTGGGCGTCTGGGGAGTGAGCAGTCAGGCCTCAGCACCCCCTCTCCTCGAGCGTTAGGTCAGCTTGCTGAGTGGCCGGGAGCCACCCTGGCAATCCTGGCCCCTGCCCCTGGCGTCACCTGCGTGCCAGGGGTGGGTGGGTGGCTCGGACGTGCCTCTTGCCCCCTCCCCTCGCCCCTGCTTTCACCTGCAGGCTTGGCCGCCTTCCCGGGGAGGTGCCCTGGCCTGGAAGGCCTGGCTCTTCTGGCCTCTCTGCCCCTGCCCGGGCTTTTCCCGCAGCCTGGACGTTCCATCCCTCCCCTGCATGAGCTCTGCGCAGCTGTGTGGCGTCAGGCACACCTTCCTTTCCCAGTCCCGCCTTGTGCTTCCCGGTGCTTGAGGCAAGCGCTTTGCCAGGCTGAGCCTCAGCTTCCCGCATCTGAAAGGGAGGGAAGGAGGCCCACCTCTCAGGTCTGGTTCCAGGGTGGAAATGCCCTGATTCTAGAACGAGTGTGCCGGAGCCACGCTGGCGCTAAGCTGCCCTTGAGGGGGCTTCTGGGGAAACAGAGGCTCAGAAGGGTGAAGGGGTAGCACAGAGTCGATACTGCCCCCTTCTGGCCTCCTGATTGTGGGCCATGGGGCCCCTGGCACTTGGGCCACCCAGGACGTGGCTGAGGGTCTAGGAACCTCCAGGGGTGAGGACAGGACAGTTTAGCCCATAGCAGGAGGCTTTGCCCTTAGCCCTTCAGCCAGGAGCCTCTTGCCCAGGCTGGGTTACCGCAGACAGAGCGGTTAAGGTGTTGGGGGCTGTGAGAGGAGGGAGGGGACCGGGGACCCATCTGGGCAGCCCTGTTTATCTACAGGCTGGTTCTGGTTTCCCAGGCAACAGCCCCCAGGGATCGCCCCTGGAGGGGTGCCGAGTGGGTGGGCTCTTCTGCCCAGAGGCCTCCTCCCGGGGGCCGCTCCCCAGCTGTCCTGCCTGGGATCATTGACCAGGGGCAGCCTAGGAAGTCAATGGGGGAAGACAGTTAGGGGGCGGAGACGCCTACTCTGGGCTGGGACAGAGCCTTCATTGTCTGAGGCTTCAGCCTTTGACCAAGCCTCACCCCTGCCCGTAGCCTGAAGGATGCTCCCTTTGCGCCCTCCTTCCCCTTCCCACCAGGGAAGCCCATTGAGTGGCCCAGCGTCTGGTGGCTGGGGGAGCTGGCCTCCTTGTCCCTCTGGCATTCGGAGGCTGCAGAGGGACAGGGAAGATGCCCCCGCCCAGCCCACCCACCCCTCGTTACCCGGCGCGTACTCCGTGCTGGGGATCCTGTTTAGCACTAGCCCGGGGGTCCTGCCCTGGCTCCCCGGCTCACAGCCCAGGGACCTCCCTCTCAGGAGCTACGTGCCGGGGGGAGCCTCCCTCAGTCTCTGCCTCAGTGGTTGGGGAATTAAATTAACAAAGGGACGCTGTTCAGCATGCTCGCTGCACGGCCGTGGAGTGGCATCAGGACGTGTCCGCTGTCATTTTGAAGACGATCACTTCGTGACCTCGGGGGTGGTCAGGGTCACAGAGGACAGGGCTGGTAGTCTGGTGGGCAGTCGGTCTGGACTCAGTGGGGCAGTCTGCAGAATGGGACGAGTGTCTGTCTTCAAAGAGCAGTGGGAATGCCGGGCAGGGAACTAGCATGTAGTAAGTCCCCACCGGCGTGGTCAGATGTCATTTCATTTACACCTGCATGTGACAGCCAAGGACAGGAGGCACAGGGGGGGCTAGCTTCCTGCGGTCTCACCTGTCTCTCTCCCGGGCTCTGGGTCCTGGATATGCGCCTCTTGCTGTAGCTCCTTAGTGTTTCTTTGGAGGCGTTGCCTTATCTCTCCAGGATCGCGTCCTGAGCCTCCAGCGGGTGGCCCCTTGCGCCCAGGGCGGGCCTACAGGCCACCGGCCGCCGTGCACACGGTAGCTGCTGGTGCCCTTCCCATAGGGCGCTGGGTCCACAGCTTACCTCCCTGACCCTCTCCCTGCCTCTCCCCCTTTGCTCCCCCTCCACCCCTCCCTGGTCTTTCTGAACAGGGCAGAGGATACCTGAGGGGGCTGGGGTTCCCACCTGGGGCATGCCCCCTCTTTGCATCCGGCAGGAAGCTCAGCACGCACAGCTGCCCCAGGCCTGGGGACACGGCGGCCTCACGGGTTCCACAGTGAGTAGGTCCCAGGCAGGTGAAGGTTCTCCGCGTCTTGCTTGACTCCGTGTGGTTGGGCGGCTGTCGTCCTGCGTGTGGGCTGGTGCTCTGGGTGCGGAGATGCAAAGAAGTCAGAATCCACGGTGGGGGGTGTGGTGGTGGTATAATCGGGGCTGTACGTGTCCCAGAATCACTGGGGCCTTGAAAACGGACTTTCCCTGGCTGCATCCCGAGCTGTCCGAGTCATGGGCTTGGGGCACAGGTATTTTTTTTTTTTTTAAAGCTTCGCAGCCAGCTTTGGGAACCACGTCATGAAATGGGTCTGGGTTTTGAAGGTTAAGTAGGAGTTTGCTTGCTGGTTGTGAGCGGGAGTTCTACCCGGAGGGAATAAACAGCCTGAGCAAAAGGGCCCAGGAATATAAAACAGGTTGGCAAGGTCATGGGCCTGAAGGGCCTTCACGAGGGCTGGAGCCGAGTTTCTAGTCAGGGAGGGCCTGGGAGCTGCCGAACCCTGAGAGAAGGCAGTGGAGAGGGGCAGGGGCGAGTCATTGAAGGTCTTGCTTGGGTAGTAGACCTCATTCTGAAGGCAACAGGGGAGGGTCTGAGGGTGTGTGCCGCGGAATGTTCACGGTGACCGTGGGGGGGGGCGGGGGCAGGTCAGCCACAGGTCTGTCTGATGAAAGGCCAAAAGCTGCAGAACCCTCTGGGAGGGCCCGATGGCTCAATGGAGCCCTGGTCCTGACCAGCCCAAGGCCTGGCTCTTGCTCCCCTGTCCCACACGTTTGTCCTGGCTTCCAGAAGATGCACACGGCTGCCTCTGAGACTGGGTTCGAGGTGGGCGTGTGAGCCAGAACCTAGTTCTTGCATGTCTCCAACCAAGGCTGCGTGACGGTCTCCTTTCCTGCAGCAAGGCTGCCTGACTTGGGTAGGCCAACACTTGCTGCTTCCCCAGCTTCTGGGACTGCATTTCTGCCTGTCTGGACCCCTGTCTACCCTCCCCTCTCCCACTGACCTCTCTTTCCAGAGGCCGGCCCTCCCTGTCCTCAAATTCTGGGCCCGACTCGGGCAGCCTCCCTGACTTCCGGGAGCCCTCTGGGGGTATTTCTCCGGGCCCCATCCAGGAAAGAGGGCTGGGGCCACTCCGTTGATTGCGGGTGGGAGATGGCTCCGAGTGGGGTGAGTTAGGGAAGAGGGGCAGGTGCAGGCTGGCACAGGGTTTCCTACTGGGCCTCTGGGCTGGATGGACCTTGAACTCTAGAGGGAGGAGGAACTGATAAGCTTTGGGATTAAATTAGAGCCGGGAAGACACCTGCTCTAGTGAGCAGGGCTGTGGAGGGTGGAGGGAGGTGCTCCTGCCGGCTGCTCTCAGCTAGCTGGGTGGTCCGGGTCACTGAGCTGACCCTGCTCGGGCCCACCCTGCAGCCCGGGAGCTGGGGTTTCCCCCCTGGCTCCTCTCTCTCTCGCTCTCCCTGAATGTGGCCGAAAAGTTACAGCCTCCCGCTAGCCGTTCTGCCCTGTGTAGCGGAAAAGAGCACTGCTCAGGGAGTCTGCCTGCCCGTCTGGTCTTGGTGGTTGTTTTCAAAGAGCTGGTCCCCAAGAGAAAAAAGTCATCTATGACCCTGCTGCCCAAGCTCAGGCCAGCGAACGTCACGGAGATAGCGGTGGCCGGTGTTCACCGACAGTGCCCTCCGTGTCGTTGCATTGGCACAGGACCTCTGTGTGGCAGGGGCTCAGGAGGGAGGTGTCAGCCGTGCTGCCGGGAGGGGGCAGAGCTGGGATTGGAACTCAGCTCTAGCAACAGATCCCACCCGCGGCCCTTAGGTCTCTGCCTCCACGGAGGGAGAGCTGCGCGCCCTTCCCTCCCAGGCTCGGCTTCCACGCCTGAGAAGTCAGAGCCGTGTTCAGCGTGAGGGCTTCCTGGTTCTGACCTGCTGTGAGGTTTTGGCTTTAATGTTCTTTTTTAAAAAATGGGAATGGTTATTTTTGTCGTTCCTTATAATGCTCACCTTATAATGCGACACCATTACCATCGGCGTGGGTTTCCTTGCGGGCCTTTTCCTCCGTGCACTTTTCAAGCAAAATCCGCATCGCTTCTGTACTCTGGGGCCCCTTTGGTTTCCACTGGCTCGCCTTCACCAGCCCCACGGCCTCTTCTGCCAGAGACTGTCATGGCAGGAAGGTTCTGGAGCCCTTTTCAGAGAGAGGCTCGTTTCAGGGGGCATCACAACACCTTTCTTCTGGCTCAGGCTCCCACCTCGAGAGCTCCCGGACCTAGGAGCTCTTGAGCTTAGCTCAAGGAGGACTTAAAAAAAAAAAAAAGGAAATAGCCAAGTGACTCTACCTGTTTGCTTAAGCACGTTCATGCCCCCGACCTGGCTCCTTGCTTGTGGCAGCCTGGGAGGGGGTCTGCATGGGAGCCGTGCTGCCCATTTTACAGAGGGGGAGCCTGAGGCTGTGAGAGGCTGAGCATCGAGAGGAGAGACAGAGCCCAGCCTGCAGGTGGATCCGGCTGCCCCAGGCCGCTTTCCCCAGATCCGCGTAGTGTGAAGTCCCTCCTCGAGCCTCCCCCCGGGGCCCTTCCCCTCCTGGGGTATGGAATCCACACACAGGGTCCTGATTGCTGGCTCCTGTCTTGGTGCCGACAGCTTCAAGGGCAGGCCTCTTGGCGCTGCTGAACCTTGCGGTGGTGTGTGGTTGGCCTCAGTTATGCTGCTGGGAGCCCCGTGGGCAGGGGGTGGGACCCCCTTTGCACAGATGAGGATACTCATGGGGCTCAGCTCACCTGCTGGTGGAGCCGAGACTCCAGCCTGAGTCCCCGGCTCCCCCGGTGGAGCCGTGCGTGCCACAACTTGTGCCAGGGGTGTTCATGACGGCCGCGGACCAGCGGGACCCGGGGGCCCTTCTAGGAGCCTTACACGTGTTTACTCTTAATTGTCTTAATAACCTGATGAGGTGCCACTTTTTATTTATTTTATTTTATTCTAGGGGGAGAGAGAGAGAGGGGGAGAGTGGGGGGAGGCAGAGAGAGAGGGAGAGAGAGGATCTTAAGCAGGTTCCATGCCCAGCGCAGAGCCTGACTGGGGCTCTATCTCATGACCCTGAGATCATGACGTGAGCCAAAATCAAAATCAAGAGTTGGAGACTTTTTTAAAAAAGATTTTATTTATTTATTTGACAGAGAGAGAGAGAGAGAGAGAGAGGGAACACAAGCAGGGGAAGTGGGAGAGGGAGAAGAAGGCTCCCCACTAAGCAGGGAGCCTGATGTGGGGCTCGACCCCAGGACCCTGGGATCATGACCTGAGCAGAAGGCAGACACGTAACGACTGAGCCACGCATGTGCCCCAAGAGTTGGACATTTATCCAACTGAGCCATCTAGGTGCCTGAGGTATCTACTTTTTAGTCTCCATTTTGCAGATGAGTAAACTGAGACCCAGAGATGGGGGTTAAGTGACTCATCCAAGGTGTCACAACTCCCGAGTGAGGAGACCCAGGTGGTGTCCGGTAGCCTGAACTTTTTCCTAACTGTTGCACCATGAGGGTGTCTAGTGGCGGCGATGGTTGCCCCGAGAGACCCCTACTCCCTCACCTGCATCTTTCCGAGGCTAGGGGCACTTGTGGACAAATGGTGGCCACAGGGCTGTGGGTGTGCACGGGGCTTGCGGGTCTGTGTCCCTGCCTGGAGACCTCACTGCCCCAGATTAGCCTGCAGCAGACGCCCCCAGATTCCAGCCCCGAAGTCCAGAGAGGTGGTGTGGTTAGAGGAGGGAGAGGAGGGTTTGGGGCCAAGGCCCCCACTGAATCCTCATATCGTCACCTGTTCCCTTCCTCTGTGACCTCAGGCAGATCCCTCCTTCTCTGTGCCTTGGTTTCCTCATCTGTAAATGCAATAAGGCAGATAAAGCTTTGGGCTGCATAAATGCTGGTGTCTCTCTTCCTTCCTGGGGAAAGCCTCGGGCTTGGTGCAGGGGGCGGGAATCAGCCCTAAAGGGTAAAGAAAAAGGGGAGGACAGCTTTCTGGCCTGGAGGGAAAGGATCCTGGGTTTCTGCGTCATCAAAAAATTGTATTTGAGCAGCAGTTTGCCGGGCCTAGGCGCCTCCCTTTTCCGTCCTGTAAAATGGGCGTCAGTTTCCCTGCTCCTTTCTCAGTGGTTCTGAATGAGCCCCAGGGAGGGGGGGCCCTGCATGAGGAGGGCTGTATGGCTGTTGTTGGATCTTTCGACTTGTGAGGGAATTTGCAGACATTTTAGTTTGTTTCCCGAACCCCTTTGCTGAAGATAAAATT
>CM052900.1:155182697-155328117 GCA_028534135.1 Potos flavus | reverse complement strand
TGGATTAATAGCTGTTAATATTCGTAAAGTGCTGAGAATAGCATCTGAGCCATAGTAGGCGCTATGGGAATGTTTGCTGTTATTAATTACTTGCCATTTACATGCATTCTATGTTTATTTAGGAAGCCAGTTAAGAAAAATAAAGGCTTTAGGATTGGAGAGGAAAGCAGGCACGCAGCCAGTTTGTGGCAGGGGCTGATTGGACTGGAGGGCTTGTGCTTTCCCTCCAGGACTGATTCTCCTCTCCACAGAAAGGGCTAGAAGGACAGCCCCTAGCTCAGGATCGGGTGCCAGGAATGAGTGGGGAGAGCCTTTCCCTCACCGCTGGGACTTCTGGTAAAGTTGGCCACAGGCCCCAGGAAGCCCAGTGAAGCCCCCACTTAGGGGGCAGGGAAAACTGTGTTCCCAGCTCCAAGCTTTTGGGATTCTGCCCCATCTCTGGCCATCCGCCTCTCTGCGTCCCTTTACTTCCTCTACACCCATGTGCCAAGGCCAGCAGCCCCTCGCCAGCTGGCCAACCCGGTGGGGCAGGATGGGCAGAGACAAAGGGAGAGCGAATGGCCTTTGGCGGGTCTGCAGGCGGGGCTGGTGCGAGGGGCTGGACTCCAGGGAGCTGTGGTCACTGGGGGGCCGGGACGAGGAAGCGTCCGGCCACGTCCGTGACAGTTCGGGCGTGATCCAGCCTCTGGAACACGGGGGCTGGAGCATAAACCTGGCCTCTGGGGCTGGAGTTCATGTGTAAGCCAGAAGGGAGGAAGGGGGTTGTCTAGCGGGCCCACCAGGGTCCCCAGGGCCGCTGGGCACTGAGCCAAGGGAAGGTCTGTGGTGGCACGGGTTTTCTGGGAAGATGGGGTTACAGCTCTGCAGTTGCTGGTTTTCTGGGTTAATGATTTATGGGGAGTGAGGGCCGGGCCCTTTCCGGCACCTTCCTGTGCCCCGGGAGCTGCTGGGGAAGGCGTGAGAGAGCTGGTGGGCTGGAGTGCACAGGTCGTGAGCCAATGACCCCTCACCGCTCGTTGAAACTTTGCCCTCGAACTCCATCTACTTAGGTTTCTGGCCTTTTTTTCACAGGCGAGTGGCTGGGACGGTGCTGGTTTGAGCTGGACCCTGTCTGATGGCTTCCTCCAACCCTCCTCCACAGACTGCCACAGGTACCGTACCGCGGGCTTCCTGTCGTCCCTCCTCCGGACAGGCCACGGGGCTGGCGGTGGGCACTAGCTCCGGAGCAGGCTGAGCCTGGCTGTGAATCCCGCTCTGTGCTGGCTAGCTGTGTGCCCTTAGACAGGTGACTGCATCCCGCTGCCTCAGTTTCCTTGTCGGCAACATGGAAATCATAATCTCCTTCTTGCAGAGGAGGCTGCAGATGAGGGCTGGTCTTTACCTGAGATCCCCTGGAGATTTTAAACTTTTTTTTTTAAGATTTTATTTATTTGAGAGAGAGACAGAGTGGGCAAGAGAGAGAGAGAGAGAGAGAGCACACGCACAAGCAGGGAGGAGGGGCAGAGGGAGAAGGAGAAGCAGACTCCCTGCTGAGCAGGGACCCCCGATGCGAGGCTCCATCCCAGGACCCCGAGATCATGACCTGAGCCGAAGGCAGATGCTTACATGACTGAGCCACCCAGGAGCCCCTGGAGATTTTAAACTTCTAAGACCACAACCCACAGACGTGACAGCAGGAGTGTTGTGTGCTTGGGGGTGGAGCTCGTGAGCTGTGGGTGGCGAGGGTTCAAGGGAAGGGCCGGGTCATCCGCGGGGGCGGGGTTGCCAGAGTTACAGGGCACCTGTCTTTCGGTCGTCCTCTGGGGGGGCGGAGAGCAGACAGGTGGCCAGTGAGGGCTTTTTCACCCGCCCAGCCCTGCTGCCGACACCGTGCCCTTAGTTGAGCATGGCTCAGCTTCCCCATAAGCGCGGGGACAGTAATGACCCCGTCCGGGGTGCTGTTGCAGGGGTTAAGTGGCTCCGTGAATGGGAGCCGTTATCCCCGTGGGGCGTCGTAGGACAGGCCTCGGGTGCTCTGCTCTGAGCCTGGCGGGGCGCGGACCGAGGAGGGGCCCCTTCCTCCCTGAGCCTTCGTGTTCTTCTCCGAGGGGTGAGGGACCCGCACAGTGAAGCCGCCGTCACGGCGCACGGTGGCTTCTCGGCTCGTTGGCCTCCCGGGCTCGCTGGGGCTGGCTCTCCCCGGGCTGGGGTGCGGCCCACTCTGGGCCGGCCGCCTGTCCAGATGGGTGGGAAGGGCTCTCAGTTCAGCTCTCAGTTATCCAGGGAGGGGCCCCCTGATTTTTCCTTCCGACAAGGAGCCCTGTCTGGCTGCCCAGGTCTCAGGAGCCTGGGAACAGGGCTGCGGGGGGACAAGAGCGTCTCCTGACGCGTGACTGTGGCTTGGATCCCTGGATGCGGTTCCCTGCTCTATCTCCTGCCGCCGTGGGCATTTTGCACCCTTTCTCCTATTCACTGGAAAGTGAGAACAAAATGATGTTATGATTACATCAACTCAGTTCCGTTCAGCAAGCATCTGACATTTATTGTGCGGTTGTATCTGGTGCTGCTGGCTAGTGTCATGTGATTGAGACAGGCTTCTGCCGTTTGCTGACTGAGAGCTTCCTGCGGCCTTACCAAATACAATTCAAATTCCCCCAAACACATCTTCACGGTCCTACGGCTGCCAGCCTCCTTGCTCATGTCTGCGGCTCCCCTGGGTCCCAGGCTGCGTGTCCTCGCCCTCCTGCTGTGGCCGCAGCCTGGGGGTCCAGACCCCTCTGTGAGCCTGGCAGACCTTTACTCATCCTGCGAGGTTCTGTGCGGGGGCGGCCCCATGCCCAGCGCGGTGCCAGCCCCGGCCAGCATGAGCCCCCGGCTGTCACTGGGCACGGCTTAGGCCCTGGGGGTCCAGGCTCATCTCTTGCCATAGTTGCCTGCTTCCCCTGCAGTGAGCTCCTTGACACTGAGGGGCCGCGTCTTACTCCTCTTTGAACCTCCTGGACCCGGGGCTTCTGGGAACAGTCCCCTGGTTGTAGGCGTGACTGTGACCGTCTTGCCTGATGTCCCTGCACACAGCCCGCGGCCGGTGGCTCCGTGGGCCAGGCCTGTGCCTGGGAAGGCCGGCGCATCTCTCCCAGGGCCTGGGATGGGGCTCTGACTCAAGGCAGTCATCATAATAATCGTAAGCATAATCTGCCCTCCCTGTGAGCCTGAGAGCCGGTCGCTGTTCCTGTCCTCGTTATAGGTTGGGGAGCTGCAGCCGGGGGGCCACGGTGACCCTGTGTTCATAGGCCGGCATCTAGGAGAGCTGGGGTTGGAGCCTGGTGCTCTGACTGACTCCTCAGTCACCACCTGATACCGGCCAGGGGTCCCCACTGCGACTCAGGCTGATTCAAGTACGAGGGACCAAGGGCACCAAGGCCCCTGAGGTCAGGGCGCATCTGTGTCTGGTGGCCCGAAAATAGTGGGAGGGGACTTTGTTCATTCCAGCATTTTTAAACTTTTATTTTACTTTATTTTTTTTTAAAGATTTAGAGCATGCGCCCATGAGGGGGAGCTGGGGTGGAGGGGCAGGGGGAGAGAGAGAGAAGCAGACTCCCTGCTGAGTGCGGAGCCTGACCCAGGGCTTGATCCCAGGACCCTGAGATCATGACCTGAGCTGAAACCAGGAGTTGGATGCTCCACCAACCGAGCCATCCAGGAGCCCCAGTATTGTTAAACTTTTAAAACCACAACCCACAGGGGCACCTGGGTGGCTCTGCTGGTTAAGCGTCTGCATTTGGCTCAGGTCACGATCCCGGGGTCCTGGGATCGAGCCCCGCATTGGGCTCTTTGCTCTATGGGAAGCCTGCTTCTCCCTCTGCCCACTGCTCCCCCTGCTTGTCTGTGTGTTCACTCTCTCTCTCTCTCTCTCTGTCAAATGCATGAATGAAATCTTAAAAAAAAAACCAAAACACAACCCATGGGCATGAGAACAGGAGTGTGTGTGCAGGTGTGTGTGTGTTCAGCGGATACTTTACTGTGTGCCTACCGTGTGCCGGGCACTGGAGTAGAACAGTGAGAAAACAGACTAGAATCCCCCACGAGCTTACGTTCTAGTTAGGACACAGTAAAATGAGTAAAAGTGTCGACCGTCACCGTTGATGAGGGCCGTAGAGAAAAGTAGAGCAGGCAGGGGCATCAGGGGTCCCAGGGTCTCTCTGTGGGTTGTTTTGGTCACCTGGAGATGACCTAGAGTAAAGACCTGAAGGAGATGAGAGCAGGAGAAGATACCTGGGGAAGAACATTCTGGACCCCAGGATGGCAAGTGCAAAGGTCCTGAGTCTAGAGCACATCTGGCACATTCACGGTGCAGCAGGGAGACCAGTGTGGCTGCCGTGGAGTGAGTGAGGGGAGAGTGGTAGAAGGTTCGACACCCCCTGTATGTGTGCATGGATATGTATATGCAAACTGAAACAGAACTGTCCAAACCGTATCAAAAGCAATACCAAATGTGACTTTATTAATATAATAGTAAAATATTTAAAAATATCTCGAGCAATTCATAAAAGAAACAAAATGTCGCCTGGGGAATCCCCTAATTGATTTTGTGACCCCCTCCCCGCCCCCGTGGGTTGCGAACTGTCATTTGAAAACCATTAATCCAGCTTCCAACTCATTGGGGTTTCATCATCTCGGGGCCCAGTGTCCAAGGGCTCAGCAAGCTTCTGGAAGGTAGCAGGACTCAGTGGAGAATGCAGGATGGGAATGAAGACAGAGGGGCTCAGAGCTGGCTCCCCGCTTACTGCCGTAAGATTGTGGGTGGGTCACTCTGCTGCTTGAATCTCTGTGGCCTCCTCCGTCCAGTGCGGGTGGCCGTGAGGCTTACACCAGGAGCTGTGTGGGGCTCACTTCCACCCTCTCAACCAGCGTTTGTGTCTCTGACCTGGGGAAGGAGCCGCCACCAGCCACATCACTGCTGTGTTGGCCTGAGCTGCCCCCAAAACTCCCAGGAGGAGGGGGGGCCCCCTGCCTCAGAGGCCCCCATCTGGTGGGGAGGGAGCCCGAGCTCTGGGCTTCAGCTGCACTCCAGCCTCTGGGGAAGGGCCTTGGTGAATTTGATACATTTGCACCTGGAATGTTCTTTGCAAACTCCCAGGTCCCTGTGGGGAAGGGATTGGATTTTTCTAGTCCGAGAGACTGCTAGCATTGGATATCCCATCTGTCCTTCTGCCGTTCCGTCCAGCCGTCCAGCCGTCTGTCTGTTCCATCCGCCTTCCTGCCTGCCTACTCCTCCTTCTGCCTCTGAGCACCTGTGGGGGCTGAGCCCACGGACACCGGCCAGGCTTCCAGGATCCCGGTTGGGAGGGACTGTGCTTACAACAGGTGTTACTGTGTAGTGCAGACGCACGCCAGGCATGTGGCCAAGGCCTACATCTGCTTGGCGGTTCCCAGGGTAGGGATTTTGCCCCCCAGGGGACATTGAGCAATGTCTGCAGACATCTGTGGCTGTCACAGCTGGAGGGTAGTACCTGCTTCTAATGGGTAGAGGCCAGGGACGCTGCTGTCCATCCTGCAGGGCGCCCCCCACGAACACCCCAGGGCTCCAGGGGCAGCAGTGGGGGGGGGTGGAAAAACCATGACCTACTTCCCAGTTCACGTTCACCTTGGCCTTATGGGGTGGGTGCTGTTTTTACTCTCCAGTCTACGGAGGGAGAAACCAAGCTTCCAAGAGGTGAAGAGACTTGCCCAGAGCCACACGATTGGTAGGGGGCCCAGGCAGGGCCACAGCGCAAGCTCTGCATCCTGTGGCGTGAGCTACAGCAGGACCGGAGGGGCGGTCAGCTTTGCAGACTTTTCTTTTTTTATTTTCTTTTATTATTTTTTAAAGATTTTATTTATTTGAGAGAAAGAGAGAGAGTGCAGGAGCATGAGTGAACATGAGCGGGGAGGAGCCGGGAGGAGCAGGGAGGAGGGGCAGGGGGAGAGGAGAGGAGGGGCAGGGGGACAAGCAGACTCTGTTGAGCAGGGAGCCCAATGCGGGGCTCCATCCCAGGACCCTGGGATCATGACCTAAGCCAAAGGCAGACGCTTAACCGACTGAGCCAGCTGGGTGCCCCAGCTTTGCAGACTTTTAAAACCAGGCCACATTGCCCTTGGTTTTGGAGTGGGTTGGCACAAAGTAGGGGGAAGGCATAGTGAACCCCCGAGGTTCTGTCCAGCCCTAGGTTCGAGGAAGGAAGTCCTCCAGGGAAGAAGACCAGGGACCTCAGCTTGGTGAAGTGGGTGGAGAGGTGAGGGCCCATTAAACTCTTTAGGAGAGAGTCTCCGTTCCTTTTCTTGTTTAACAGAAGTTGCTGAGTTTCCACCGCGGGCCAGGCCATGACCCGTCCCCTTAAAGGGGATCTTAGGGATGTGAGATCGGCTGGGGATACAAACGAGCACAAAACACATCATCGCAGGTTATACAGGGATGGACGCAGAAAACAAGGGGCGAAGACGGAGCGGGGCCGTGGCGGGGGCGGGGCTGTGCTTCAGTTGAGCGTTGATGGACGGCAGGAGGGCACAGCCCGGACGGGAATTTGGGGGCACAGGCTCCCCGCCCTGCCCCAGCAGGTCTGTGTCCGGGTCCCTGCAAGCTGACTTGCTTCGGGCTCTGAACACCCAGGCAGCTGTGTTTTATGCGGCCGGGCCATGTACAGGACAAGCGTGTGCGCTCACTTACACGTGGGAGAAGCACGCAGGCACGCTCACGGGGAAGAACACACGAAGGTGCATGCCCACACGCACATGCGCGGATGCAATTAAAAAGCCTCCTTGCTGACAAAATGGGGAGATAGGAAACAACATGAAAGCCGTACATCCGACCGTTTAGGTTTTGCTCCCTCTTCTATCTCCTGCTCACCTGCTTGCAGACCTCACCAACCATGGGTCACCCTGGAGCACAGGGAGGCCAGCTGGCCGGGGCAGGGGTCTCCTTGAGTCCCTGGGAACTGTCCTCATGCCCTCCCTCAGGCCCGCTGCAGCTCCCCGTGGTAGCCATTCCCCTTGACCAAACCCCAGACCCTGCTTCGGCTAACTCCTCCTCCCTTCCAGGAGATCAGCTGGTTCCGGGAGGCCGCGGCCCCTCCCCCGAGGAGGAGGACGACCCTGGAGAGGCCTTTGACTTTGACGACAGTGACGATGAGGAGGACACCAGCGCTGGCCTGGGTGTCCCAGGCATCGCTCCAGAGAAGGACATCGAGGACGCCCCACTGATCCACTTGGACTCCGCCCCCATCACTGGTAAGGTGTTTTTGGGAGCCTTGAGTCCTCCCATTTCCGGGCCTCTGGGGCTACAGAGAGCCGAGAGCCCAGTGGAAGCTCCAGGCTCGCAGGGGTTCCTCCCAGCCCCTCCGCTGTCCCCAGAAGCAGGAAGGGAAAAACCACTGAGAAGTTGCATTCCAAGGCTTCCCTCGGGAACTGGAGATTCCAAGCGTTCCTGCAGCGTCTGGCTCACTTTGACACATCGGTCATGGAAGTGGTGGGCCCGGGGTTGGGCTCTGGACACAGACGCTGCCCAGGGCTTGTGTCTCCGAAGCCCCTCTTCCCTGGCAGCTTCTCCCAGGGAGTCACAGCAGCCAGAGAAGCCACCCGCCAGACGTCCCGGTGGCCCTCGGGGCGGGAGCGCCCTGATAAGGCAGTGTTAAATGGCAGCTTCTGGGCTCTCGGATTGTGTCATCTGGGAGAGACTGGGGACCGGCCTAGCAGGAACTTCCTGCAGGCTTGGGGACAAGGGGCTCCTTGAGGAGCTGGGGGTTGGGGGCAGGCCCAGAGCAGGCAGGGCGGCTGGTTCTGGTCGGAGTTGGGACGTGGGCCACGGCGGTGGGAGGGGAGGTGGTGCAGGTAGGACAGGTAGGGGAGCTTAATGACAGCGCAGTGGCTTGGTGGGAGGAAGGGAGACAGGAACCCAGCAGGCACCCAGGTTGGCCCAGGCCCCATCTCCAGCACCCCAGGGAGGCTGGGAAAGGGGGCGGGGATGGATTGAGTCCATAGGGACCAGCCTCAGGCCTGACGGGCTCTCCTCTGCTCTCTTCCCACAGACCCAGACCCAGCGGCCTCACCACCCCAGACCCAGTAAGTGAGCCTTGTTCCTTTGCTTTGGTGGTTGGAGAAAGAGGAGACGCTGGGCAGGAGGTGTGGGGGAGGGCGGTGCTGTGCCCAGGACCGCTCGGACTTTGGCTTAGGCTCTGTCAGCCCTTCCCTCCCTCTGTGGCCTCCCCAGCCAGCTCGGGGGTGGGCTGCACGTCTGGGGCTTGGGGGCCATAAAAGCAGAGGCCTCTCTGAGTTTTGCTCACCACTGCTTACTGCCTGGCTTTGGGGACCTGGGTACTTAGAGAGTAGTGAAAGTGGCTTTAGATCCTGGCCACTCTGGCGGAGGAAGGGGTCTCCCTCTGTCTCCTGGTGTGCTGAGCCAGGGGGCCTGGTTCTCAGGCGGGTGTCACCCCAGCGGAGAGCTCAGAGATGCAGCTTCCCGCCCTGGGCCCCTGGAGCCAAGGCAGATCTGGGTTCAAGGGCCTGAGTCCCTGTATTTGCCATCTGGAGGGAGTGGGCCCTGGGAGGGTTTCCGCCGGGCCAGCGGTAGGGCTCGGCCTCTCCTCCCTGGCTGGGGACCTGAAATGAATCAGCGGCCCTGCACCTGTGCGGGGGAGGTCTCCTCTCCCAGGGGTTAGAGCCCTCCGGGGTGGGCCAGGAAGGAGGCTGGCCAGAAACTCAGTCTAGTGGGGGATGCAGACGCAGGAGAGTGGCCCTGAAAAGAATGCCGGGGGAACTGGGATACTGATGGGAGGCAGCCCAGGAGGAGAACTCAGGGAGAGGCAGTCCTCGGGAGCAGTGTTTACTGGAGGAAGCTACTGGCAGAGGTGGGGGTTGGGGGGTGGGCAGGGGAGTGGGCCGTGAGCAAGCACACCGCTGGCCTGGAGGCCACCCTCCTGGAGAACCCTGTTGCCTACTGAGGGTCGGGGCCTCGGCAGCCCGGCCCGTCCCTGCCCGCCTTCTCCCTGTGAGCCCTGGAGGCCAGGCTGGGTGTCTGGCTGGTGCTGGGGCAGTGCTGGGGTGGTGACCGATGGCCCTGAGAGCTAGGGCCATATAGCAGGCTGTTATCAGCCCGCTGGTCCGGTAGCTCAGAGGGTGTTTCCGGGAGAGGGGCACAGCCTCTGCCTTGAACCCACTGCCCATTACCTGGCCTCGGACTCGCGCTGGGGCAGCCCCAGGCCCCTTGAACACCATCTCCTGGCAGCAACGGGGTGTGAACTCTGGAGGTCCAAATCCCCACCTAGCCCCTCGCTAGCCGGGTGGCTTTGGGCTGCCTGGGAATCTCTCTGAGCCCCAGTTTCCCTGTGTGTACGATGGAAGTAATACCCATGTAGGAGCATCGTGGGGAATGGGAGAGGCTGGTCGAAGGACGAAGCAGATACGCACCCTTCGTTCACTTGCGCTTCGCCTCCTGTCCCTGCTGGGTGTTCCCAGCGATGGGGCGGGAGGGACAGAGACCGTGTGCTCGGAGCCTCGGCCTCTCGGGCTGGGCCTGGGCTGCCGGGTGAGTCTCACCAACACCTGGCTTGAATAAATATCACTTTTGAGTTCCCTTACTGGGTCAACACTGGATCTTGGCAGGAGTCCTCGGGAGCCTCCCTGCCTGCCCTCGGTTTCACAGATGGGGAGATTGGGAGCAGGACTTGTCCAAGGCCACGCGGCGAGAGGCTGGCAGCCTCAGACTCCTCGTCCAGTGCTCCCTGTGTGCTCCCAGCTGCACCCTCCCTTCCAGATCTCTGTTTACTTCAGTTCAGCTCCTTCCCTGGGTGGTGATTTTCCACTCTGGAGTCCTCTGGGGGAAGAACCCATTCAGATCACCATCCTTCTCCTTGTTATCCAAAAGAAAGGAGAAAAAAAAATTTTTTTTTTCCCAAACTTTCCTAAAGGTAGTCACTAAGCATAAGCAAATGTTGCTTTGAAAAAGCAAATCACCCAGTAGAGGACATTTCACCAAATCTCCCTGCATTTCCCCCATGGCCCCTGCTTGGAGGTTTGGAAGTGGCCCTGGGCTTTGCCTGGCTGCTTACCTGGTCTCTGGGGGCTCCTGACGATCCCAGATCCTGGCAGCACTGCAGTCCCCGGGGGGCCTCACCCCCATCAGGGCAATCCCCCCCAGCTAGGGAGGGAAGCAGGGCCAGTCAGCATCCCCAGGTCCCCACTGGTGAGCCACCAGGCAGGAGCATGGTGGGGAAGAGAGGGCTGGAGTCTGGGTCCTGGGACACCTGGGAACTTGGGCTCTGAGCCCCATGGGGCTGGCTTCAAGTCTTCCTCTGCATTGGCTGTGCGTCTTTGAGCAAGTGGCTGCTTGTTCCGAGCCTCACTCTGGATCAGTAAGGTGGGTATAGTCAGCCTCCTTTCTTGCAGGACTCCGGGAGGCGTATGTAAGTTAATAATTACCCGTGCTCAGTTTGGCTGGCCTGGGCCGGCTGCTCCAGATGTATTTGCTGTTGTTACTCTGGGTCCCGGTTCAGATGTGGTTTTAGAGGGAGCCGGTCGGTACCCTGGGAGTCAGACGGACCCGGGTCTGACCTGGCTCTCACGGCCGGCTGCCCCACCTCTCTGAGTCCGCCCAGGGAAGGCAATCATCCCTGCGGGGCGGGCGATGATGGGGCCGCCTGAGGCTGACTGGCGGTCTAGGTACCTTGGCAGGGGCATCGGGTCCGAGTCCAACTTTGGAAGCCTGTGGACTCCACGGTCCCTCCACCTGCTCGGCCGGGGGAGGCAGCCAGGCTGCTGTGGGGCATCTGTGCCGAGCCCCTGGGGTGATTTGAGGGTCAGGCCATGCAGTTCAACCATCCAAGGAGTGAGCGTGGTGGGGGGGTCCTGTCCGTCCCTGCTGCTGGGCAAGGGCAACCTACCAAGGGCTCAGCTTTGGTAGCTTTCTCTTTCCACGAGACACATCTGCTGCCAGATAACAGCAGCAACAGCAAAAATAACAGTAACAAGAATGGTTGTTTACTGTGTCCCCGGGGCTCTGTGTCCAGTCCCACGGACACCTCCCGCTGCCTTACCCGTGGCACGGGTGGGGAAGCTGAGGCTCAGGGAGGCCAGGTGGCTGGGGTTCCATAGGGAGAGTACGCGTGCACTGGGGGGGCGGGGTGTTTGACTGCGACGCTGCCCTCCAGGGATGTGCTGGGGACTCCCGGTCTGGACCCAGGTCCTCAGACTTTGGCTCATGGTGGGAGTGATGTGGCCGGCTCCATAGGGGTGATCCGGCTGTGTGTGTGTTTATTGGGGTGAGCATTCTGCCTACTAAGAGATTTAACTTTGCCTCCTAGTTCTTGGGAGAGTAGTTTGCAAACAGTCGGTTCCAGAGAGCCCACCAGGGGAGCCAAGCAGAGTAGCCTCAGCATGTGATTCTGGGCAAGGCCCCTTCCCTTAAAATGAGAGCAGAGTAAAAGCAGCCCCTCCCCTCTGGTGTGGAGGTGTGCCTCCCCCCACCTCCCACGCTGGTTCCCCCCCACCCCACGCTGGCTCCCTGGGGCACCGGTGTTTAGGGTAGGGGAGTGAGGTCTTATGTTTGCTGCTGGTCCTCACGGCTTAGCACACTGCTTGGGGGAGTACTGAAGGCATCATGGTGCATGAATCACGGGCACTGGAGGACAGATGGACGAATGGGTTCTGAAAGGTAACTTTAGGTGTCTCCATGAAGAGGAGGAGAAGGAGGAACAGCGTGGAAATGGGGTCTCGGAACGCGGGCTCTGACTCTGGCTCTGACGGGAGCTGGGATGGAGGCTCTGAGTGGCCAGGTGGCCGGTCCCGCCGATGCTGGTGGTGTCGGCGAGCTAATTGCACCGTGCTTGTGATCCCCTCTCCTGGCACCGCAGCCCCAGGAGATAGGGTGATTGGTCTTGCCCACTTTTTTGAAGAGGAACTGAGGCTGGAGTTGAAGTGGCTTAGCTGAGAACTTGCGCGTCTGGAGCGCACCGTTGGGCCCCCGCAGCCATCTGCCGCAGCCTGGGGGGCTGGCCGTGCCTGGTGGGCTTAGACGCGCATGCGCTCAAGCACCCTGCCCTCTCGCTGGGGGCGTGTGGCTGGAGAAGCAGCCAGAGCACCAGCGGTTGCTGGAACAAGGGCGTGTGGGTCACTGGCTTCCTGTGTTTTCCCTAGACTCTGGCCCGCACCTCTTCCCTCTGAGGGCACCGGTCCCCTCTGGAGTTGTTTGCTTTTCCTGCCCGTTGAGCTGCCACCCCCAGGGGGCGCCCTGCGGCCTGAGCGTTTCCTGCTGGGTCAGGCTTCGGGCTCCCGTCTGGGGCCGCGGGGATTCTTACTGGCTCCCGGAGGTGCCTGTCCGGCCCCGTCGTGGGGATCCAGACAAGATGGACCGGTCAGGGTCCCTCACCTGGGCCTGGGCTCCGGGGAAGCAGGTGGGCAGCTGGGTTCCTGCAAGTGCCGAGGAGCGCCATCCTCTCCGGACACATCAGGTGCTGGGAGGGCCGGGCCCGGCTCAGGGAAGCAGCACTGGGACAGAATGGGAACAGGGCGCTGGAGGGCCTGTGGCTTCTGAGGCTCGTGGGTGTGGGGAGCATGTGGGTCTTGGGGGCACAGCTGGACAGAGCCGGAGTGTCCCCAGCCCCGGAGGAATGTCTTCCTGGCAAAGTCAATCACTGGGTTGTTACTCAGGGCTTTTCAGCTTGCTGAGCCCCAGAGTGGAGTTGTTTGCAATCCCAGGCTTGCCCTTAATCTCACTGTTTCTGCAAATCCGGAGCATTTCCGGCCTCCTGTGTCCTGTCCCGGGGGGTCCATGTGGGGCCCCAGGCCTGGCAGCGATCAGCTCCCCCCCGGTGGATTCCCTCATGAGAGGATAATGGGGACCAGATCCCTTTAACATTAGAGACCTCTCTCTCTGGCTCCTTGCTAGTCCCCAAATTGGAAAAGCTATATTTTTTTGTTTTTGTTTTTCTTTCCTCTCCACCTCTGGTCACCAGGGGTTTCCACATCTGAGCTGTGGCCTTGGATTGCAGTATAAAAGGACCAGCACGAAAGTACCCAGTATAAAAGCCACACAGTCTCTCCTGAAAAAGGTCCCCACGTACGCATTTGTTGCCCTGAGTGCCTGGTCAGGAATCTCGTGAAGTCCAGCCCTGGATCTCTGCAGCCATAGGACGATAAGCCATAGCCTTAGCATCCCTCATTCCTAGTGGCCGGCACAGAGAAGGCCCAGTACTAATAGTTTACATGTGCACGACTTTATAGTTTCTGTGGTCCTTTCCACACATCTCACCGTGGTTCTCACAGCTGTGGTGGGCAGAATAATGCCCCCCCCCCAAGAATGCCATGTCCTAATCCCCAGCACCTGTGAACCTGTTACCGTCTATGGGAAAGGGATTTGGCAGATACAAGTTAAGGACCTGAGATGGGGAAATGCTCCTGGATTCTCCAGGTGGGCGTGGTGGTATCACAAGGGTCCTTATGAGACAGGCAGGAGGGCCCATGTCAGAGGGAGACCGAAAGAGGCCACGCTGATGGCTTTGGAGATAGAGGAGGGGCCGTAAGCCAGGGGATACTGGCTGCTTCCAGAGGCTGGAAAGAGCGAAGGGAACGGCTTTTCCCCAGGGCTCCCCACAGAGCCGTGCCAACACCTTGCTTTTACCCTAGGTGAAACCATTTTAAACGTCTGACCTCTACAACCAAATGATGATTTGTCTGTGTTGTGATGATTCGTCGCAGCAGCAGTAAGGAGACTGGCACAGGTGGAAAGGGGGCTGTGGACCCCCCTGCGCAGACCCCGAGGGGTGCAGCCCCTGGTCCAGAGCTGGTGGCCCCTGAGCTCCCAGCCAGAGGGCACGGCTCCGCTCGCCCTCCCCCTGCAGCCCTCCCGGCCTGCCCAGGCTGGTGCCGGGGCCACCCTTGGCCAGTGTTCCACTGGCTGGCTGGCAGGCAGCCCCTCGCCCTTTGCCTCCGTCTTCCATCGCTCCATCCCACACGGCTTCGCGGAGTGCCTCTGAGGCGCCGGGCCCCGTGGTGACCCAGCACATGGTCCCTGCCTTTGGGGGAGGGGGCGCCGCCGTTCTGTGCCTGGCTGCGTCATTTTCGTGGGCCCGGCCCCGTTCTTCAAGTTCTACCTGCCTTACCTCGTTCACCCTCAGGATGCCCTCAGAGGCGGGCCCTGTGATAATGCCCGCTTCACGGATGCGGAACCGGGTCAGAGGGAGCATTGCATCAGCCTGTGTCGTCACAGAGCTGAGGTGAGGCAGAGCCGGGGCTGAACCCGCTCGGCTCGGCTCCCAGAGCTGGTGTTTAACCCGCTGAGGTCTGCCTCACCAATCTGGTTTGGGTCCCATCCGCCCTACATCTGAGCTCCGCGACCCAGGACGCCGGACGGCTTTATCTGCCTAACCCTCCGCTTCCTCCCTGTAAAGTGGGACGGACCAGCTGCTGACGCCATCGGGGGAGGAAATGAGACCCAGGGACTGGATGCCCGGCCACAGAGCTGCTGTCTGTCGCTGTCCCCAGAGCGTGCTCGTGTGTCTGGGGCCGACCCCAGGGCGCGTGGGACCCACGCTGGCCAGCGTGCAGCTTGATGTTTCCAGAGATGTGCATCCTTCCTCTTTTTCTTTCTTATAATGGGCACACATGTTTTTTGTAGAAACGTTAGAAAGTATAGAAGATGACAGCCTCACATGAACTTTAATCCCATGACCATGCGTCCCTGTCGGGCTTCGGGGCTGTGCAGGTCGGCAAGGACACATCATTTTTTTCACGAATAAAAATGTGACGAATCACGTTTTTATCGCACGTGCTGTTTCATGGCTCATTCTCTGCCCTCGTGGCAGATCGTGAGCATTTTCCCGGGAGGATCTGCATGAGCTATGCTGCCACCGTCTGACCTGAGTGCTAAGCCCAGGGCCCACCAACGTCAGGGAGCCGCACGTGCCCTGGAGCAGAAGGCCAGAGGCGGGGTCTGGGGGGGCGTCCGTGGCTGTGTGTCCGGAGGGTGTTCCCTGGGGGCCTTGGCGCTTGCTCCGCGGTGAGGACTGTGCTGTGGCTAGCAAGACGGGGGGCCCTCCCCAGACTTCCCCTGGCGTCTCCTCGCTACCCATTCAGGAAGTGGGTTTGTGACCATGTAGGTGGCCCGGGACAGACGGACTGGGTCCTGGCACCCTTGCGCAGGAGGCGCATGGCCAGGCTGCGACTGTGAGGAGACCCGCGTGTGCAGGCTGGGGGCGCTGCGATGTGAGCCCCCCGCCTCCCATCGGAGACCCTGTGCCTGGATCAGGGATGGAGGGGAAGTAGCATATCAGCAGCACGTATCAACTGCCAGACCCCCTACTGAGCGTTTCGAGTGCTTTCTTGATTTCCTCCTTACCAGCACCCTGGGAGGGAGGCTTTGTTGCCCCATTTCACGGATAAGGTATCTCGTGAACCCTCACTGCAGGGAGCAGAAGCCGTACCCGCCCCACCCCCTGGCACCCATCGTGGCATGCAGAGCCCGGGCCAGAGTGGCGGTTTTGTCCGGTCTGTTGGCTCTGGAGCGAAATCTTCACCCCTCAATCCCGTGAGCCTGGTTCTCGACCCTGGCCACACGGCGGGGGGAGGGGGCAGCAGGGAGTTTAGAAACACTGGTGCCTGGCCTCCGGACCACCGGCTCGGAATCTCGGGGCAGGGGCCCTGGCCGGTACCTGCTGGGAGCTTCCTGGGTGACAGACGCAGCTGCTTTGAGCCCTCCGACCAGACGATCTTTAAGGCCCTTCCAGCTTTTACGTGTTACGTAAACTGGAAAGCGGCCAGGGCTGAAAAGACATCTGGCGGTGGGGTTAATCTGGGTTTCATATTTCTGTCTTTCTTTTGTGTCTCTTGGACATAGGGATAGTGGCAGATTTCTGGAGGGATGACACTCTGAGTAGGACTGTCCTGGGCAAGCCCCGCTGTCCAGGCCTGATTCTGGTCCTTTCTCTTCCCCAAAGGTGGGATTTTTTTCCTCCTGTACATTTTTCGTACTTTGTCCTGGAAAAGGCCCTGGGATGCCCCGCGTGTGCGTGAGGGTGTCCGGGTGTACGCACACAGGGGCGCGCACCCAGCCTGCCAGGAACCCTCAGGCTGTTAGAGATTGGGGGTCATCCCCGCCGTGTGGACCCCAGGAAAGGGACTCTGTGGAATCTGCCGTCCGGAGAGATTCCCTGAGAAACTGGGGGCTGGACCAGCTGCTGCGGGTCCACGGGAGAGCGAGGAGGTGGGCACAGAGGGCACTTGGAGCTGCGTGGTGGCCTTCTAGAGTGCTTGCCCTCAGTCTGGTGGACAGGGGACACCGGTGTTGGGGGACCGGGCAGCATACTTTCTTCTGTCTCCCGTGCACGAGTTTTCAGCAAACTCCCTGTTCTCCGCTCCTCTCCGCAGACTTGGCCCCTTTCCCCAGCATTCCGGGGGCAGCGGGCTCACCTTGTAGACTGGTGTCATTCTAGTGGCGGGCCTCTTTCTCGGGTACGAGCTGAGAGGCCTGGAAAGTGCAGGAAGCTCAGATAAGCGTGAGATAAATGGCCTCTTAACTGCCTTTTCTGGCTCTTTGCTTATCAGAAACCTTTAGGGAGGCCCCCGGAGGAGTGTTTGCTCTCAGCAGAATTGCGGCCAGGCAGCAGCTGGGAGAGGCTGCCTTCTGGGTGGCTGCAAAGTGGGGCGGTGACCTCACTGGGTGGCGGGAAGGGGCAAGGGGGGAGGAGGCACCCCCAGCCTCATTGCTTGCCGTGTCCTGCTCTTCCCTTGCCTGGGAGGTCTGTCTGCCGGGAGGACACCTGCTGGGGGCTGGGGGGCAGCGGAGCTGGTGTCCAGAGTGGGGCTCTGCAGGCCAGCCAGGTGACTTGGGGCGAGGCACTTTCCTATTTGGGACCTCTGTTTTCTCATCTGTAAAATGGTCACAATAACACATGCACTGCTGCTCATGGAGCCCTCCTCAAGCATTCAGCAGGGCACGGGGTCCACAGCAGGTACGAGCCAGGTGCGGGGCAGGGGTGGGGGGTG
Source organism: Potos flavus (assembly GCA_028534135.1). Lineage (NCBI taxonomy): Eukaryota > Metazoa > Chordata > Mammalia > Carnivora > Procyonidae > Potos > Potos flavus. Next base: position 155,311,131 of record CM052900.1, on the reverse strand, counting down.
GTCTCCCGCCGAGCCTGAGAAGGCCCGTGCACCCATTGGCCGTGGCCCTTGCCCGCCCTCGGGGCTCCCGGTCTCTGTTCGCTTCAGCCATGGAGGCAGCGGTAGCTGCAAGAAGGTGATTTCTCTGTGCTGTAAGATCCCAGCCCAGGACCCAGGCTAGCTTCTCTAATTGTGTAGGTGGCTCAGATCTACACTGTCCTCTTAAGGTGGCCATTGGCCACATGTGGTTATTTAAAATTAAATGACTTAAATAAAATTAAAAAATCAACTTCACTGTGATTTGGTGATGCTTAGCCTGGAGGCTCATGTTTCAGCCATTCCAGGCTTTTAGTACGTCAGAAATTATTTCCAGATCCCTTCTAAAGCTGCCTGACCTCTCCCAAAAATACCCACTGCCCCTTGATGTCACCTTCAGAGTTTACCCAGGGCCTTCTCGAGTGTTCTGTGGTTGAACTGCACCGCAGCCTTGGGGCTGGCTGTTAGAATTTCTCCCGGACAGAGACTTGAACTTGTGTATGCCCGGTACTATTTCTCTCCTTCCCTTTAAGAAAAAGGATGTCTGAATAGCAGAGCAAGGTTCAGTGGCCTCTGGACACAGCAAATATGTGATGTACTTGAGTATTTAAATGCCACCTCCCTCCTTCCAGGTGGTCTGGCTGCAAGAAAACAGACTCGAAGGCAGACAGGCTGGGCTGTAGGTCCCGGCTCCTTCTGATGCACTGAGCGAGCGAGTCTAGTTAAGCAGAATGGAGTCTTTGCGAGTCTGTTCCTCCATCTGTGGGATGAGAATAACAGTACCTGCCTCGTATGGGTTCCTGTGATGTGAAATCTGAAAATACAAAGCAAAACAGGTAGCAAGCAATAGGTGCTTCACAATGGTCCCCGATCGTCATGGGTGACCCATCAGAGCAAAGACAGCCCACGTTTGGGACCCTTTCCAGCCCAACTGCCAAGCTCATGTCGACTTGGGCTGGAACAGCTTGGTTCTGTCCGAGCAGCTGGATTCAGCACCTTGAAGATGTCAGTGGCTTGAGGCGCTAGGGGCCCAGGGAAGCCGTTGGGGATGGGAGCTCAGGTGGCTCCCTTGAGCCCAGCACGCCCTGCGGGGCTAGCCCCGCCCTGTCCCTAGTTGGCCTGTGCACCCCGCCATGTGCCATCTCCCTCCCCCCAGGGTGACACTGCTGACTTCCGGCAGGAAAACCTGAGCGGAGATTTGCTCCCCCAGTGGTGTAGGGCACCTAGACTGTCCTGTATGTGGCCACTAGCCACAGGAGGCTCTTGAAAATTCAATGACTTAAGGTGACACAACTCCAAATGAAGTTCTTTAGTCACTTGAGTTCCACTAATTAACTTCCACACGTCACATTCCAAGGGCGCAGTGGCCACACGGGGCTCAGGGGACGGCACAGACAGAAATTTCCATCCTCCACCTGAGCTGGGGTTGGAGGAGGCTCTCTGGGGCCAGACAGGCTGGCTTCTCGGTCTGGCTCTGCCGCTCCGGCAGTGTGATCTCGGGCGGGTTCCTCTGCCCAGCGTCCGCGGGTGGGGAGAAGGCAGGATCCACGTTGTCCTGGCTGCTCATGGGAGGTGCTCCCCACCTCCTCCTCCCCCCTGCTCCCTGTACCGTCCTGGTGTGTGCCTCTCCCCTTCCTCCTGGGGCCCGGGGGCCGGGAAGTTCCCTCAAATTCTTGGCAGCAGTGGCTGCTGTCTTGGATCATTACGGGTGTCTCCCTTCTGGATTGGCAGGTGTGGTCTTTTTTTTTTTTTTGAGGCTGAACTTAAAAACAAAATCACAATCACTCTGGAATAGTTTTAGATGGACAGAAAAGTCGTCAGGAGTTCCATATACCCAACCGCCGGTTTGCCCCATGGTTCACATCTTACGAGACATTTCCCAGAACTGAGAAGGGCGGCTGGGCACACTACCATTCCCTGAACTCCGGGCTTTCTCCGGATTCCAGCAGTTTTTCTTCTCGCTCCCTTTTCTGTTCTGGGATCGTTGGTTTAGCCTCTTTGGTGCCAGTTTTGCAGTCTTCCCTTGCTTTGCGTGATCTTGGGAGTGCTGAGGAGTAGCAGCAGGGGTTTGTAGAGTCTGGGTTTGTCTGACACTCTTCCCATGGTCAGACTGGGGTTGTGGGTGTGGGGTTGTAGTGATGGAGGGGAGACGCCCGCTCACAGCCTGCGGATGCCGCCAGTGATCATTCACTTGGCCACTTGGTGGAGCTGGTGAGAGCCGCCTCGCTGGTTTTCCCTTCGCGTCTCTGCTGCCCGGGAAGCGGGCCTGGAGGTCCAGCCCCTCCTCACATGTGCGGGGCATGAGGCTCTGCCTTCCATGTCTGGTCTAGTGAAGCTTTGCATGACCTTGTTTCTCACAGGAGGCAGGGGTCCCCCAACCCTCACCCCCACTTTGCACATGGGAGGATGGGAGATGGAGAGCCCCCTGCATCTACCCTGGGGTAGGGATGGCGCCTTTGCGGAGGGAAGGCCCCCGATCCTCATCACTGTGGTCTTGCGGTGCCTGCTAAGGATGGGGAAACTCAGAGGGGAGGGGGCTTGTTCAAGGCCAGCCCAGCCCTGGCCTCCCCAGCTCTGCGGACTCACGGCTCAGAGGGCGAGTGGCTCCTGGCCGTCTGCCCACCGCCCACCCTTGCGCCTCCCTTGCCCTGCGCCCCGGGTGCGGGGCGGCCAGAGGCTTCCCGGAGCCCGCCGTCCTGTCCCTCTCTGCTCAGCAGCCCTGTCCCTGCTGGCTCACTGACACCGTTTCTCGGCCCGCAGGGTGCCACCCCTGGTGAGCAACGGGGATGCTGTGGACGCTGCTCTCTCCGGAGTCCGGCGCTCCAGCTGGAAACGGAAGAGCTCCCGCCGGAGTAAGTGCCCCTCCAGCCCCCTCTCAGCCCAGCGGGGTGGCACCGCGATAATCTCAGAGCCCTTTCTTCAGGCCCAGAGGGCCAGTGGGGGCTCGCAGGAGCCACGGGGTCATCCTCACTGCGTGGGCTGCCGTGGGCTTAGTGGCAGCTCTGAGGGGGACTGGCCACTGCCCGTGCTGGAAGTTGTCCCCGTTTGTTGCCTGATGAGAGCCATGGTCCAGGAGTTGATCATATATTTGGCTGTTTATCTGTTCGTCAAATACTCAGAAGCTCCTCCAGCAGGGCAGCTGGGCTGGCAGTGGGGGTGCCCTGGTGCCCACGATGAGGTCCCTCCGGGAGCAGAACCGGCCACATAGGTCGGCAGTTACCTTGGAGAGAGCCAGGTGCCAGGAGGGGGAGGTGGCAGTGAGGGGAACCCAGGAGTCCCGAGGGCAGGGAGGAGAGAGCAGGGGTCAGGAAAAGCGCATCCAGGCAGGGGCCGCCTGTACAGGAGCCTGAGCCCCAGCCCCTGGGGGGAGAGGGGACAGCCGGCACCCTGGGAAGCAGCAGCCTTGGTGTGATGGAGGGTAGCACCGAAGCGATCAATGGGGGAGGCAAGGCTGCCGTGTCCCCAGCTCCCTCTGGGCCTCCCAGCCATGCTTTTCTGAAGGCAACAGGGAACTATGAGAGCCAGAGACGCTGTGGGGTGGGGGTGAAGCTGTAAGACAAGGCGGGGTGGGCTGCAGCCCAGGGAGGAGGCTGTCCAGGGGAGGGAGGCTGATGGCCGGAGCTAGGGACCTGGAGAGAGGTGGGCAGGTCACAGAGCCGTGTGGGAGGCAGAATCTGTATTGGGGGGAGGGGGCAGAGGGGGTCGAGGGTGAGGCTTGCCCGGGTTCTGGGCAAGAAGTCCTGGGACTGCAGTGGGGATTTCAGAGCCCGTCTGGTCCCATGTCTTCTCAGGAGGCCTATGGGGTGAAGACAGGCTCCCATCAGGGTGGGGACTGGTTTTCCAAACCCTAGCTCTGTGTTGGGGCACACCCCTAAAGAGGACAGAGCTTGGGGACACCATTTTGAGGGGAGACCTCCTTAACTGGCACATCCCAGTAGCTGCTAAAGGGGGCAGAGTGGGCGCCCTGCCCTGCTCATTGCCCACCCAGCAAAATGTTGGCAGACGGATGTGTTCATTTGCTGAATTTTTCACCAGTCAGGACCCTGCTGGCTGAGTTTTAGGGGGACCTCTCCTTAACCCCACTCTCCAAATCCATCCCCCACCCCCTCATTCCCTGTACTCAGTAGGGCTGCTTTGCCCGGCCCACCTCTGGGTGGGAGGTAGCGCCTTTTGGGAAGTCCTGAGGGTCTGGGCCACTGAAGATGCTCCGGGGCCCCAGGGCACAGGTGCTGGGTCTGCTGCCTGCAGGTGCCGGGAGCAGCTGCGGCGTCAGCCGGATGGGCAGGCCTGTGCGGGGCAGGGAGGCAGGTGGGGGTCTGCCGTCCTCCCTGGGAGGATGCCTCGCGGGGCTAGGGGGCGGGGAGAGGCAGCGGAGCCGCGTCCTGGGAGAGCCGCCGGCAGGGGCTCCCGAGGGGCCGGCCTCCGGCTGCTGGCGGAGCCGTCAGGCTGCAGGGCGGCGGGAGGGAGCGGCCAGCTGGTGCAGTCCTGCTGTCAGCCCAGCAGCCGCCTCTGCTCAGGCGCCACAGCCGCCTGAGCGCCCCTGTCCTCTCCCCTCGCTCCCAGTCGACCGGTTCACTTTCCCCGCGCTGGAAGAAGACGTGATTTACGACGACGTGCCGTGCGAGAACCTGGATGCCCATCAACCCGGTACGCCTCCTCCGCGCTTCCCTGCGGCCATCGCGGCCCGTGGGGATCGGGGCCGGCGGGGATTGGGGAGGGGCGGGGGGCGGGACCCGGGGAGGGTCTGCTCCTTCTGTTTCGCTGCCCCGCCCCACCGGGCCATGCCCCTCCCTCCGGCTTTCGCCAACCACCGCTGGCATCCTGGGAGCGGCTGGAGCCGGCTGGGGGCGTGGCCAGGCCAGGCCGGGGCTGGGCGGGGACCCGCTGGCTGCGGGGACCCCCTTGCTGCGGGGACCCCCAGGCTGCGGGGACCGGGCCAGATATTTCACCTCCCCAAGCCTCCATTTCCTGTCTCGGGAGAGCCGGGCCGTAGCCCAGGCTTCCCAGGGCTACTGGGGAGGACAAGCTTGTTAAACCTGACCGCTGGCGCAGAGAGGACTGGGGAAAGCCTGTGCCCTGCTCTGGGCCGGGAGGCTGGGAGATTGTGGCTGTAGGGGGGAAGCAGGGTGGGGTGGGCTAAGTCTGCCTGAGCTGGGCACCCCCCACCCCAATGTAGTCACCGAGGGGGAGAGGGCATCACCCGGACCCAGCGGGGAGGACTGGCTGGTAACTTCACCGTGGGAGCCATCTTTGCCTGACCACGTTAGGTCAGCTACTCTTCGTGCTTTGTTTGCTGGACTCTCCTTAGAAACTTTGATCTGGGGTATCATGGCCCCATTGTACAGACAAGGGAAGAGGCAGAATTGGGATTTGAACCTGGTTATTCTGACTCCCAAGTCTGCTGCTCTGTCCCCTACCCCAGGAGGGTTTGGGTGGCATCCTGTGACAGATGACACGTTTCCTCCCACTCTTCAGTCAATCCCTGGAGGTCTGCAGGGAGGGCTTATGGCCCCGGGGGACGGTGGCATCAGGGAGGTTAAGCCACCACTGATGATCACACGGCCTGTGTTTGAGGAGCTTCTAGTCTGAGGGGGTGGCCATCACCATCCTTGGGCCGTGCACAGTCCAATGGGAGAGACACGCAGACGACGGAGGAAGGCCCCAGGGCGCTCAGAGCCACACTCCTGACTCTGGTTCTGGGAAGAACCCGTTGGAATCTTTTCCCACCTGAATCAGATCAAACATCTCCTCACTTGGCCTCAGCCTTCACTGAACACTGAGATGCCTTCCTGCACTTGTCCAAATGTGGTGAAAAAGAGGCGGCCGGGGAGTCAGCTCCGAGCCCACCCATCCCAGGGCCCCCGCCCTCGGGGCTGTGGGAGGCTTGAGTCCCGTGGGGCTGTGGCTGGCCCTCAGTGGGTAACCTGCACAGGCAACATGGGCACTGTTGGCATCACACCTGCCCAGGCCCAGCACCGACCTTCACGGACCACTGGGAGCTCAGCGGGCGCTCGGAGAGGAGGTTAAGAGCCAAGGAGCAGGCGGCACATCCAGCCCTGGCTTTAGATCCCCGCTCCGCCACGGGTGAGGGCACAGAGCTCAGTGCCTTTGGGCCTCGGCTTCTTCATATAAAATCACGATATCATCCTGACCTCACAGAATATCATTCTGATGCTTTGGGGGGTGGGGTGGCCACACCAGAGAACTTCTGCTTCGTCTGTCTGGACCTCAGTCCATTCCATCTGCGCCATTGGGGCAATAACGGTGGCATCCTGGGCTTGTGAGGATGCCATGAGATAATTGGCACAGAGCATTAACCGGTGGCGGGCGGTCCGTGCGTTGGGAAGGGAAGCCGTTAGTGAAGGCTGAGGCCCCAGGAAGCAGAGAGTGGGAACCAGGACCCCTGCGAGGCCCCTGAAGGCTGAGGATTTGGCCCAGACTCAGATCTGGTGACACTTTCTGCACTGGAGAGTCTGTCTTTCTTTTTTTCCTTCCTTTTTTCATTTATTTACTTTAGAGAGAGTGCGATTGTACAAGCAAGGCGGGGAGGGCAGAGAGGGAGGGAGAGGGACAAGTAGACTCTGCACTGAGTGTGCAGCCTGACGTGGGGCTTGATCTCAGGACTCTGAGATCTTGACCTGAACCAAAGCCAAGCGTTGCTTAACCAATGGAGCCACCGAGGTGCCTCTGGAGAGAGTATTTCTACATGAGCCCGGGGGGATGGTGGGGTCAGCAGGCCTCGGCAGGATGCAGTGTGGCGAATGGAGGGAGCCTGGCCTGGGGGTCTGCAGCCCCTTCTCCCTGCTCTGTCTGACCCTGGGCAAGCCATGTGTCTTCTCCAGGCCCCTGTTCGGTCGCCTTTCTAATGAGGAGGTGATTACTTGCGCCCTGCCGACCCATCTGAGGGTGGCGGGAGAATCCAGCTGGAGGCCTCGCACACTGAAGGTGTGGGTGGGTGGGCAGCTGGGGCTCCTGGAGGTGCGGGCAGGTGGGCATTCTCGAGGCTGCCTGGCTTCTTCCTCAGAGGGATCCCCAAGAGCCGGGCTCTGCCCCTTGGCTCACGGGTCATGGGATCTCCGCTGCAGTAATAAGACAATCAGCCCAGCCTCGTAAAGGGCGCAGCCTGGTCACCAGCTGCTCCAGTCCCTGGAGACATTAGTCACTATTATCTTTTGCTTAAAAATAACCTTATGCTCCCTCGTCCTGAGACCCGAGTCCCCAGCTAAGCCTCAGTGTGTCTGTTTGCTCTTTGGGTGACAATCTCCCAGTCCCCGTGCTCTCTGGCTCTCGTGAGGGGTGGAGGTGGTGGCCCCGGGTCAGTGGGATGACACCCGGGCCCCCCGAAACCCCCGTGAGCAAGGACCAGCTGCTCTTTGCTGAGCGCCCGCCATGCGCGAGGCTCTTTGCTAGAGCTTTCGGTTCGTATTTTATTTATTTGACCTTTTGGCTTGTTATTATCACCATCTTGCACAGAGGTCTCCAGTAATGAAGCTCCGTGTTCCGAGTAGACTTTTTTAAAACCCTTTGTGCCGTATGTCTTGTGCATTGACAAAAGCACGTTCATCTTCGTGCACCTTTGGGGTCTGGCCTCACGTTTGTGGGGCCTGCAGTTCAGCTTCTCAGGTGACAGGCCAGGAAGTGCAGCCCCGAGAGATGGGAGTGCAGCCCAAGGTCTCAGCCGGAGCCGGGCCTCCCCGGGCAGCGGCTTTTCCACCTCCGTCTCCGAGCAGCCTCTCACTCCGCACGTGACAGGGACCGCGGGCGAGCTCCGGCCTTGGGGGTCCTGTCCCTCCTGACCAGTGGACTCTCGGTTTGTCCCCACTTCGTCCCTGGGGCTTTGGAAGACTAGGTCCTCGATGCTGGGCCAGGCGCGCCCCCTACTGGACCATCCTGAACCTGCATGGGAAACTCAGATTTGGGGTGAGGGCTCCGCCCCCCACTCATTTAATGGTCCTGACAGTTTCCATTTTGCCCCCGAGGCTGCTGGGACCAGAGCTGAGGGCTGAGTCAGGACTTGGTTCTAGATCTTCTGTTTCCCAGTAAAACACTTCCAGAGGCCCAGGATGAGTGCTCAGATCCCAGAAGAATGTTACCGAGGAGTGGTGGGAGGGGACTAAGGGGACTTTTGTGTGCCTTTCCACATTTTCTCGTGTCCTCCTCCCTCACCAGGTGGATGCTGTGTGCTCATCACCTCTGTTTCATGGATGAGGAAGGGGAGGTGGGAGCCTCAGGGCCGAAACGCGACCGCCTCCCATCCCCCACCTGCCTGCCTGGGTCAGAAATTGGGTCTGGTGTGCTGGGCACGGGGGCCTCCGCTCACCACCCTGTCCCTTGACCTGCAGGGGTGGAGAGGAACCTGCTGTATGAGGATGTGCGCCGGGACGGAGGGCCCAGGGAGGCGGAGGACCTAGGCTGGAGCTCCAGTGAGTTCGAGAGCTACAGCGAGGACTCGGGGGAGGAGACCAAGCCAGAGGCAGAGCCTGCCAAGCACCGAGTGTCCTTCCAGCCCAAGGTGAGGGGGTGGGCGTCTGTCACCCCAGCCAGGGCACTGCGCCCCCCGGGGACTGGGTAAGGAGGGTGGTGAGGGCCAGGCCTCAGACTCGTATCCAACTAGTGACCCCCGGGAATGCACAGTGACCGAGGAGATGGCCCAGGTGTCCCGAAAATAGGAAATGGTCCACCAGCATTGCTGTTTGGCCACGGAGAGCCCGCAGCCTGGGATGGGCGTGGTTAATACCCGGCGCGGGGGCTCCCTCCCCCACTCTGTTCCCATGCCGGACCCGGCAAGGGACCATGATGCTCATGGGCTCAGACCTGGCCGCGGGGGCCTCCTGGGACAGGCTTCAGGCAGCCCAGCCGACTGATGGGAGTTGGCTCTTAGATCAGCTCAGCCAGGTCTCGCTGCCCTGCAGGATGCATTCTGAGAGCAGTCCTAGACCCATATAGTCCTCTGCCCTGTGGAAGTGAGCAAGGGGCAGGGGGGGAGGGAGGCTGCTGTGGTTAGGACACAGTTGCCCGGAAGGCCTCTTTCCAAGGTCTTTTAAAATGCCATCCATGCATTGGTTTCTGCCTGGAACAGGGTTCATTCTGCTGGTTTCCAAGCCACGGAAGCCGAGAGGAGGATGGATTGCCTCCTTCCTCCTGAGACGGGCTGCTCCTCCCGTTTGTTCTATAGAAGCCACCAGAAAGCAGATTCTAGCGATTTGGGGTTTCACGGGAATAGCTTCTTACAGGCAGGCGCTGCCCCACCAGAGGTGACTGGGTCGCATCAGCCTCCTTCCAAAAAGACACAGATAGGCAGACACCCAAAGGTGGTACAAGGAGAAGGCAGGGGCCCCAGGTCGAGGCTGGGGTTATGGGCACCTCCTGAGTCTTGCCTAATACCTCCTGTCCCTTTCTGAGTTTGGGGATCCCCTCTGGAGGGAGGATGCTGGCCAGGGCAGCACCCACACTTAGAGTCTTTGGATAGACCTTCCTCAGCCCAGGAGGGGCTCCCTGAGTTCCCGAGAAGCCTAGGAGTTGAGCATGTCTTGAGCCCAGTCTTGTGGCTGGGCCTCCGTAGGCTGGGCCATGGAAAGTGGCCTCGATGTCCTGCTAGGATGAAGTTAAGCGTCTATGATAGCTACTGCGTGCCCAGTCATTTCTGAGGGTGCGGGCAGGGGTGCACGGGACCAGGAAGGCCCCACCCAGTCGGCCAACCATTGTGCTCTAGGAGGGAATACCAAATATGAAGCAATTTGTCAAAAATGAGGCCCAAAACACCTTTCTGCAAACACGAGCCCAAGTATCTAGGGCCGCATGCCTGACACGGGTGGGATCTGATAGGGCTAGTTGGAGGGGGCTTCTCTGGCGCAGAAGCCAGAGGGGCTGGGAAAGGGGTCCCAGGCTGGATTAAGGGCCCAGGCAAAAGCCCGGGAAGAATCCTGCTCCTCTTCTGTCCTGGGAAGGGGCAGCGTGCCCTGCTTTAGGGGAGAAAGGGCTCTGGTTATGAAGCCAGCGTGGCCCCCGGGAGCCCCCCAAGATGAGGGCAAGACTCATGCCCCTCGGCTTCATTTGGGATACTCTGAGTGGGAAGTGCTCGAGGCGGGCCCGGCCCTCATTCTCAGCCTCTGACGGTCCCTCCTAGTCCCAGCCCCTCGCCTTCTTGCTGGGGACCCGGAGGGAACCATAGACATCTCTCAAAGGGCAGGGGGCAGATGGATGCTGAATTTGGGCTCCCCAGTGCTGGTCCTCAGACCGGCGTGGGCATCAGGGGCACGAGGGCCTCACCCCCAGGGACTCTGGTTTAGGGTTTGGGTCGGCCCGCCCTTCTGCTTTCGAACCAGTGCTCTTGCCCCCAGGGGACACAAGGGGCCATGGAGGGAAATGCAGGGGCTGGCTGTCAGCGTGGCTGGGCCCCGGGGGAGGAGTCTCTGGGGGCTGCCCATTACCTCTTACCCTGCAGACCCTCAGCTAGGAGCTTCTTCAGACCCTTCCTCAGCAGGCAAACCAGCAGGGTTCTCGGAATTTCTAACCAGGAGGACGTTTGCTCTGGCCATGGGCCAAGGCCTGCCTGTTCTCTGAACAACAGGGGGCTGTGGCGGGGGTGGGGGGCTTTCCTCTGGCGCCCACCTCTGCCCTGGACACCCCGCTGAGCCTCGTCTGCTGTGCTCTGCCCTCCTGAGCTGCTGGGGGCCCACCTGCTCCCACGCCTGGCACCGCAGGGGCTGCATGGTTTGGGGCCACCGTTGCTTGCTGTCTTGCGTGTGCTGTGGGGTGTCGGGCAGCAGAGATCGGGCGCCGTTTGACCCTGTCCTAGGAGTCTGACGGGGGCCTGGCTCCCCGTCCAGCTGCAGGAGAGCTAGTGTAGTCCCTCCTTTGGGGGTCTCCGGAGGCCAGCCCTCAGCAGGTGGATTTTTGCCAAAGATGGTGACTGAGGGGTCTGCAGAGGGGCCTCGTCGGGAGCCCCTGGCCTAGAGGTGAGCAGGGGCCGGACCCTCTTATGTTAGTAAGCACCTGCTGGTTGCAGCCCATGGTCAGTGGGCTTTTTTTTTTTTTCCCAGTTATGAAACAGGCTGCATTGGATTTTTCCTTTTTCTGACCGTGACCTCTTCATAATTGAGGTTACCAATGATCCAGCTGGCCAGGGCACTGGGCAGAAACGCCAGCTCTGACCTCAGCCTTGCTCACTCCTCTGCTCGGATCTGGCCAGTCTGCCGTTGACCTCTGATCCTGGTTCTAATAATCCTGAGAGAGGGGCAGTGCCAAGCCAGGGCCTTTATGATTTTATTGTGTCAATTAGCAGATGAAACAGGACTCATATAAACCCCAAACTCTCACAGTTTCGGGGAATCTGAGTAACTCTCAGAAGGACCCCTGTTCTGCTGTTTCTTTGCATTAACAGTAGTGAGCATCTGCTTAGCGTGGTACAGTTTGCAAAGCAGTTCATGTGATTTTCCCAATACCCTAAAGTGGTTGGTATTATTTGCGTTAAAGTCTCATTTTATTCATCAGAGAACCTAAGGCAGAAGCTTAGAGAGGCACAATGGTATGGTTAGGGTCACCCAGCCAGTAAGTGGTAGAGTTGCAACTCAATATCACATCTGATTTGAAAGAAAATACATCATCCTTCTGTCTATACATGCATGCATCCATTCATCCATCCATCCATCCATCCATCCATCCATCCATCCATCCATCCATCCAAGTATCCATCCATCTGTCCATCCACCCATCTATCAATCCAAGTATCCATCCATCCATCCATCCATCCATCCATCCATCCATCCGTCCATCCATCCAAGTATCCATCCATCCATCCACCCGTCCGTCCATCCATCCATCCATCCATCCATCCATCCATCCATCCATCCATCCATCCAAGTATCTGTCCATCCACCCATCCACTCATCTATCCATCCATCCATGCATCCATCTATCTGACCAACTATCCATCCATTCAACAAATATTGAGCACTTATCATTTGTAAGGTAGTGTAATAGCAGTTTCCATTTTTTGAGTACTTACTAAGTCCTGGGCTCTACGTGTGTTGCCATTTAATCTTCTCAGTAACTCTGTGAAGTAGTTACTATTCTAGCCACTTTACCAGTGAGGAATGTCAAGATACTCTAAAGAGGTGAAGATGCTTTTCCAGCTAGTGAGCTAGGGGGTGATGATTTGAATATAGGCCTGCCTGCCTCCAGAGTTCAGGCTCTTGGTCCCTTTATTGTCTACCCTGGAATTAGTACTGTCTTGGTTTTCCGTGTGCTTTACCAAATATCACTATTGCTCACGCAGCTCATGCATTTGAATGTCTATCTGTTTGTCTCTCCATCCATCCATCTTCCCAGATAGTGTGTAAGCTAGTCGGCCACCCATCCTTCCTCCATCCAACTGCCTACCCGCGCTCCCTCTGTCCCTCCCTCTAGTAACCCGTTCCTTCCTCTAGTGGTGCGCCAGAGCTGGCTCTTCCTCGCTCACAAGATCTAGGAACCAATTATACACTCCTTTTCCAACTGCACAGTCAGTGATGTCACACTAGTAGTGTGATGCGTGCCACGGTAAGAGTATTCACACCCTGGAAATACTGCAGAGTAGGGCTCTTTCGCCTGGAGAAGCATGTGTTAAATATTTACCAGCACATCATTGCTTCCATCCACCCACCAATCCCGCTGTGCTTTTATTCATTCATCTTACTGTTCACCTGCCCATCCATTTACCCAGCTCTGCGGTCATCCAACTAAGTTTATCCATTTGCTCACCCATCCATTTGTCCGTCCATCCATCCATCCATCCAGCCGCCCATCCCTCTGTCTGTTGTCCATCTCTCTGTCCAACCGTCCCTCTATACATTCGCCCGTGTTCCTATGCATTTGCCCACCCAGCCATCGTGCCCATCCATTCCCCCGCCACCCATCCATCTCACAAACTTGCCAAGAGCCTCCTATGTCGTCAGCCCCACGGTGGCCCCTGGGATGAGGGGATGCCTGAGACACAGTCCTTATCTTCCAAGCGCTGTTCCCCTTCCCTGAGGGGGGCCTGGCCGGTCCCCTCCTCCTGTCCTCCCAGCAGCCAGGACGCCGCCCCCGCTGCCTACGTGTTGGGGTGGGACCCTGCTGGAGCCGACGCCCGGCGGGAGCCCGCCCCACGCCCCACATCCCGCCTCACCTGGTCTCCTTTCTCCTCTGTTGTCCTGTCTGTCTCCTCCCGTCCTGCCTGCCCCTCGCACCTGCTCTCCTTCTGCCTGGCTGCTTGGGGGCTCCAGCTTTCTCCAGACCTCACTAGGCTAAAGGAGAGATGCGCCAGGACTAAGAGAGACATCTTGGCTCTAAGAGCTGGGGGGAGAGACATGCAGGCGCTGAAGCACAAGTGCGACTGTAAGGTACTGTCCGCCCCCCCGCGTCCTGGCCGGGGCCCTGCAGAGGGGGGCCCGGGCCCCTGGCGCCCGCCCCGACACGGGAGCCTGGCCGCATCTCGCGTCCGTGCTGGGACTGGTGCACTCCTTTCCACGTGCTTGCCTCTCTCTCTCTGAGCGAAAGCTTAGCGGTCTGCCAGCCTTCCTGGGGGGGCTCTGCACGCTCTAGGGCCCTCTGCATCACCGGGGAGCTTTGGAGCACGCCGACTCCTGAGCTCCGTCTGCAGAGAGGCTGATTCTGGAGGTCTGGGCGAAGGCCTAGGCGCATGCAGATTTGAGAACTCTGGCGGTGGATGAGGGTGTGAGCGGGAGCGAGGGACGCTGGACGTTCCTGCCCCTCGGAGCCGCTCAGAGAGACCCAGGCTAAGGAAGTCTGTAGGCGGAATCACAGCACCTTCTTGTCAGATGGGACTCAGACTTCCGGATCATGGTCACATCGACAGCAGGGACTTCCCTTAATCAAGCGCCTACTATGTGCTACGGGCTTTGGAGGCCCGCAGGCCTGGCTTTGAATCCCAGTCCCACCACTTCCTCTCTGTGTGATCCTGGGCCGGCCTCTTGACCTCTCTGAGCCTTGGTTTCCTCATCTGTGAAATGGGGGCATTGACAGTACCAGCCCGCAGGCTGGATGGAAGGAAGGGTTAGGTGAGCTCAGATCTACAAGGTGCTCCGTGCTGCACTTGGAGGGTCGTGGCCCCTGTTATCTGTGCACCTGACGGTTTTGTCACCAGGGCACCCGGGGAGGCAGCCGTCTCACTGCTGTCATTTGGCATCAGTGAGGCCGGTGGGTGAATCAGCGGGCTGGTAGGCACCGCGCCGGGCAGTGGCAGAACTGGGATTCAAACCTGGGTCTGCGCGTGCCACAGCTGAGTGGTCTCCGTCCTGGGCCACTGCCGGTTCCGACGGAACCCGAGACCTCCCAGGAGGAGGGGATGACACTATAGTTTGCAGGGCCCTTATATAGACGTGACCTGAATGGGGCGGCTTCACTTCTCAGAAGGCCAAGGCCCAGAGAGGAGCCGGGAGCTCGTGAAGGGCAGAGTCTACCGCCAGCGTTCCGGCCCTGGCCGTGACCCTGGACTCGGACCCCCGGCCTGGCCCCTGCACTGTGAAGATAGGCGGAGGCAGCAGGCTGACTCAGGGACACCTTCCGGGGTGTTCACTTCTTGCTCTTTTTTGCCCAGGACAATGCCAAGAGAAGACTGCTTTGGGAGTTTGTGCGACAACTTCCTGCCTCGGCTTTCTGCCAGGAAGGAAGTGGGCTCAGAGCAGAGGTTTCTAATCTGGGGGTTGTGACCCCTCCCACCTCTCCTCCAGAGGAGGGTGAGCATCTCCGTGCAGTTTCTGGGGTGTCATTTGTCCTCTTCCTTAGATTATCCCGGGTGGTTATGACTCCCGGGCCCCCACCCCAAGAGGCGAAGAATCACTGCTGAAGAATTGTGCCATTGAGATGCACGGAGCCCCTGGGGACTTCCCTTTCCCCCTGCTGGTTGTTTCCCGAGTCAGCATTGTTCCTGAAGAGCCACCACCCTGTGCCTAGGCCCAGCACCCCGTGGGTTTTTTGCAAGCCAGGGACCCAAGGAGTACGGGGAGCGGGAACCAGGGGCTTGTTTGGAGGAAGGTGGTAGGGAGAGCGGAGACCCGAGCCCCCGGAGGTGTGCTCCCCGCCTTCAGCAGAGAGCCTCAGGGAGGAGAGAGTGTTCCGAGAACAGCAGTGGCGGTTAGGACAGTCACGTGGCTATTTAAATTTAAATCAATTACAGTGAAATATAATCAGGACCTGGGCCCTCAGTCATACCAGGAGTTAGTTGTGGCTAGTAGACCCCCAGTGGGCATTTCCATCATTATAGGAAGTTCTTTCAGGGGGAGTTCTGTTGGGAAAGATGCTGGGGCTGGGGGCTAAGGGGGCACAGGAATGACTTAGAGGACAGCAGCTCTGTGTGCAGACCTGGGCTCCCCCAGCGTTCAGGGCACCGGTTCCCCCTCCTGGGCCCGCCTCCCATTCTACTTAGCTTGCTGCATGGATCCACGGGTCCCTCCCCGCACAGGGGAAGCTGCGCTCTGCCCTGTGGCCGCTTCAGCCTTCCCCCTGCTTTCCCGGGCCTTGGCTCAGTAAGAAACTTGGCTGTTTGGGGGGCATGGAAGGGGTTCCTCACTTGGGTTTGGCAGATGGGATGGGGGTGTGCGCTCACGGCCCCTAAAGTAACCATGGTCACGTGTTCAGGTCATTTTACCGTTCAGCATGCTTCCCAGGACCCCGTCTGTTAGTCCTCACAGCCCTGGCACATCTCAGTAGGGAAACTGAGGCTCAGTGAGGTTAAGTGACTTGTGCCGAGAGGTACAGCTGGGATCTGAACCCAGGCCTGGCCCTCCAGGCCTCGAGTCTTTCCCCAAAGGGAGACAATTGGGTTAAGACCTCTTCTTGCCGATTACGAGGGTTCCTCCAGGGTGATCCCCGGAGAACGAAGGCCCCTTCTCACCTTGTCCTGGGATGTCTCAGGTGCCACTGCCTGGCTGTCCCTCTTGGCCTCTGCTGCCACCTCCTTGGAACCGAATGGGCCCCAGGGTCTTGATGTGTGTTGCTCTGGCCGGGAAGCCAGGGCGGGGCTGGTGGCCCTTGGTGGCAGGCGTCCCGGGGCCTCCCTCTGCTTCTCTGATGAGTCCCTCTGCCTTTGCTCAGATGACCCAGCTCATGAAGGCTGCCAAGAGCGGGACCAAGGACGGGCTGGAGAAGACGAGGATCGCCGTCATGCGCAAAGTGTCGTTTCTGCACAGGAAAGACGTTCTCGGTGAGGCACTGTGGCCTGGCTGGCAGGAGGCCGGGGCTCAGCTCTGCGACGGCAGGCACGGGTGGGTGAAGCCACCTGCGGTCTGGCATCCTCTGGTGGTTGGGGTTGGGGACTGACCCCCAAATATCCCGGCTGGTCCAGTCAGTTTCCCACCCTCTGGCAGGTGCGACCCACCTCTTTTTGGGGGAGATGCGGCCTCTGCCTTCAGCGCCCCTGCCCCTGGTCTCTGTCCTGGCGGTCTTGGCCTCCTGCCTCCCGCGCTGTTCGGCTCACCTGGGCCTCGTCTTTGAACCTCCCGCTCTTTCCTTGTCCATCGCCCATCTGTCCACCAGCCAACAGTTACTGAACACTCCCTAAGGGCTGCACCCCGTGCTGGGTACAGGGCCACCAAAATGAAGGAAGCAGCATTTCCTCCGAGAGTTCCCGGCTCATATAAACAGGAAGTGACCACAGAGACTGATGAGCAGCCCTGGGGAGTCGGGGTTGGGGGGGGCAGAGGAGCATGGAGGAGCGCAATGCAGATGAGTGGTCAGGGAAGGGCCGGGAGCAGGAGGAGGACGAGACCCAGGTCAGTCAGGTGGTGGGGGGTGGGGCAGGGAACCGACGCTCTGGGCGGAGGAGTCAGCGTGTGCAAAGGCCCCGGAGCGGGGCCGTAAGAGACATCCAGGAAACAATTTTCGTGATAGTCAGCATTTATCGAGTATTTACTGTGTCTGGGCACTCTCTTGCGATCCTTACGGGTCCTTGCTGAATCCTTACAGACACGAGACAGCCCACAGGACTGTCCTGTTCCCAGGTGGAGATGAGCAAACAGGCACAGAGAGGTTCAGTGACTTGCCTGGGGACACACAGGCGTGGATAGGATGGCAGGGGCTCCATGTGGCTGGAGCAAGGGGTGGGGCGTGAGACTGGAGCCGGGTCAGCACAGATATTCAAGCCAGAGGGAACTCCGAGACTCTGCCCTCTTGAAAAGTTACGCGCTTTCCCTTCTCTGTGCGTCCGTTTTCTCGTCTGTACGGTGGGGCCCCTGTGGCATCCGTCTCGGGGGCCGTGGTGAGACGACCGAGGCAGCGCGTGGAAAGAGCTCCTGGCTCTGCTGTGGCGCACGTCATTCTCGGGGGGCAGTCACTGAGTGCAGGTGTTGGGGCTAGGGCGACGTCTCGCCGGTGTGGGTTCAGATCCGGCTCCATGGCCTCCCGGCTCCACGACCTCGCATCGTTCTTAAGAGGGGCCGGTTCCTCAGCTGTGAAATGGGTTCAGCCCCACCACTGCACGCACTTGATCCAGCACTGAACCTTCGGGGGAGCCCTGGCCCCCGATGAGGAGCCCTTCCAGGCTTGGCGGGGTGGCCTGGAGGAGGGACAGGGTGGACAGGCTGGTCGGCTGGGAGCCGTTCCTGGTCACCGTCCCCACCCCCAGACCGGCCAGGCTGCCAGCAGGCTCTCCCTAAGCCCTCCCCACCCGGCCCGCCAGCCCAGAGCCTTGCCTAAAGTGACCCTCCCACCAGCGGCGTTATTAATAGCCACGGCAGGGCTCGGATCGCTGGCCAAGAATGTTACCCGGTGGCGCGTGGGGGAAGAGGAAGCCGCGGGGCCGGCGGCTGGGGTGGGTGCGGAGTGATGCCCGGGGTGCCATGTGGGCCAGGCAGGAGGGCCTTCCCCACCCCCACCCCCACACTGTGGTCCGCTGTTCCTCCTCCTCGTCCTCTTCTGTCTCCTGTTCAGGTAAGGGACTGCCTGGGCGTCCCTGCTCCCTCGGCTCCGGCTCAAGGGTCGCTGTTACCTCCTCTTTCCCAGCTTCCCCGCAGCACCCCGCTGCCCATGGCCGCCGCCGCCGGGTTTCAGGGCCAGAGCAGCTGGGGTTGCATCTCCCTGTGCCCGCGTGTCTCTTGTGGGGACAGAGGCTTCCAAGGCCAGGTCCCCGCGCTCTGCCTGACCTCCCTCTTTCTCTCTGCCCGAGGCTCTGTCTGTCTCCTGCCCTCCGTTCGGCAGCTGCCCCCACTCGTGTCTGCACTGTCCTGTTGAACTTTTTCCCTTTGGGTCTATGTGCGTTTTTTTTTGTTGTTTTTTGTTGTTGTTGTTGTTTTTTTTTTTTTATGAAAACACAGCTAAATAACCCCGTTCTTCTTGGGGCTTACTTTCTTCCCCCTTTTGGGCATCCAGAAGAAAACTATTTTTAGTGCCTAGTGATGGAGACATGGGCCGCCTGGCTTTCGCCGGGGCCAGAAGCGGGCGGGTCTGAGCGGGGACACTGACTTCTGGCGGAGTCCGTGCTGAGAGCAGGAGCCCCGAGGCATGCTGCCTTGTGCTCCCCTGCTCGCTCCCCTTTATTTCTGGCCAGACGATTCTAGCAGAGTGCAGCAGTGAGTGACCCTCTGTGGCCCCGGGACCCTGGCCCAGGGTGGCTCCCAACTCCTGGGGGGTGAGCAGGGTGTGGTATCCTCGCTTCGCATGTGTCACCAGCCTGTCTGACTTTCCAGGTGACTCGGAGGAGGAGGACATGGGGCTCCTGGAGGTCAGCGTTACGGACATCAAGCCCCCGGCCCCGGAGCTGGGCCCCATGCCAGACGGCCTGAGCCCTCAGCAGGTCTGCGGGCGGAGCCGGGTGGTGGGGGCTGTCAGGGGGAAGGGGTGCTCGGGGGTCCTGTGAGTCTGGGTCTTGAAGGGGAGTGTCGAGGGGGGCTCCTGGTGGAGCCTTAGGTTCTTGTCTCCTCACCAGCTACACAGCCTTCCAGACCGGACCCCGCAGGTACCATGCCGTTGTCCCGGGGCGGCGGGCCCCCAAGCCTTTGGAGTGCTTGCTTCCCAGCCCCGGGGCACCAGAGCGTTCCCGCTTAACTGGTTCACACGGAGGTGTTGTTTGCGAGAAGGGGCTGCCGTGTTGGGAGGGTTGAGGGGCCATTAATCTCATCCAGCTTGGGGGGTCGTGGACGGGCCAGTCCGCCCTCCGTCCGCGGGCTTCTCCCAGGTGCTGGAGGCCTTGGGGCGATGCCTCCCTTCCCCCTCAGTGTCACTCTGGGACCGGGACCGGGTGGCCTCGCTCTGGGCCTCAGGCAGGGGCACATTGTCACGTTGGCTGTCCCAGCCATGAAGCGGGGAGAGACCCTCCGACCTTCCCCGGGTGTGGGGATGCTGAGCAAGTCGTGTGAGGGCAGCAAGTGCCAAGAAGGGCTCTGCCCCCTCAGGGTCGGCAGAAGATCCTGACGTTTGGCCTCTGCAGAAAACCGGGGAGATGACATGTGGCCACACCTCGTGTCTCGGGAGTCAGTCCGCCCGCTTCCTTCACGTCTGTTACCCGTGCCCCGGGCACTGGGATGGGGACGCTCGCCGCCGGGCAGCAAGCGCCTGTCAGAGCGGTCGGAGCCGGGCTCCCAATCCTGGGCTCCTCCTCCTGGCGTCGGCCGGGCCTCTCTCCTCAGGAGCCTCCTGGGTGCTGCTCAGGCAATAGTAGTTACTCCGGGCCCGTGGCTCTCAGCCGAGGCGATTTTACCCCCCGGGGCAGTTGGCCACATCGGTGACATTTATGGTTGTCAGGCTGGAGGTGGCCCTGGAACCTAGCGGGTAGGGGCCAGGGAGGGACACAGTGTCCTACAGCGCGCCTGCCAGGCCCCACCAGCCAGAAGCACCTGGCCCCCGGGTGTCAGGGCGCCGAGGTTGGGAACTCTGCTCTGGGAACAGCTCGGGCCCCTGGGGATCGCTGGCAACGCATCCACCTGTGGGACACCTTGAAGGACAGTGGCCTGGCCCATCCCACAGCCATGGGGGTGTGCGGGCCGTGGTCGGGCCCAGGGCCTGTGGGACTTGCTGAGAAGGGCGTGCCAGGGGCAGGACGGTGTCCCAGAGCAGCAGGGGAGACGGCAGCAGTGGGGACCTGGATCGATGCTCAGGACGGCTGTCGGGGCACCGCGGGGGTTGGTCCCCCTTCTAGCCATGGACCAAGGTGGACGGGCTCCCGCCTCAGACACCTGTCCCACGACACCTTTCATGAGCTCTGGCCTGGCTTTGGGGCATAGTGGGGTCACCTGGGATGCTCTAAAAACCCCAGTACCCGGGCAGTGCCCCATACCGCCTCCATCAGACTGTGGGAGGTGGCGGCTGGGGGACAGTAGTTTCAGAGATGCCACGTGAGGCCGCTGAGCAGCCGAGTTTGCCGCTGCCCCGCCCCCTCTGTGCTGCCGACCAGGCCAGGTCTGTTGGCCTGGGGCCGGTCAGTCTGCGCCTGCGGGTGTGTGGCCTGGGGCCGAGGAGAGGAGGGGCCCGTGGGAGGGGGCGGGATGTTTGGCCTGCCGCGGAGCCCCCTCAGGGGTGGTAGGGCACCCTGCAGCCTGCCTGTGGGAGAGGGAGTCTGGGGGGCGGGATCTACAAGGCACGGGAGCTAAGATCTCTGTTCCATCTAAGAATCTTCTACTCGAGTTGCCCAGGGATGGGGGCCCGCCTGGCCCCGTGAGGGGGAGGTGGTGATTCCCTACGCCTGGGCGTCTGTGGGCAGAGGTGTGGCGGGGCGCTCGGGTCCCAGCACCCACACCCCACCTGCAGTCTGGGCTCTGCCAGAAATGTGCGCCCGCGCGTCCCAGTGCTCCCCGGGGAGGGCTCTGGCGCCGAGGCTCCTCTTCCCGGCACGCTGGGCTCACACCCGTGCGGGGCTCAGCCCGTGCGGGGCAGGCGCAGGCGTTGACTGCGCTGTCTGGCCAAGCAGGTGGTCCGGAGGCACATCCTGGGCTCCATCGTGCAGAGCGAAGGCAGCTACGTGGAGTCTCTGAAGCGGGTGCTCCAGGTACGACTCCGGGGGCCTCTGGGGAGACAGCGGGGAGGGCCCCAGAGGGACACCCTATGCGAGTGTTGGGGGCCTGGGGGCGGTTGTAAGGGGCAGGGGCCACAGGCCAGTGCTTTTGTGGGGGCAGCAGGAATTCCTAACGCCTCAGTGTTCACAGGGGACTGCATTTCGGATACAAAGTTGGGGGTCTGTGAAGGGCGCCGTGCTTTCCTCGCCCCTCCGGGACCCCCGGGGCAGAGTCATGTCTCCCACCCACCTGGAGCCCCCCGAGGCTGGAGCAGGTGCACCCTCTCTCTGGCCATCAGGATTCCCGGCATTGCCATGTCAACTCTGGTACTCCGGATGTGCTGAGCCCTTCGGGACGCCAGGGCCCCGAGACAGGCCAACAGGGAGGCCATCACGCGGGTTGGGGGGGTGTTCGTGACACCCTTCTCCTCCCCTCCTGAGTTCAGATCCACAGAAGAGGAGCCCAGGAGTCGGGCAGGGAGACGTGGAAATATTGCTGTGTTCCTGAGCAGCGGGTCGGAGGGTGGCTCTGGGTGTGGGGGCCAAGGGAGCTAGCTGGGACATCACCGCCACCTCCCCGTTCGGGGGACTGGCTCAGTCATAGGCAGAGCTGGACAGGGACAGCCGGGGCCTCGGGGCCTTGCCTCCATGGGGCTCCTTGCGGGCGTCTTCCTCCTCCCAACCCCGCTTCACACTCAGGTCAGGGGGGTGGGGTGTGGGTGGACAAAGGGGGACCAGGCGCGTTACCTTCATGAGATCCTTCCAGAAGGACGAGGAGTGAGGGGAGGTCTGCCCGTGGCCTGCCGCATTTGGCGGGGCCTTGTCCAGGTTGCCCGCGGGGCAGTTTGGGGGGAGGAGTGGCGGCCGGGCTCTGGGGTGCTCACTGCCCGGGCCCGCAGGATTACCGCAACCCCCTGATGGAGATGGAGCCGAAGGTGCTGAGCGCCCGCAAGTGCCAGGCGGTGTTCTTCCGCGTGAAGGAGATCCTGCACTGCCACTCCATGTTCCAGATAGCCTTATCCTCCCGCGTGGCTGAGTGGGACACCACCGAGAAGATCGGGGACCTCTTCGTGGCTTCGGTACATATCCCCAAACTCTCAGGTGCAAACCGCAGCCCTGACCTGGGTGCCATCGGGGCCGGCTTCCTGCCGCCACCTGGTCACCTGTCCAAGCCGGCAGGGTCCGGGGGTCGCAGGGCCCGGGTCTGCCTGGCCCCAGCCGAGGTGGGCGCGACGCCTTCCAGTAGGTCCTTGGAGGTGTCTGCGGCTGTGGTGCCGGTGGAGCCTGCTCGCTGTCCTGGCCCCCCCCCCCCCGCCCCCCGGTGGCAGCCCCTCCAGGAGGCTGGACCCCGTGGGTGCTTCCCTGCTGAGTGCTCGTGGGGTGCCCACCGCCGGCGCCGCTTGCCTAGACCGTGGCCTTGGCCCCCAGAGGACGCTGTGGGGCATCGGGCGAGTGCTCTGGATTGCGCTCCGGGAGGCCTGGCTGGGTCCTAGCTCGGTTTTGTCACCTAGGGCAGCTCCAGGCTCTCTCTGGGTTTGGGTCCCCAGCTGAGGGGGGCTCTTGGTTTTTCAAACTGAAGTCTCTGAGCTCCAGAGCCGTTCATGGAGGGTGGGGGGGGGTCAAGTCAGTAGAACTCCGCTCTGATCTGTTGAAGGTAATTGGGTTCTCCTGACAGAAAAAAAAAACATAGTGTTTTGAAAATCCCAGCACTCAACAGATCTGATGCCCCAGGCAGTGTGGACAGGGCCTGGGGCAGGCGTGCCGTCCTCGGGGCTGGAGGGCCGGGGCGTGGTGAGGAAGGGCACGTAGAGCGGTGTCAGGCCTGCCCCGGCCCCTGCCCCCTCTCCTCCCTTCGCCTTTCGGGGCTGCCCTGCTGGGGCGGGGGAGGGTCTCTTGGCACCACCTCTTCCTCCCCGGGACCGCGGGCATCTCTCCACCTCGGAGCCTGGTTTCCTCCCCTCACTGGGGTGACAGGTTTTCCTGACCTCAAGGCTGGTCGTGAGCAGCCATCCCCGGATGGGCAGCCAGTACCGGGGGGCGGGGGTGCTCGCCGCCCTTCCCCTCACGTCGCAGTGACCCCCCTCGCGGCCCCCGTGTCTGCCCCAGTTCTCCAAGTCCATGGTGCTAGACGTGTACAGCGACTACGTGAACAACTTCACCAACGCCATGTCCGTCATCAAGAAGGCCTGTCTCACCAAGCCCGCCTTCCTCGAGTTCCTCAAGGTGGGCCTGCGGGGGTCCAGGGCCCCTCTCGGGGGATTTCTCGGGAGGGAGAGGGCGCTGGGACCCAACCTTGGGGCTCACATCATTGCCGTGGCCTGGATACCTTGCCTCTTTCTTTTGGGACAGCCCCAGTGCTGTGGGAAGAAAATCGGCTCCTCTTGCCCCCCAGGAGGAGGGTGATAATGAGTGAGAGGGTCTGTAAGCAGCTTGGGAGGCTGGAGTCGGGGAGGCCGGTCTCCCGGTTACGGTGTTAGTCCCGAGGCCTTAGGCCCACTGCTGCAGCCTGCCCGGGCAGGGGCGCTGTGGGGGGGGGACCCCGTGACGGCAGAGAGCCCTGGCTGCGGAACCAGCGACGTCCGGGGCTCTTCTCTCAGGCCCGAGGCTGAGCAGGGTCCTGGGCCTGGGGTGATGGTGGGGACAGCCCAGGATGGGCGACGTCTGCCCTCTGGGACGCTCGGCGCCCCCTGCAGACAGGGTGAGGGGGGGCGTCAGTGAATGAGCCCACCCGCTCTCCCAACAGCGGCGACAGGTGTGCAGCCCGGACCGCGTCACGCTCTACGGGCTGATGGTGAAGCCCATCCAGAGGTTCCCGCAGTTCATCCTCCTGCTTCAGGTACCGCTCGGGACTGGCCGCCGGGGACCTGCAGGGCGCGGCCTGGGCCGGCGAGCCTCCCGGGGTGGGAGCTTCTCCTCCGTCGTCCACAGCCCATCCATCTGCTGTGGATGATGGGCAGGACCTTGACCCCACGGTCCCCTCTTTCTCTGCACTTGGAGTGGAGCCGATTGTGTCAGACAGCTTATTGTCCGCCTCTCCTGCGTGGACGGCTGGGTGACTGGTGGTGGCGGGAGCCCCGGTTGCAGGAAGGGAATGAGGGCACGTGGATCTTCTAGTCCTCGTGCCCTCAGGGGTCCTGGCAGCGGGGAGATGCTCAGTAAATGAGCTGCCTTGGACCACTTCAGGCTTCTAGAGGGAGTTAGTCCCTCTAGTTAGTTAGTCCCTTTGCAGGGCCCCGAGAGTTTGGGACACCTCCCCTGATTGCCGAGGGCCCTTAGTCGGGGTGAGCCCGCCACCGAGCTGGGCAGGGGGGCTGCCAGGCCGAGGACCCCCGCGGCACTTTCCTCTCTGTCTTAAGAGCTGCCGGCTGCGGGAGGGGGCTTTCATCTCAGCAAACTGCTGATCAGTGAATTAGAGATTGATCCGCACATGTATGTTACTTTTTCATTCATTAGCTATTTCTGGAGGCCTTGCTATGCGTCAGGTACCATCTGTCTTGGCCAAAAGCGGGACACCTTCAGCCCCGGTCTCTGCAGGAGGTGGGAGGGCGAGGCCTTGGTCCCAGGCCAGGGGAGGGGCTGCTGGCGCGGGGTCCTCAGCCCTGGCTCTCTCGGGGTCCCGGCAGGACATGCTGAAGAACACTCCCAGAGGCCATCCGGACAGGCTGTCCCTGCAGCTCGCCCTCACGGAGCTGGAGACGCTGGCCGAGAAGCTCAATGAGCAGAAGCGGCTGGCCGACCAGGTGGCCGAGATCCAGCAGCTGACCAAGAGCGTCAGCGACCGTAGCAGCCTCAACAAGGTGAGTGCCAGGGTCCCCCCACCTGCTCCGAGAGCCTTTACCTGCCCTGCGGCCTTCGGCACCTGTCGCTCGGCCTCCTCCCCTAGGCCGCCCACTAGGTGGCAGTGTTCTCTGAGGGAGCGGAGCCCTTGCTTCTCTCTCAGCCCACAGGCCTTACCGGATTAGAGTCTACCCTGCACCCCCGCGTTCATTACTATTCATGTTATTTTAGGATAAAAACTGACTTTGTCCATCAGTGTCATTGCCAGGAAAGACACCAGAAATGACAGTCTAGCGTCATGCTTATACAAGCAGGCTCTGGGGTCAGAATCTGGGTTTGAATCCAGAGTTTGCCAGTGGTGCCCACTGTGTGGCCTCAGGGGAATCACCCAACCTCTCTGAACCTCACTTGCTCTCTCTGAAATGAGGAGAACTCAGCGGTGCCCAACCCCAAGGTTGCTGCGAGGCAAACAGAGGAGTCCTTAAGATAAGGTGGCTGTCGTCATTACTAGTGTTATTTATAAAGAAGAAAGGAAAAATTCGTGCCATGTTTTGGGGTTGCAAGTCAGGAACATTCTGGTAGAAAAAAAAAAGCTTGGAAAACTTTCAGAGGAGTCCGTACAGAGCCTTGTGTTTTCAGAACACAAAGCCAGTCCTGAAAAGCGTCGTCCCCTCGAGTCACCTGTTGGTGCCCATGACGTGAGGCGCCCAGAAGCCGCACCAAGACCCAGGAGGTCCTGCACCTTGGGGTCCCCCTATTGTCACCCGCCGGAGGGCGGAGGTTGGTGGGGATGGCTCAGGGTGAGGCAGCCGCATCTCGGCGCAGAGGCAGGGACACTAGCTGTTCTCGGGGGCAGAGATGTTGTGTGGGGTCATCCCGGGGAAAAACTGGGAGCCTCCTGGCTCCGTGGGTCTCAAAAGCAGAAGTAAGGCCAGTGACTAAGGCCAGTGAGATGTCAGCCACATGGGGTGAAACTTTCTAATGGTACAGGAAGCTGTGCCCAGAGGACTACAGCCCTTTCCAGGTGGCCTGCCCTTTACAGTGTATGATTCTAACCTACGCTGCCGTCTTTGGTCTCCGCCACAGGCCTGTGGAGCCTGGATGGGAGAGCCTTTGGGGTCCCGTGCAGTTCTGAGCTTCAGGGGTCCAACATCTTTTTTTTTTTTTTTTTTAAGATCTTATTTGTTTATTTGTCAGAGAGAACAAGCAGGGGGAGCAGCAGACAGAGGGAGAGGGAGAAGCAGGCTTCCCGCTGAGCAGGGAGCCCAATGCGGGGCTCGATCCCAAGACCCCAGGATCATGACCTGAGCCGAAAGCTGACGCTTACCTGGACTGAGCCACCCAGGTGCCCCCAGGGGCCCTGCATCTTAAGACTCTCCTTCCTCAGGCCACATTCAGGCTGTACACGTGCTTTTAGGCCCACACAGTATTTTTAAGAAGATGGAATCAGTTGCCATCACTTAAAAACAGAAAGCTGTCTCATAAAATGCAGACTGGTAGGTCTTCTCGAAGAGTTGGAAGAGCTGGCACGCTGGCCCGCCTTCCTGCAGGCCACTGGCCACCTGAGAAGCAGCTGCCCACGCCCCCTCAGTCCCCAGTCCCTCCCCGCCTCCAGGCAGGACTCCGTAACCAGCGCCATGCCAGCCCTCTATTTCGGAATATCTCTAGAAAAACAGACTTCAGGCCAGCCTGGCAGCTGGGCTGCTATCTGAGGGTCTCTGTGCTTGGGAGGTGTCTTCTTCTGTCCCCTCCCTTGGCCCCCTTCACTGTGACTGAGAGGATTTCACCGGTGCTGGAGCCAGGGGGAGAGCTGGCTGGGCAGGCGGAAGTCCTCCGGGGCACCTGCTCAGGGCAGACCCACTGTTCTCTGTCCGCGATGTCCCCCAGCCCGGGGACCCGGGCAGTAAGGAGCCATGGTCACTGGCTGGAGGTCAGCAAGACCTGTTTGGTGTTGGGCAAGGAACCGAAAGCTCCGAGCCTCAGTTTCTCCACCTGTCCAGTGGGGGGCGTTTTCGGGACGTGTGGGACATGGTTGTGGTGGTGACATGGCTGCATACTGTGCCTACCCTTAGCCAGGGCCCCCCTTGGGCAGTGTCGGCCGGTTCTGAGACTGGTCCGGTGATGTTCCTCTTGCTGTCTGACACCCAGGGAAAAGCAGAATTGAAACTGGGTGCGCCCCGAACGGAACCCTGCCGGCTATTTCAAAATGTGCCTGCTCAGGACCCTCCAAGGGAGTGTTTGTGCAATATCCGGCTTTTTTTTTTTCCCTTTTATCTCCCTATGGGGCAGGGCATGATTGCCAGCAGCCCAGGGGACTTCCAGGTTTTAGGTCATGGCACACGTGGCGGT
Source organism: Potos flavus (assembly GCA_028534135.1). Lineage (NCBI taxonomy): Eukaryota > Metazoa > Chordata > Mammalia > Carnivora > Procyonidae > Potos > Potos flavus. The sequence goes on along the minus strand of CM052900.1, from coordinate 155,284,028 downwards.
CTTCTGCGGGGCCCGCGGTCTTCAGGGTTCCAGCCTTGTCTCTGGGAGCTGGCGTCAGCGCGCTGGTGGAGGGGGTGGTGTAGGGGAGCCCGGCCTTAGCCGTGACGAGAGGCCCCCCGAGGGACCCTGAATCATTGTTGTATTAGGAGCCGTGGGGCCTCCCTGGACCCCTGTCACGCCCAGCTGGCCGCCTGGTGCTGGTGACAGCGCACGTGGCCGAGTCCCGTGCCTCAGTTTGGTGAGCCGCTTTACCTCTGCGATCTTGGCTTCCTCCTCTGGGGATGAGGATGGCCTCAGGGGCCACGGAGCTGGTTAAACGGGAAGTGGGATGCTCAGTGCCCAGGGCGGTGCCCGGCAGGCAGTGGGCATTGCCACCATTCAGGCCTTTGTGGCGATCCGGGACACGTAATTCTAGGGAGAATGACAGGGCCGGCCCCCTGGGGGGGGTGGGGAGGCTTGGGATGATCTGCCCTTTCCCAGCAGGGGTGAGGAGGGAGGGGGGATGACTCTTGTCATCAGAGTCATGGGTTTTGGAAATGAATTTTGCTGAATATTCTCCTCCCCTCTGCAAAAAAAAAAAAAAAAAAAAAAAAAAAAAAAATCCCTCTCAGTAAAAAGCTATTTTCCCGGTAGGTCCCTGAGTGGAATGGTGGTCCCAGTGCTGGCAGGGGTTCTTAGGGTCCAGCCTGAGGTTGGCAAATGCCTGCTCAGATGCCTGAGGCTTGAAGGTCTTCAGCCTCTTCGAGGGTCACCTCACTGACGGGCAGATGGGTGCCAGCCCCCTCGTGCGGCAAGGCTGCCCGGGCCATTCAGTTCAGGGTGCAGGGCTGGGACCTTTTCCAGGCCGAGGTCTCCCTGAGCGAGGCCACACCTCTTCGTGGCAAAGACCATCATGGCCGCGGGGACGGCAGCGCCCCCTGTCGATGGAGCCCCCACGCGCAGGGCCAGGCTCTTGGGCGCGTGACCAGTGCCGTCGCACGCACAGGGCCGGTGCTCAGTAGGGCCCCACACTTGGTGTCGTGTTCTGCTGCTGTCACTGTCACGAAATCTTTAATAACATTTGAACGAGGGCCGCGTTTTCATCTTGCACCGGGCTCTGAAAATGATGTCGCCCGACCTGGGTCTGGTCGCACGTTACCTTGGTGACCTGAGCGGTGGCTCCGCCCCGCACTTGACCTCTGAGGAAGCTGGGCTGTGGGCAGGCGAAGTGATCTGCAGGGGGCACTGGAGCTGGTGAGCGGGGACCCAGGGTGTGAGCGCGTGTCTGAGACTCCGGAGTTTGTGTCGCTGGTGGCGGCTACTGCGGGGCTAGGGGGCCAGGACCGCCGCACCTGAGAACGGATGCTGGCCGCGGGACAAGGGGGGCAGTCAGAGACCCCGGCGTGCGGTCCCCTGGCCTCCGCCCCAGTGCCTCTCCGCACGCCAGAGATGGAGGGCATGGCCCCTCTCCTCTTCCGCCTCTCCCGGCCCCCGTGCCTTCTGCGCAGCGAGAGGATTCTCCCTCTGGGGTCCAGTGACGTCTGCGTGGCAGCCCGCACACGCTGCTGGAGTTGACTCTGTCGCCCTCTCGCAGCTCTTGACCTCGGGTCAGCGGCAGCTGCTCCTGTGCGAGACGCTGACAGAGACCGTGTACGGTGACCGCGGGCAGCTGATCAAGTCCAAGGAGCGCAGGGTCTTCCTGCTCAATGACATGCTGGTCTGCGCCAACATCAATTTCAAGTAAGTGGCCTGGGCCGTAACCCCGCCGTAGGGACCCCCTCCCCCCCGCCGCCCGCTCCCCGTTCTGCCCCGGTTCCTGGACGGGCCTCTCTGCGAGGGGTCCCCTGTGGGCTCGGCTTGGGTTTCAGACATTCCGGCTTCCTCTCCCATCCCTCTTGGCCTGCTCTGTCCCTAGTCCCCTGAGCGTCTGGAGGGGTCGTCCGGGGCCACCCCGGCCTTTGGGCCAGCAGCTGTCCATCATGCAGAGTGCTCTGTTCTAGAACTCTGCCGCTGGTCACTGAACGGCTTCCTGGGTTTCAACCACTCTGAGATTTAAGAGATTTTGCTGCCACTGCCCCGAGCGCTGTCTCCCCCGCGGAGCCTGGCTTCCTGTCTGAGACCGAGGGGTGGACATGCCCGGAGCTGGGCTTCCAGGCTGTACCTGAAAGAACTACAGCCCGGGTGCGGTGGGCCGGTGTGCCTTCTGGGTTGCGTCAGGCCTCCAGAAATCTCCTACTGGGGCTCACACAGGGAGTTCACGCAGAGACTGAGACGTTTGTGACTTCTCTTGAAAATCCGAAGAGCTGGCATTCTAGGCCCACCTTGCCCAGGGCCACACGGACCTGGAGCTGGGTCACGTGGCCTCCTTACTGGGGCTCGTGCTCTGCCGGCTTCTCGGTCCCCACCTGGTCCCACTCACTTACTTGCATCCCCCGCTTGGCCCTGTGGCGAAGGGATCGTGCCCGGACGCACTCCAGCTGGGACCAGTCCAGCTGGGACTCTCAGCCCCTCGGGTGGGGGAGACTCAGCTCTCAGTAGTTGACCGTGCTTTAAAAATCCTCGCGGAAACACCGACGTGATGACGGTGACGGAGATCCAAAGGGGCGCTTCCTGTACCCCTCAGTCGGCTGGGGCAGGCACGGCCGCAGAGCAGATTCGGGGACCGTCCCCATGGCTGTGGCTCAGGCACCCTGGAGCAGGAGCAAGCAGGGCTGTCCGGGGACTCCCAGGCTCACATCCTCCCTCCCTCCCTCCATCAGACTTATGGGGCCTTTCCTTTATGGCAGCTCACAGGTCTGGAGGAGACCTGGCACTGGTAGGGGACTCGGGGAAGGAAGCTTCTGTCCCAGCTCAGTGTGGTGGTGCTTAAAGCTAGCTCGTTCCCTCGCTCCCTGATTCCAGCCCTGTGATTTTTCGGGCATCCTCTCTGGTGAATACGCGCTCTGCCCCCCCTGCTGCTCAGGGCCTAGCCTGGTGTGAGCTGTGGTGGGGGTGCTAGCGGCCCGCTTTGGGGGGACGAGGGTGGGGGATCAGCTTGGGTGAGTCTGGCGTGAGTCATGTGACCTGTCCGCGCGTCGGTGTCCTGGTCTGGAATGATACAAGCTTCCCTGCAGGGCCCTTGTGGGAATCACAGGTGACGGGGGGGGGGGAGGGGCAGCGGCCAGCCCGGGGAGAAGGCCCTCCTGTGGTCCCCGATGTCCACCCCTCACCCAGCCCCGTGGCTGGCCCCCACCGGTCTCAGCCCCCTAGAAATCACTCAATACCAGGAATGACCTTCCTTTCCGTTTTGTCTTTTTCCTCAGGCCTGCCAACAACAGGTATGGGTTCGGGGGCTCGGGGCCTCGGGGCATGTGATTCTGGATCTGAGCTGGGGCCTGGGCACCCCGGGGCTTCTGCCTCATCCGTGGCTCCCTGCTCCGCCTAACTTGGTTTGGGCCCGAGGTCTTGTGCTTGTGCGGCGAGGGGGCCTGGCTGAGCTGGCGTGCTGAAGAGCGTGCTCGGGGCTGGCCCCGGGCCCGGGCTGCTGCGGGCTCTCCAGGGCCTCCTCCTGTCCGTCCCGGCAGGGGCCAGCTGGAGATCAGCAGCCTGGTGCCCCTTGGGCCCAAGTACGTGGTGAAGTGGAACACGGCGCTGCCGCAGGTGCAGGTGGTGGAGGTGGGCCAGGAGAGCGGCTCCTACGACAAGGACAACGTGCTCATCCAGCATGCGGGCGCCAAGAAGGCCTCCGCTGTGGGCCAGGCCCAGAGTGAGTACCCGGCCCGCGGCTGCCCGCGGGGCACCTGCCCAGGCTGTGGGCCCCGGGTGGGAAAACCCCAGACCGATGGGCCACCCGGCCGAGAGGCTCCGTCTGCTTTGCAGCCCTACCTGCACACAGACCCCCAGCTGCTCGTGCGCATTCCGGAGCCACACCTCCATCCCGCGCACCGGGCGCTGTCCCTGCCCCCCACCCCCACCCCCTCGCACACCTGTGTGCATACACGAGTGTGCACGCGTGATGCCTCTGAGTTCCAGAGCAGGACTTCTGTCCCTGCTTGACCATCGCTTGCCTCCTACGGGACCTCAGCAGATGGCCCTCCTCTCTGTGCTTCAGTTCCCCCCTCTGTGCAGTGAGGGGCCCAGGTGGCACTCCCCTAGGCTCCTCGATCCTCGGGGACCAGGCTCAGGGCTGTCTGGCTCCGAGTTTTTGGGCACGAGGGGAATGAGAACTTGGAGGGAGTGGCGCCTCTCAGCCGTGCGCCTCCATCCATCTCCGCGGTGGCCGCCACCATCACGCCTGGTCTGGTGCAGGAGGCTCCTGGCTGCGGTCCTTCCCTGTCTTTGCCCCCTTCCTGTCCGTCCTCCACCCAAATGCAGATCAGGTCTGTGTGTGTCACTCTCCACCTCGAAACCCACCCATGGCTTCTCCTTGCCGTCAGGAGGCACCCCCTGCTGGGGGTGCCTACCTGCCCCGCCCTCCCTGCCCTCCCCCACGTGGCCACACCTGAGGGGCAGAGCCCCCTCCTGCCCCAGGGCCTTCTCCCAGCCTCCGCCCTTCTGCAGACTCTCTTGCTGTCCTACTTCGGTCTAGTTTGCCTTACTCATCTCAGCTTAGATGACACTTCTGCAGGGGAGCCTTTCCTGATTCCTTCGGACTGGGCCAGGCCCCCCGTCCTGAGCTCTGAAGGCCTGGTTCTACGGTCACCTTCCCGGGTGATGGTTCGGCGGCAGCCCTCCCCTGGGGCCTGCTAGGCAGGGGGTGTTAACGGCTGTTTGTGAATGAAGGGAAGATCCCAAGCTGCAGGGCTGGCGGGGACCCACCGGCCTGGCTCTGTGCAGGGCCTGACCTGGGAGGGCGCCTCCCCGGGCTGCAGGCAATTCTGGCAACAGAGAGGGAGCGATCACACCGTGCACTGTTACCCTTGGAGGGCCAGGCTGGCCGGCTGCACCCACCCCCAGATGCTGGGCCCCTTCCCCTGGGTCTGTGAGCAGGAAGGGCTATTTCGCGGTTTCCAGAGGGCCCCCCCCCCCGGCGAAGGGCCCCCTTTGTCTCCCCCAGAGGTGCCTCCAGCCCTAGCTTGACTCCGCTTACCGCCACCAGCCAGCCTGGGGCCTCTCCCTCACCGCTGTGTTTCTCTAACGAGACTACTACGTGGCCTGACTCCCTTCAAGGGGAACAGAAAGAATTCTTGTTCAATCCTAGTTGGCCTTGAATGATTTTTTAATCACGTTGGTATTCAACTATGTGGAAAGACAAGACTAGGAACAAGAAACTCCTGATGCTTATATCCCTCGAACAACCGTAAACCAAAACAAAATCACAAGTGGGATAAACATGAAGCTACAAAGCAATACAATTCAAATTAAGGGCATTCATTTACTGTGACGGTTGATGCTGTTTTGCGGGAACCCAGTTGCTCACCATGTGGCCGCGGGCCTCTTCTGGGGCAGGTTCTCTCGAGGCCTCCGGACCCCTCCCCTAGGGGTGCCCTGTGGTGACCCGAGTTGCCCACCAGCTTACCCACGAGGCTCACCGCAGAGTCTGTCTTTGCTCTTCTGGCGTGAGTGCATCACTTCCCTGCCAGACTCCCTGCCCCGTTACCTGGAGACCAGGTGCTCTCTGTTCATGACCAGAATCCCCAGCAGCCCTGACCCTGTGCAGCAAAACGTGGCCTGGAAATCATCACATCCAGGTGACTCAGGATGTCATCTGTTTCCCACACAGTCCTGTAGATGAAAACCCCAAATAAGCCCTCCCCCCGGGGTTCCATAAGACCCCAGCTTGAGAGACCGTGGCCTAGAGAATACAGCCCAGATTCCCTACCATGGCATTCAAGGACTTCCCCTCCTGGCCTACTGTTCCTTCCTGCTTTGTCTCTTGCTGCTCGTCTACCACGCCCTCAGTTCTACATCTTTATCGTGCCAGAGATCCGGGCACCCTCACTGTCCCCTTGCCCTGATAGCTTTCTCTCTAGTGCCTTTCGTCAGTTGTGGTTGTTAATTGCTGCCCCCTCCTCCCTCACCTAGGTCATAAGTTCCCTAAGAACGGGGATCCTTTCTGTCTTATTTACAGCTATCTCTCCAACACTTGGAATAGAACCTGGCACACAGTAGGTCCTCAGTACATCTGTGAACACCTTGCTGTTTGTGGGCTTCCTCAAACCACAGTCCCTTTGCATGTGCTGTTCTCCTTTATGGCAGCACGCCCACCACACGCCAGGCCCTGTGAAGGTCCCTCGCTTCTTGCAGGGACAGTTGGTTCTTAGTCTTCTGGCCTCCTGTGACCCTTGGGGTGTGGCCCGGACCCCAGCTGCTAGACCACCTATGATTGGATCTGTGCGCCCCCCTGCGCCCCATAGACTCGGAGCTCCACCGGGCCAGAGCCTGGTAACGTCTCCTCCTGTGTCTGCAGTGCCATATCTCCAGGGCGACAGGTCTTCTTTTTCGCAGTGAACGGATGCTTGGGTCCTAGTTAGCCCCTCCTTCACCCGTGAAGTTGAGTCGGGTCTCTTCTCTGCCCAGATAAGGTGTATTTCGGCCCCCCGCGCCTCTTCCAGGAGCTGCAGGACCTGCAGAAAGATCTGGCTGTGGTCGAGCAGATAACCTTCCTCATCAGTACGCTGCACGGCACCTACCAGGTACCCAGCCCTGGCCCGGCTCTGGGGGGCTCTGGGCTCCTCCCTTGGGTGGTGCCCAGACTCAGCAGGTGGAGCTGGGGGGCCTCCAGTCTTAGCCCGGGCCCCAGGCATGCTCCTGGCTTCTGAATCCCACAGGCAGGAGGAGCGGCTAAAGCTCCCCACTGCTACTGAGATGTTTGGGGTGAAGCTCCGATTGGGGTTAAGTGGGGTCTGGCTGCGTGGTGATTTTTTTGTTCCCTGCACGGTGACCAGTCAGCCTCGCAGCCCCTTCCTGGACCTCACCCCAAGGCCAGAGAGAAAGCTGGCTGGGAGGTTGTGTCCCTCTCAAAGGAGGGGAGCCAGGGGGGGTCTGAACGAGGGCTGGGAAGCCTGCTCTCGGCCTGCAGCCCAGGGAGCCGGCCGCCTGCCGTGGCTGAGCCAGGGGTCCCTGTCGAGCTCCCGAACCTCCCCAGCTCCTCTCCCCCGGGGCCCCCCGAATGCTGTAGGATCCCGTGTGGCTTTGGGCCGTGGGGTGATCTCACTGGCCTCCTCAACCCTAGAACCTGAACATGACCGTGGCTCAAGACTGGTGCCTGGCCCTGCAGAGGCTCATGCGGGTGAAGGAGGAGGAGATCCACTCGGCCAACAAGTGTCGTCTCAGGCTCCTGCTTCCCGGAAAACCTGACAAGTGAGATGGGCAGTGGCCACGGCTGAAGGTGGGGGGACGCGGAGAGGGGTCACCCGGAGCTGACCTATCCATCAGCGTGGTCATGGGCGTGGGGGTTACACACCGCGGGCCCTGCCCAGCACTGCGTTTGGCATGCAGGGGTGCTCATTATCCGATGAATGAATGAATGAATGAATGACCGGGTCGTCCCTGGCTTAAGCCCGTTCTTTGTTAGGAGACTCAGGACTGAGACACTCTGCTGTTGGTTGGTTCCATCTGTGCTGTGACCTTTTCCCTGCAGACGGTGCAGAGCCCTGGGACCAGGCCCTGGGTCTCCTCATGGACCCCGCCTCCCCCCAGCACGGGCCCTGCCCCACATGGCCACACTGGCGCCTGTGCTCCGTAGATTCTCAGCTGATGTTTGTGGAATTGATGACAGGTGTGGCAGGAACGAGGAAGGCTAGCTGGCTGAGTGCCAGTTTGGTGACGAGGGCCGTGAGTTGTCGGATAGCGCCCCCCCCCCGCCCCCGGCCCAGAGTAAGAGGCCTGGCTGGGCTCTGACCTGAAGCCTAGGCTGGTGCAGCGCGGGGGCTTACGGCCTGGGTTTGACCTTGAGGATGGGGGGCCGTGGGGGGCCGAGTGTTACAGGCACACTGGCTGCACGGCCGGGAAGATCGGAGCACTGTTGTTTGAGGCAAGGCCGCAAGCCCAGGAGCCCAAAAGACGAGGCTCCAGGCTGGAGTGTCAGGCAGAGGGGCAGGGCTCTGCGCTGTGATCCGTCTGCCATTCCCCCTGCCCGCGGCCCCTTCCCGCCCCTGCACCCCTTTCTCCCTTGGGAGAGTCAGTGACAGTGGCCCTGTCTGCCTTCTGGGATGCTCCCTCCCCTCGGTGGAGAGGACCCTGAGGGGCTCGCTGCTCCTAGGGGAGAGGACAGTACTGTGACAACAGTGACCTCTAGCTGCCCGAGCCTGTCACAAGCTCATTTGCTCACGTGTCCGCTCTGCACACATTCGCTGAGCACCTGCACCGTGCCAGGCGGCGCCGGGAGCAGGCCCGTGGGAGCCCGTTCCTCCCTGCAGAGGCTCGGTGTGTACGTGTGTCTGACGAGGCCCGTGCACAGCTGGCCGGGGAGCCCTGGAAGGGCCTCTCGAGTCGCCAGGCACCAAGCCCAGGGGCCGGGGGCTGGACTGGGGGGCGTGGCCTGGTGGCTTTGCGGAGAGACCGCCATTCTGGGGCCGTGGTGGGTGGAGGGACTCTGCCCCCGGGGGACGGAGGCTTGGCTGGGACTCCAGCCTTTCTGGCCCTGCTTTGATGCTCTGAGCGGAGCTGGCGCCACGGCTGGTTGAGGGAAGAACCAGGCGCTCGTTCTGGGCGGTCACGCTCCTTGCCCTCTCGCCATAGGTCCGGCCGCCCCATCAGCTTCATGGTGGTCTTCATCACCCCCAACCCCCTGAGCAAGATCTCCTGGGTCAACAGGTTGCACTTGGCCAAGATCGGACTCCGTGAGTAAAGCGCTGGGGAGAGCGCCTCGGGGGACGGGGGTGTGGGGTGGGGAGGCTTGGGGTGTGCGTGTGTGGGTGCGTGGGGGCAGGGGGGCTTCTGAGTTGGAGGGAGGCGGTGCTGTGGAGGAACACGGGAGCCAGGGTTCTGAGTCCCGAGGCTCTGCCTAGTAACCTTGGACAAGTCACGGCCCCTGTCCGAGCCTCAGTTTCCCCGTCTGTAAAGTGATGGCCATTGACAATGTCAATGAGTGCTTGTCAGGGCCCTTGGGGGGGGGGCGGTGGTTAGGGCGTGGCTGCTGAGGGGCTTTCTTTCCGTGGGGGTGAGGAAAATGTTCTAAATGTAGGTAGTGCTGCATATGCTAGAAACCTTGACATGAAGACTTTAAAACAGGGCGAGTTTTACAGTAAGCGAGTTCTGTCAATCAAGCTGTTACCAAAAGAAAAAAACACAACAGTGCAGGTTAGATTAAACTGATTCTCAACCGGGGTCTCTTTGTTATTATTTTTTTGTCTTACGCACCCCGTAACGATCACATAGATAAATAAGACAATGTTTACAGAGCACGTCCGACATGGCAGACGTTTATAAGCATTTTACGCACGTCTTTTTCTTTTCACATTTATGATAATTCTGAAAGGTAGGTTCTGTTGTGGACCCCCTTTACAGTGGCGAGCTTGGAGACCCAGAGAGGGGCAGTGACTCGCCTGAGCTCACATAGCGGGAAGGGGCAGGGCTATGCTCAGACTCTGGGCAGTCAGTCCCCAGAGCCCCCTCTGGACCGCCGTCCCTCTGCCTCCCCCACCGGGAGAGTTTTTGTCTGCAAACCACGTCTGTTAAGTTGTAATTACTTTATTTGTACCTTGCCCAACAGAGCTACTAGTTTCCGTGATGTACCAGAATTCCCATTTGCTGCTTCTGGCCAATAGCAGGGACATTTTTGTTTGTTTGTTTCATTGTTGTTTTCAGTGTGACCTAATTATAGGTTTTGAGACATTTATGGAAAGAAGTCAGGACCTTTGACCCTGGTTTTCATCAATTAAAAAAATAATTATGGAATGAGTCTTTACTGCGATTTTGGGCACGGGGAAAAGAGCAATGACAGAAACCGAAAGGTCCCTGCTGTCGCGGAAGCTATGATTTATGAGGCAGATAGACATTACATGAGGAGCAAATCAGCAGGGAGAGGTGGTGCCGTTTAGGGGACAGAGTTGGGTGACGTGCCTGTCACCGAGCCTGGGGGTCAGGACTGCTGTCAGGGAGGGCCTCTGGGAAGTGACATCTGAAGCCAACAGAGATCTGGGTAAAGCAGTTTAGGCTTCAGAAGAGCAAGTGCAAAGGTCCTGCGGTGGCCAGAGCTGATGAATCGCGGGGAGAGAAGTAGGCAAATGGAAGGATGGGCAGCTTTTCCAGAAAGCCAGGGCGAGATGTAGGGAACTTATTCTGAGCATGCTGGGCAGCTGTTCCTTGTAGCGGTGAGAGCTGGGCAGAGTCCTGGTCTGGTCTCCACTTGAGTGGATGGCTCTGCCCGCTGTGCCAAGAGGGCGTGTGGAGGCGGGAGGAAATGGAGAGGAGGTTGTGGCTTTGGGGGAGCCAGGGTCAGAGGCCTTCTTGATCTGGAGCTGACGTGGCACAAGCCTCTGCTGGATGCGGCCAGGAGAGCTGCAGAGGGAGGAGAGAGGTTTTTAAGCAGAGACAGCCCCAGCCTTGGCAGCCGACCAACCGCGGGAATGCTAGCCCCAGGGAAGGCCGACGTGGTTCCCCTGCCGGCCCAGGGAGCGGTACAGTGTCGCACACGCCTGAGCCGATTGTACACCTGCTCTAAAGGCAGGTCGGTCTCCGGTTTGAGGCCCGGCTGCTCCGCCGAGGGGGGCTCGGCGTTGGAGGGAGAGGAGCTGAGTGGTGAGAGCCTCTCCTTTCTTGGCTGCCTGTGATGCCTCGGCTGCTTTATCTGCACGTGGCTTTTACTGCAGCAAAAGTTTTAATGGAAGGAGAGTCATTTGAAATCTTATTTGAATGCCTGGGTTCCCCTGGGGCTTGAATAATTTGTTCCTTTTATTTTGCCAGTTTTTTTTTTTTTTTTAATCTGCAGTGCTTGGTCGGGTGGGGTGGGGAATAAGATGAGCCTGTTGGTAATAGAATATGTTAAAAACATTTATTTACAAAGGTGCGGTTCCTTTCTTTCTTTCTTTCTTTTTTTTGGTATTTCTCTTTTCCTGACTACCACGTACGGAGATCATAATCCACCGAACATTGAGGAAGGAGAGGGCTGGACTGGGGGTGCCTGGGATCTGGAATGGGGGGGTCAGTTCCACCCGTAGGGAGGAAAGGGCAGGGTGCCCTGGGGAATCTGGGGACCAGCCTCACATCCCAGTGTGGCCCCTTCAGTGCCATGTGGTCCAGGGACTCTAGAGGTGACTCAGACTAGAGCTCCAGGGGTCCTTACCCCTCTTACATTTTGGGATCTTAGGGCCTCGTGAAATGGATCCGGGCTGCCTGTGGTCGGTTTCCGGTTCTGTCCCTTTCCAGCTCTGTGATGTTGGGCAAATGATTTAGCCTTTACATGCCTTTCTCCATCAGAAAGTAGGGATAATGTCAGTGCTCCTCTCACGGGGCTCTTGTGAACATGGGGAGATGGGGCGTGGAAGGCGCCTGGGCCAGCCAGCACCTGGCCTGTGGGAGAAGCTCCTAGGACAGGGGGTGCCTGCGTCTCATGGATGGGGAAGTGACCGGTCTAAGGGAGGAGAGAACAGGGAGGGGACAGGCCACCCTCCCACCCCTCTGCCAATTAGTCTGCTATTCATAAAGGCCCCAGGGAAGGAAGAGGCATGGTTGGGGGCTTCCAGCGCTCCCTGCCTGTGTCCCCTCACCTGCAGCTCTTCGAGCGCTGTGTTCGTGGCTCTTATACCCCTGGGTCGCTGGAGCCTTTCCCACTGCAGCCCTCCTCATTCCCTCCTTCCCTCAGGACCTGGGCCAGGCAGGCTGTGGGCCAGTCCCCAGCTCCCAGGGACACATCCTTGCAGGGCGTGGCCCAGGGGGCCCTCTCTCACTGCCTCTGACTTGGCTAGTTTTCCAGCCCTCAGTCCTCCCAGTGACCCCCATGCTCCCCCTGGCGACGATCCAGTGACGGGTCCTGAGCACGGACCAGGCAGAGTGCTGAGCGTGTCCTAGCTCTCCTCTCCCCTGACTCTCAACCAGTGTAGACGTGGGCGCCAGGGCCTGCCCAGGCTCTCAGCCGGAAGCAGTGGGTCTGCTCTCGGGAGCGGTTTTACCCCAGCTGGGTGACCACGACTATTCGCCTGGCTTCCCCAGGCACCGGTGTCTCTCTGTCTCTGCGGGCGGGTGTTTGCAAAAGAAGGGTGCCAATGTCCCGCCAGCCCCCACGTCTATGGCTGTGGCCGATGGCATCTCTGTGGTGCTGGGGGTGTAAGGGGACCTTTGAGGGCAGCTTCGGATTTGGAAAGTAGGGAACGGCGGTCCAGGCAGTCGCCCTGGAGTGTCATAGCAGTGGCGGGAAAAGCACAGCAGTGGGGCGGAGCACAGGGGACTTTGGGAGGCAGGGTGGGACCGGGGAGCAGGGCAGGGCCGGCAGCTCAGCCAGGTGGAGGGGAGGTGGCTGCGATCTCAGTATGTCTAGAGGGCCTGGCATATACTATTCTTCCCCCCAGCACTCACAGTGACCCTTGAATGGTTGGAATAATTTCCTGCATTTTCCGGAGGAGGCAGCAGACTTAGAGAGGTTCAGCATCTGGCTCAGTGTCACACAGGGAGGGAGCCGGAGGCTGAGTTGGGGTCTGCCGGGGCCCAGCTGCCGAGTCAGCCTCCTGCCACGGGAGGGGTTGCTCTGAGGGCTCGGAGGTCGGGGGAGTGGAAGGGGCCGTGGCCTCCAGCCCCGGAGCTCTCCCCGCCACCCCACGGGGTGCTGCTGCATTCAGTGGGTGCTGGCAAACAGAGCTGGGTGCTGGCAAACAGAGCTGGGCGCTAAATAAGCCCCCACTTAATGTCAATTGGAAATCTCGGCTCTGCCGATCGTGCCAGTTCTTAATGTCACTTATCCCAAGCGGGCTTTCAATTTTTGACTGCAACAGCCCTCTGATTTGGTCTCAGCCGCCCTGGTTTTGTGACAGGAACAATGGCAGCGGCAGATGGGGAGCTACAACTCCATTTTCCTTTAACGTTCCCGATCGCAGGCAGGGAAGGCACCATCTGGAAGGAGAAGGTCAGATCATTAAAAAATACATATCATAATAAATTGCCAGGACTTGATAGGCTGTGGGTGTGGGGGGAAGGAGAGGAGAGGGCTCGGGCGGCGTAGTGATGGAGGGGGGTTTATGTTCACAGACCGAGCTTCAGGGACAGTTGCGTTTGAGCCGTCTGCTGGGCTCTCGGGTGGTAGGGGCCTGATCGTAAGCTCCCTGAGGGCAGGGCAGACTCAAGTCCCACACGTCTTTGTTCGCCGTCCAGGGGCTTGTCCGAGAGGCAGCGCGGTGGTCGCGATGTCAGCACCTGCCCAGGGGAGGGGTGCTGCCCCGCAGGGCAGGCCGTCTGGGCTGTCATCCCCATGCTCGGTCTGCTCTCCGCCTCCTGGGTCCAGCCTTTGATGTGTCCTGGCCTCCGATTCCCCGGGTAGGACGGGGGTGCCAACTCCCACCCCTCCTGGCGGCCCTGGGGGTGGAGTGAGGCGTCATGTGGGACAGAGCTTTGTAAACTGTGAAGTGTGGTGCACACGGGCATTCCGCTATGATGGTGCGTGTCCTGTGCCGTAGCTGTCCCTTCCGCGATGGCCTCGCCTCCTTGGTGAGCTGTCCTTTGCTGTGACTCTGCTTCCAGGACCCAGTGGGACAGAGGCCTGACTCTGGGGCTGCCTCTGTGCCCGTCTGGGGAGTGAGCTCCCCACGCAGCCGGGGGACTGCTGGCGGGGTGGGCGCCCCGGGCACGGGGCCTCTGCTGAAGCAGGTCATTCACGTCGTAATGCCTGACATTTGCAGATGTCTTTCACTTCTCAGAGAGCATCCTCCCATGCCACCTCGTCCCAGTTCCTCGTGCCACGGCCGGCACTGGGATGCCACCTGTCTCTGGTGGCAGGGGCATTGGTAAAAGCCACGTTATTGGGGTATGATTGACATACCTCGTACAGAACACAGGCAAGGTTGGGGAGCCTGTGGGCACACACACACTCACACTCACGCACACACACGCGCACACACACATACACTCACACATGCATACTCACATACACACTTATGCACACACACTCGTGCACATATACACACTCATGCACACTCAGGTGCACACACACTCATGTACACACACGCACACTCATGCACACACCCACACATATGCACACACACTCATGCACCCATAGTCACGCACACACATGCACATGCTCACTCATGCAGTCATGTACACACACTCATGCACATGCACACACTCATGTACACACACGTGCACAACGCACATTCATGGGCACATTCATGCACACATGCACACTAATGCACACATGCACACACAGTCATGGGCACACACACATGCACGCATGCACACATTCATGTACACACTCATAGGCACAATGCCCACACTCACACACATGCACACTCACACACACACACGTGCACACACTCATGCACACTCATGTACGCACACAGGCACACACGCACTCATGTATACACACATGCACATGCACACATGTACACACACGTGCACAAACACACGTGCACTCCTGGGCACATACTTTTGTGCACACATGCACACTCACGCACAGTCATGGGCACACACATGCACGTGCACACGCACGCATTCACACTCATGTACACACTCATGCACACATGCACACTCATGTATACACACTCCTGCACACACAAAGGGGAAAAAGAGGCAAGCCAATAAAAGAGCGGGAAACTGCGTTCAGGGCTATGACAGGCCAACAGGGGCTGAGACAAAGTGATGGAAGGCAGGGGTGTGTGGTGGTCAGTTGAGGCCTTTCCTTGAAGGTGGACAAGTAACCTAAAATCCTCAGGGAGGAGAGGAGCCAGCCCTGGGGTGGGGAGGACAGCACTCCAGGCGGAGGGAACATCCCAGGCTCGTTCGTGTAAGTGGCTGGGGAAAGCCTAGTGCCGTGGAGCCTGGGACCGAGGGATGAGGCTGGGAGGGAAGGATCGGCCTCACTGTTCTGGAAAAGTCTAGATTTGATTCCAAGTGGATAGAACTTGATGGATGTGGGAACGGCGATGCCCAGTGGAGGTTTAGTGGGCTGGCTCTGGCTGTCGTGGGGAGGACTGGCCGTAGGGAACAGTGGTTAGCCGGGAGACCAGTCTGGAGGCCCTTATAGCTGGCAAGCCATAAGGGGGATGGGAGGGCTGACGTCACGACTCTTCTGTGGAAGAGCTCTCCTCCCATCCCTGAAGCTACAGGTGCCCTTTAGCTTGATGTCATTGTGTCAAGTGGCCCCTCTCGCCCGGGGCGCCCTGTCCTATCCTCTGGCTCTCCTCTCTGGGGAAGAGCTACCTCCTGGTTGTCCAGAGCCACTCGTGCCCCTCAGTTGGGGGGGGGGGCGGTTGCCGGGAGACAGAACGGGAGTCTGGCAGACCCGGGTCCCCATGTGGACTCTGTCACCAGCCGTGCACTTGACCTAGTCAATTACTTCATCCCCGAGTGTCGGTCTCATTGTCCGTAAAGGGAAAATCACGATTCTCACTGAGCTGGTTACTGCGAAAACGAGAACCCGGGAACACGTCTGTGGCACCTCCATGTGCTTGCGCGTGGACACGCAGTAGGTGTCTTTACCATCCCCTGCCCTGGCTGTCGGGGTTCCTGGCAGGCGGCCCCCATATGGGGCGTGGAGAAGGATGGGCTCTTGAGCAGGGAGAATTCTCAGGGAGGGATGGTAGTTACCTGCTCACTCACGCCCTCCTTTCACTAATCCTTTCACCCCGCCCCTGCTGAGCCCTCACCGTGTGCAGGCGGCGGGCCGGGTGCCAGGGAGACTGTGGCAAACCAGGCAGGCCAGGTCCTGCCGCCCTGAGCTTACATTCTAGAGACGTATGCAGAGAGAGCATGAGCGAGGAAATAGACAAAGTGATTCTAGATTGTGGTGAAGGCTATTTGGGAGATAAGATGTGGTCTTTAAACTGGTTTCTGAGAGAGGGGGCCGTCATAGCCAGGGTGGTCAGGGAGGACTTCTTGGAGGTGGTGGCATGTGAGGGAGCCCTGACCCACGTAAAGGAGACATTGCACAGTGCGGTTTAGCAGATGCCCTTGAACACAGCGGTGTCCAGATGTGAGTCCAGGGTCCAAGCACCTGCGCTTCTCACAGGCCCCCGGAGGCCTCAGTGGCCAGCTAGACTGGGAACGTGGAGGCAGATGACCACTTGGGTCTCAGGGTGGGTCTTTTTTTTTTTTTTTAAAGATTTTATTTATTTATTTGACAGAGAGAGAGATCACAAGTAGGCAGAGAGGCAGGCAGAGTGGGGGAAGGAGGCTCCCCGCTGAGCAGAGAGCCCAATGCGGGGCTCGATCCCAGGACCCCGAGATCATGACCTGAGCCGAAGGCAGAGGCTTTAACCCACTGAGCCACCCAGGCGCCCCCTCAAGGTGGGTCTTAAAGGAAGCAGGAGAGAGTCAAACTCTTGACCATCATCATCAGAGTCAAGTGTAGAGTGGCATGGATGTGTCACCTTGTCTTCTGGCTTATTTTTGGCCATCTCCCCCCCTCTAGAAGCCCCTCTAGACCTCTAGGTCAAGGCAGCAGGGCCTGGTCTGTGCTCAGCATCACAACATTTTTGAAACCCTTTCTCATCTATTTTACTGGATCCTCACAACAACCTCAAGACGAAGGCATTTTTATGCCCCTGTCTCATGGGTGATGAAATCGAGGCTTAGAGTTGGGGGGATTTGCACAAGGCTGCTTAGCGAGAGGGTGAGCGAGCCAGGACTCAACTCTTAGGTTTCCCGACTCGCTGCCTGGGACCGCACGGCCGTGACCATGGAGCAAGGCCGGCTTTCATCTGGGCTGGGCAGGCACGGGGCTGGGGGCGGCTCCCTGGGCTCGCAGGGCTGCTCACTGCCTGCCTGGCCCCCGGACTCTGACCAGCCTCACCCGCCTCCTTGCCCTTGCTGTAGGGGAGGAGAACCAGCCGGGCTGGCTGTGCCCGGATGAGGACAAGAAGAGCAAAGCCCCGTTCTGGTGCCCCATCCTGGCCTGCTGCATCCCCGCCTTCTCTTCCCGGGGCCTCAGCCTGCAGGTGAGTGGAATGGGTCTTGCTGAGCCCACCATGAACGTGGCTCGTGGGAGAACTAGGGCTTCCGGGTTGTGCCCCCAGCAGGAGGGGGCCAGGGTGTGGTCCCAGCTTCTCCACCTCTCAAGATGTTTTGGTGCTCTAGGCGTCAGCTTCCCCACCAAAACTATGGGGATAGATGCCCTTTGTGGGTCAAGTGAACGGAAAAATTCCGTGATTTTGAGCTAACAAATAGCAGTGATCTCATCAGCGGATGGCATGACTCCAGCTCAGAAGAGAGGCCGGAACACGCCCGAGGGCTCCACCAGACCGGGGGTTGGCCCTGGCTGGTGCTGGCAGGCGGGAGCCGGCTCTGGCCCGTGCTGGCAGGCGGGAGCCGGCTCTGGCCCCACAGCCGCCCTGCCTCCGTCTGTCAGGCACCTACCACCTTCCCCCAGTGCTTTGCCGCCGCTGTCTTGTTTGGATATTTGCAAGAACCCCATGAATAGATGTTTCTAGATCTGTTTCCCACGTTAGAAACTAAGGCTCAGACAGGTGACATGATTTTCTGAAAACAGCCGGTAGTGAGGAGTCCAGGAATTGGCACCTTGCTTCGCCTGATTCCAGCACCCGCGTGCCCCACTGCTGACACACTCCCCCCACTGTCACCTGTCCCCGATCCCAGCCGCACTCACCCCTCCCTCTGAGGTCGTTACTGCCCATCCTCCTCCCTAGGAGAGGAGCTCGTGGGAGCTCTGGGGAGGGGGAGGCGCAGGCTTGGGACCTAGATACAGGAGCCCTACGAGACAAGCTGGGCTGTAGCTCGGGGCTCCGAACAGCGAAAAGTACGTACCCTGGAGACGTCAGTTCGGCCATTAGTTCCTTCATTTGTGTGTTCTGCACATAATTTTTGAGCACCTACTACATGCCAGGCCCTGTGCCGGACACTGGGTGTATGGTGGTAACCTGCGCTCCTGTAGCTTTCAGTCCGGAGGGAGACAGCAATATCCCAGCAAACGAAAGGGAACGCAGGAGAGCGATGTGTGTTACATCAGCGGGGATAGATACAGGGGTGGGGCTCCATGGTTAGGGGGCCGGGAGGGCCTCTCGGAGGAGGTGGCAGATGGGCGTGGCAAGAAGGCTCCCATCCCCTCCGGGCCCGGGGGGAAGAGTATCCCAAACAGACGGAGCGGCCCAGGGCAGGGGCAGTCTGGGAAGCTGCATCCCCGAGAGCTGGGAGGAGAGGCTGGGGCTCAGGTCCCGTGTGGATGCGCCGGGCCATGCCAGCTTCCCGGGCTGGTCGCGGTGGGGTTTCATTCTCAGGACAGTGACACCCTGAGGATGGCTCGGCTCCCTGCAGGGGACCGGCACCCTCTGATGTACATTTTGGAAAGATCATCTGGTCCTTCTGGCTGTGGTGTGAGCAAGTGAACTGTGGCCCCAGGGGGAGCATGACTGGGGACTGAGAGAGCGACACAGTCCTCGGTGTGGTGCCGGGTTCCCTCTGCGGCCGGTGGAGGCAGGGCCAAGCTGCAGGGAGGCGAGCGGGGCACTCACCTAATCCCGGTCATCACAATGAGTGATATTTTAATGCAACACTTACAAAATCAAATCAGCAAATTGTGGCCTTGGTTTGGCTGCTTTTTTGGGGGTAAGTAATGGGCTGGGATGAGGGTGGGACAGGGCCGTGCAGGGTCCGTTTCTGTGTCTATTTAACATCTTACAAATTGTTCATCGTGGTTTTTTTTTGCAATAATTTTTATTGCCAAAAATTGTGTTATAATATTCCTTTGGATGCTGGGGTGTTTGGGCCCCACTCTGCTCCCTCTCGTCCTGGTCCTAGAGGGGACAGGGGTAGGGGACATGGGGACGCATTCGGGGAGCGTGCTGGGGGTGGGGCTGGCCACATGGATGAGCATTCAGACGGGGTCCTGGGCGGGGGTGCGGGAAGGACGGACCTGGCCCTTGAGCTTGTGCAGCCGGAGGTGGTGTCGGGGTGGCGGAATGTTCCCTGTGCCGCAGCCTGTTGAGGGGTGCCGTCAGGCTCCCAGCGCGGCTCGGTGGCCAGTGGCCGGGGGGCAGCAACAACAGTGGGGTGGCGAGCCCTCTCCGGGGGCGTCTGTGCCAGGCTCTGCTCGAGGCGCTTCCCCTCCGGTAACCCGGGTCCTCCCTGCGGCCCGCACACCCTCAGAGACGGGGCCTGCCCACACTCACTGGGGAAGGAGGGTCTTCTGGACTCGTTTCTGGCAGGGAGGCCGGATGCTGCTCATCGCTGTAGGGCTCGGGAAGCCTCATACCTAGGGACACACGTCTGCAAAGCTGCTTGTGGGGAATTCTCAAGGCCTGGGCACCTAGAGGCCGGAAGCATCCTCAGCTCCCTCCAGGTCCCCTGCCTGCCTTCTCCCGAGGAGCCCACTATGTGGGTGAAGAGAACCCCCCCATGAATCTTCTGGGGCAGCGAGCCCGTGGAGCTCCTGAGGGCCATCCCAGAGCCTGCATGTTCCCATTTGCCGGGTCCCAAGATGTCACTTCCGCTCCCCCTGCACCTGCCGCCCACCTCAGCCCAGGCAGACGTGCCCCCTCAGCTCTGCGCGGCCGGCCAGATGAATGCGGGCCTCGGAGCACCAGGGCCTCGGAGTGCCAGGGCCTTGTCCAGTCGCTGCGGGAATAGCTGTGAGCGTGTGGGCTGCCTTCTGGGCTGACCTCCCAGCCCGCCGCCTCTCCCCAGGCCCAGGCCCAGGGGTCCCGGACTCGGGCTCTGCAACTGGCCCCATGGGGACCCATGAGTAGGTCTGGCCTCCAGAAAAGGCTCACTGGCCCCAGCCCCCTCCCAGCGTAGACGAGGTCAGCGCCGTTGTGCCGTGAGCCGGAGGACAGTGTGTGGCGGCTTCTCTCCCTTGAAGCAGCAGGGATGTAGGGGCCGAAGGGAGGAGCGTTTCTCTTCTCTGTGCTGACAGGTGGCCGGTGCCCAGGCTGGGCCACACTGAGGCCTTCCTTGAGAGCACAGTGACGGGGCGCCCCCATCCCACCCGGGGAGCCCCTGGAGCTCCAGCCATGTGACACTGGGAATCCGCTTTAGTGCTCGATGTGACTCACGCCAGACCCTGACCAGCCTGTGGTGTGGTGTGCACGCAGAGAGAGAGATGGAAGACGGAGGGCATTTTGGCTCCCAGGGAGACATGAGTGTCCGTTCCGAAGGATTTCCGAACTCCTGACTGTCACCCCAGCAACACCCCTGGCGGTGCCTATCCAGGCCGGAGGCTGTCCCTGGAGGGGTGGCGGGAGGGCACGGGGAGGGCTCAGTGCAGACCTGTCCCTGCCGTGAGCCGAGGTCCAGCCTGGGGGCCTGTCTGGGGATGGGCTTGGGGGAAGGGGGCCAAGGCGCTCCACGATGAGCACCTCGGGGGCCGGGGGCTGCAGCCCAGACCTGCAGAGGGTCTGCTCCAGGCTCATTAGCCAGAGCTGCTTGCTATTTGTGGGGTCCCCTGCCTGCTGGCGCTGCCCCAGCCCGCCCCTCCTGGTGTGGTGCTGCCGGCGAGACGAGGTGGCACACGTAGAGGGCCAGCACGTCCCACAGGAAGTGCCCGGTCCCGTGCCAAGTGCAGCATGTCTGCCTCTCCAGTCCCCACGACCATCCCGGCGAAGTGTCAGGCTCTCCATGACCAGGAGGAGCTGGCTGCTGGGGTCCCCAGCTGGCAGCAGCTGAGCTGGGACTGGAGCCCGGGCTGGCTGTGCCCACGGCCCGTCTCTGTCCTCCAGCCCCGAGCCACTGTCCTCTGCACCGCCCGGGGCACCTTGATTTGGGAGAGTCGGCTTCCTGGCCCAGATGGGACTCCTGGGTCCAAGGAGCCATCCGAGTTTTTGCCATCACTTTGGACCTGGGCTCTGTGGCTGCCGCTGACATCCGGGCCCCCTGGGGTTGCCTGGGAGCCGGCGGACTCAGGGCTGCAGTTGCCCCTTCCCATCTGTGGGAGGACTGGAGCAGTGGCCTGGCAGGAGGGACTGGGCAGCCTCAGCTGGGTGTGGCCCACCATGAAGCGAAATGCCTAGGAGCAGGGGCCTGAGGGTGCTTGGGAGGCGGTGGGGGACTGGGCGAGGGGAGCCCTCTGCTTGGGGCGCCTGCACCTGTGCTCCCAGCCGCACACACGGGGGAGCCGGGAGCACGGAGGCCTGCAGGAGGGCAGCTGGGGCTCTGGGGAGAATTCAACTGGAGCGGGAAGGGTGCTGGGCTGGGAGTGGGACTCGGAATTCCAGACTGCCGCCAACTTGCTGTGTGACCTTGAGCCAGTCATGTCCCCTCCCCCACGCCCTGAACTTCGAATTTGCTAACTTCTAAACAAGGGGACTGGATGAGGTGACCTCTCTGGGCTTCCTCACCTTCAGCCATCAGACACTGTCAGGACCTCCGGCCAGGGCTGGGGCCCGCCAGGGCCTGCGGCACCAGCAGAGGGCAGCACGTGCCCGGCAGAGGGCCCGGGGTGGCTGCGTTCCTCCCTGGGGTGCCTCCAAGTGTCCCCTGTCGGCCTCCTTCCCCTTCCTGCTGGCCAGTGATTCCAGCAGGGTCTGCGACAGGGCCGGGCCGCCTCCGTGCACTGCTATCCTGGCCAGAGACCCTGACTGGCGGGGTCGAGCTCAGGGAACAGGCCCCAGAGAGCCATCTGGCCTGGGGTTTGGGGCAGCAGGTGCAGGAGGAGCGAGCAGCCAGTGGCTCTTGATGACAGCCGGTCACAGACGGAGCCCCTGGCCCCCTCGGGCAGCCTCGCCAGCCCCTCAGCCCTCCGGTGCCGGCGGGCTTGTCTGCAGAGTGGTCCTGTCGTTGAGGGGGGTGGAACCAGCTGTCCAGCCCCCCACTCTCCCCACGGTGCTTCTCTGGAGGAATGCAGGGAGGTCTAGGAGGGAGGCTGGCGCCGGCCAGGCCCCGTGGTCATCTTCCCGTGGCCTAGGGCATTCATGTGTCCGCCGTGGGCCTTGTTTCCCCACCTGTAAAATAAGGCGGGGTGGGTGTTGATGGTTTTCATCACACCTTATCCAGATGTTGCTTAGTTCGAAAAATTGGCGGCTGGCCTAGAGAATCGTTCAGGCGCCTCCTCGCCAGAAGGTTCTAGGTCAAATGTGAGTGGATAGGAATTGCCTGGAGATCCTGTGAAACCTGTCGCTTCCTGGTCCCCAGGGATTCTCATTCGGGACCTGCATGGGGCCCAGAAATCTGCAGGTTTGACAACCCCCACAGGTGGTTCGGACAGAGGTCCTGCCGCCGAACCTTGGCATCTCTGACACCCTGATGCTTAGCCCCCGTGTGCCTTCTGTGTCTCCGCAGCTTGGGGCCCTGGTCCACAGTCCTGTCAGCTGTCCCCTGCTGGGCTTCTCAGCGGTCAGCACGTCCCTTCCACAGGGCTACCTCTGGGTAAGTCACTCCCGAGCCCAGCCAGGGATTCTGGCCTCAGGGCAGAAGCAGGGAGGGCGGCACCGGGAAGGGGATGCTGGAAAATGCTGCCTGCTGGCCCCCGTTACGGGCACCTTCACCCAGAAGGTCTTCCTGGGAACCTCCATGCCAGGCTCTGTGCTCAGAGTTGGCAGATGCGGCTTCACCCGGGACAACAGAAGACGGGGGACAAAGAAGCGAGCGTGACTCTTGCAAACGGTCATGTGCCATGAAGGAAATGAGCGAAGCTGTGCAGGGTACCTGGGCGGCAGGGGCTTTACCCTCGGGGTCAGGAAGCAGGGCTGGGATTGCCAAGCTCTTGCAGAGATCCCAGCTGCCTTCCCCCCCGCCCCCGGGATTCCTGGCAGAGCCTCTCTTCATTCAAATAGGCCCCCGTATGCTCTTTGTGGTACAGACCGAGCTCTCCCAGAGACTCCCCGAGGGTCCACCTCCCCACCCCTCTGGCCACCTTTCAGCTCCTGCTTATTCCTGTCTCCAGGCACTCAGGCGGGAAAACTCCGGCTCACCCTTTAGAGTCCATCCCAAATATTCTCTCTGAGGGTGATTTGTTCTTCACTGTTTCCCCAATATCTATCATGTGGTATATCCATCCATCGATCAATTAGATGATCGATTGATTGATCCATCTGTCCATCACTTATCCATATAATTATCCATCCATCCATCCATCCATCCACTTATCCATAAGAATCACCCATCTGTCCGTCCATCCATCCATCCATCCATTCATCTATCCATCCATATAATCATCTATCCATCCATCCACTTATCCATAATAATCATTCATCGGTCCATCCATCCATCATCTGTCCATCCATCTGTATAATCATCCGTCCATTCACTTCCATATGATCATCCATCCATCTGTTCATGTATCTACCCACTCTTCTATCCCTTCCTTCCATCCATCCATTTATCCATCTGTTCATCTATTCAGCAAGTGTATATTAAGTGCTTACCATTGGCTAAACACAGAGGTAGAACAGTGAACAAGACAGAGAAGGACATTGTAAAGGGGCAGATGTATGTTCACTATTGGTTGAAATTCACTCTAAAGTTGGGGAGATAGAGAGCTGACGGGTATCTGGTCTACCTTAGCTCCTTGCCTGAGTTCCTTTGGGCCCTGAATCTAACCTGTTGCCATGGCAGCTGGGGAAGAGTGACCTTCAGGGACAGCGAGATGTGTGGGGGCAGGAGAGGGGGCGCTCCTCCTGATGCCTAACCTCAGTACGAGTAGAAGTTTGGAACAGGTCACCGGGAAGGCAGGCGCCGAGCTCTGTCCCCGCCCTGGTGGCCGTGCCTGATGGCCTCTCTGGGTCTCCGCTGCAGGTCGGGGGCGGGCAGGAAGGTGCAGGAGGCCAGGTTGAGATCTTCTCCTTGAACCGGCCCTCGCCCCGCACGGTCAAGTCCTTCCCGCTGGCGGCCCCCGTGCTCTGCATGGAGTACATTCCCGAGCCAGAGGAGGGGGAGAGCGGAGACGAGAGCCACGTGGCCACTGACCCCTCGGCCACAGTGCATCCGACCATCTGCCTCGGGCTCCAGGATGGCAGGTGAGGGGCCTGGGGTGGAGGCGCGCATTGCTGCTTTATTTCTTTTTGTGGCCGTGAGGCGGGCATCATTGCCCCATTTTGGGGGGGAAACTGAGGGGTAGCAGCCTGGGGTCGGTCAGCTGGAAGATGGCATGTCTGGGTTCCCACTTGGGTCTGTGTGGTCCTGAAGACAGTCTTCTTAGCACCTCTGTCTGCCCCCTCTGGAAACTCTCACCTGCTTCTCCCTGGGGCTGGGGTGGGGGCGCCATCCTCAAAAGACCCTGGGAAAGTCCAGTTTCCCGAAAGTGGAACAACAGCCTCTTGGCAAGGGAGGGAGGCCTCTCCCAGGAGGGCCTGTGGGGCAGTGGGGGTGGGGGTGGGGGCTCCGTGAGTCACTCAGGTCTCCCCCCACAGCATCCTGGTTTACGGCAGTGTGGACACAGGTACCCAGTGCCTGGCGACCTGCAGGAGCCCCGGCCTGCAGCCCGTGCTCTGTCTGTGTCACAGCCCCTTCCACCTGTTTGCCGGTCTGCAGGATGGGACGCTCGCTGCCTACCCTCGGACCAGCGGTGAGGAGGCGGGGGGTGGCGGGGGGCAGCCCTGGGCACTGACTGGGAGCCGCGTCCTGTACCAGCGCGGGGGTGGGAGGCAGGCCGAGGAGGCAGCTCGGAAACAAATCAGGGAATCTGGGGGTAGCTGGAGATCCCTGATCCCCACTGGGGTCCCTGCGCGAATGGGGTGCTCACTGCCATGCAGGTGCCCCCCCCCCCCCGTTGGCAGGAGACTCTGCCCTAGCAGGGCCGTGGGCTCACCAAGACGCTGCTCTTTCCATGGCTGTGTCCAGTGGTGAGGAATTGCTTTGTGCCTGGGTCTTCTCATCCGCAAAATGGGCATGGTGTCAGTACCCGCGGCTCACGGTCCCAGCGGGTTAAACAACCCTTCGAAGGCAAAGCCTGGGGCCTGGGAGAGTGAGTGCTGGCGTTAAGCACTTGAACCTGCGATGTCTGGAGGGCAAGGCTGCTGAGCCCCGGGAACATTCAGGATCTTAATGTGTGCACGTTCTGAGCTCTCACCACAGCCCATGAGAATGGCGGAAGCTGCAACCCCGGGAGGGGACACGGCCTATGCACAGCTACGCAGAGGGCCCCTGTCCCTGTCCCTGTCAGCTGGCTCAGCTCTGATTACAAGATGTGTGTTGGGGGGAGGGCAGCCGCCCCCACTGTGCCCAGAGAGGGCTCAGGAGTCTGCAGCTCCACAACCTGCAGGCCCCTCCCCCTCCTCTCCTCCCCTCCCTCTCCTCCTCTCCCTCCTCTTCTCTCCCCTTCCCTCTCCTCCTCTCTCCTCACTCTCTCCCTGCCCCTCCCCTCCCTCTCCTCCCCTCCCCTGCCTCTCCTCCTCTCCCTCCTCTTCTCTCCCCCTCCCTCTCCTCCTCTCTCCTCCCTCTCTCCCTGCCCCTCCCCTCCCTCTCCTCCCCTCCCCTGCCTCTCCTCCCCTCCCTCTCCTTCTCCCCTTCCTCTCCTCCCCTCCCCTGCCTCTTCTCCCCTCCCTCTCCTCCTCCTATCTCCTCCCCTCCCTCTCCTCCCCTCCCTCTCCTCCCCTCCCTCTCCTCCCCTCCCTCTCCTCCCCTCCCCTCCTTCTCCTCCTCTCCCTCCTCCTCTCTCCCCCCTCTCTCCCTCACCCTCCCCTTCCCTCCCCCCTCTCCCTCCCAGGAGCCTCTAATTGCTGCGTCATCACTGCCTGTTGCAGGGTTATAAACGGATATTCGTACCGAGCTAGTTTTTTGCCACTTGGCACTGTGTTGGTATTTTTAATTAGCTTTTGATAAAGCATTTATAGTTTTTAATTAAAGAGGGAAGAGGGAGGGAAAAAATCCCTCTCACCGACAGGCACTGCATGTGTGTAAATGTAAATATGGGCTCCAATTTTTGGAGGTTTAGACGTGGGTTCCAAAGGGACCTCCCCACCCCCTGGCTCCCCCTGAATCCTGTGAGCCCCGCCTTACCCCGCTCTGGCTGCCTGTCCCCACTTTGGGCTGCCCTGCACCCTTTGCCCCTTGGTTCCTGACTTAAGGGTTTGGACATGGGGGGGTGGTGACGGGGTGTCTCCGATGGCTGGGGCCGCCATAACAAAATGCCACCAACTGAGGTTTTTTTTAAGATTTTATTTATTTATTTGTCAGAGGAAGAGACAGAGACACACAGAGAGAGAGAGAGACAGAGAGACAGAGAGAGCACAAGCAGGGGGAGCAGCAGCGGGCAGAGGGAGAAGCAGGGTCCCCCCTGAGCAAGGAGCCTGACGCGGGGCTCGATCCCAGGACCCCGGGATCATGACCTGAGCCGAAGGCAGATGCTCAACTGACTGAGCCACCCAGGCGCCCCCACTGACTGAGTTTCAATAACATAAATGTGTTGTCTCACGTTCTGGAGGCCAGAAGTCCGAGATCAAGGCGTCGGCAGGGGGCCGCGAGAGAAGGCTCGGTTTCGCGTTCCGGGCCCCTCTCCCGGCTTCTGGGGCTTCCTTGGCTTGTGGCTGCAGACCCTGGTCCTCACGCGGCCCTTTCCCTGTGTCCTGTTGGACTAGGGACCCGCCCTACTCCAGGATGACTCAACTAATTACACCCACAACAACCCTCCTTCCAAATAAGGTCACATTCTGAGGTACCGGGGATGAGGACTTGAGCCTGTGAATTTTGAGGGGACATAACTGAACCCATAATAGAGAGTATGGGGTCTAACCATTGGCTTTCAGCCTGGGGTTGGAGCCTGATGTCTTGTCAGAACCAGAAAGGCCACTGGGGACCCCTGGACTCCACACCCTCATTTTCTGGGTGGGAAGGGACTTCCCAGAGTCCCATGAGTGAGCTGAGACCCGAACCCAGGTGTCCTCTTTCCAGGGCCAGAACCCTCTCCAGATGTAAGGGGATTTTGGCTTCTCTGGGCAGAGCCGGATGTCATCTGGCCAGAAGGAGAAGGCTGGGGTGCTCTCCCAGCTCTCCTGTCTTAGCAAATGCTTGTCTACTAGTATTTACTGAGCACCTACTGTATGCCATAGAGATGTGACCCTGCCCTCGGTTTCTAGTCTGTAGCAGGAGACGCAGTTAGTCCAGTGGACAAGCAGGGAGTTTATGATTATACGTCACGCTGAGGGTCCTAAGGGGCGGATCAGGAGGGCGCACGAGAGCCTGACCCCCTGGGCATGGGGTGAGCTGGTCGGCAAAGGCCTCTCAAAGGCACAGGATCCTCATGACCTGAAGCAGCAGAGGCGCCAGGCCAGTGAACAGTGGGGGGAATGGTGTTCTTGCAGAGGGAACAGCATGTGCAAGGTTTGGAGGCAGGAGAGGGGTTGGTCTGGTGGGGAGCCCAGAGAGGAGGCCATTGTGCTGGACAGCAGCCAGAGGGGGCAGGGGCAGGAGGCAAGGTCTGGGAGGGGACCACTGGATGGTGCAGGCCTTGGCTTTGTCTCCGCTGATGGGAAGTAGAGGGAAGTGTGAGAAGGAGCTGATTACTATGCCCTCTGGCTGGTGGACAGGAGAGGAGGCAGGGAAGCTGGCTGGGGGCTGTCACAACCAGCGGGGCCAGTGAGTCTGGGGTCACTCTCTCTGGAGCCCACCCTCTGGGGCTGTGCTTTGGCCTTGGCCCAGGAGGCCTCTGGGAGAGGACTTGCCTTGCCTGGCCCCCTTCCTCCTTCCGTGGTGTCCCCCGGAGGTGGCCTGGGCAGGGAGGGGGGCCTCTCAGGACCTGCTGCGTGGTGTCGGGCTGGGGGGACTCCATGTGGCTGGGTCTGGGACCGTCATCCTGGCACAGGACCTAGCTGCGGGGCCCGCTCCGGACTCACTGAGGCCTCAGCACTCACGGACCTACGCCCCATGCCAGTCCCGGAGCTCCCGGGCCACCCTCCCCAGCCCTGTGCTGGTGAAACCCCCTCTGGTGCTCCTGGTGGCCTGGAGAGGCTGGGAATTGTGAATTTTCCACTTGAAAACCACGTGGGTTTAGGTCCTGGCTCAGTCCCATGGGACTCTGGGAAGTCCCTTCCCACCCGGAAAATGAGGGTGTGGAGTCCAGGGGTCCCCAGTGGCCCTTCTGGTTCTGACAAGACACCAGGCTCCGCCCCTGGGCCGAAAGCCAATGGTTAGACCCCAAACCTCCTATTTTGGGTTGAGTCATTGTCCCCTCAAAATTCACAGGTTCGAGTCCTCATCCCCCATACCTCAGAACGTGACCTTATTTGGAAGGAGGGTTGTTGCAGACGTAATTAGTTAAGATGAGGTCACAATAGGGTAGGTAGGCGCCTAATCCAGTGCGACAGATGTCTTTATAGAAGGGGAAATTTGGACACAGACCCTTACCTGGGCTTGGAGCCAGTATCGGATGAAGGATCAGTCAGTGTTTGTAGTCCTAGGTTTACTGGGCTGCCTGAGTTCGGCTGAGACCAAGACCTAGTAAAAATGGCATTCCTGGCCCACGCTTCGGTTCGTGGCAGAAGGGAAGGCCCAGAACTATTAAGATGTGCAGAGCCAACCTGGGAACTTGCCCAAGTCCTGGGGAGCTGCTGTGGAACCAGCAGCTGAGAGGGGACAGGACTCCAGAGCCACCGGGCCACACGGAGTCCCACAGCCCACACGGAGCTGGAGGGGCCTTGGAGTCCAAGGCCAAGGGGCATGTGGCCGTGGCAGTCAGCCTGCGGCCCCCGGGAGCCTCTGCTTCCCTGCATTCCTTCGTTCATTTGTTCCGCCATTCACTAACTCCGCAAGCGCACACTCAGTACCCATGAGCTGGGGGCACCGAGCAGGACACCGGGACCCAGAGAGGAGCCAGGCGGCTGCTGCCCCCGTCCCGTCTTGTGCTCGAGCAGCCCTCCCGGGACCCCCCGCCGCCCCATCTCTCAGCAGGCACAGGACCGTGACCAGGCCCGGGTGGGAGCAGGCGAGCGTCCCCGGTTAGATGCTGGGGAGTCACCCCCTCGAGGAGGCAGAAGGCGGAATGCGGAAGGGGGTGGGCTGAGGAGCCGGGCTGCCCGGGTCGGAGTTCCAGCTGTGAGCGCTCGCCCTCCTCACCTGTTTCCTCGCCTGTGAAGCAGGCGCGAGGACCCACCTCCCGGGGCGGTAGTGAGGGCCGGATGTGATGAGGCACACAGGTGCCCAGACGGGGCCCAGGAAGGAGGGGGACTCAGCGTCATTGTCACTCCTGTGTTATGACCGGGCTCGGGCCGCCCTTTGGGTCCGTCTCAGCTTCGGAGGCTTACACTCTGTGCCCTGCCTCCTGGCTCTGGCTGGGAGTGCCTCCCCGAGGGCCACGGGCTGGGGGAGCAGGGGCTCCTGCCTCCTGAAGGTGCCTTTGCTGAGGAAGACGGGGTCTTTATCGCATGGGGCGGGTGTGCACGTGTGAGTGTGCACGTGCGTGCCCGGACGTGTGTGTGCCTACCCAGAGCCATGGTAAGGCAAGGTGGGGTGTGGGTCAGCCCTGCCCAGAACTTGTGGTGACTGCGTTTAAAATCCTAGGGTTGTGGCTCGAGAGGACTGGGAGGAACCTTGAGTTCTGGCCCCTCGTGGTGCACTTGGGGAAACTAAGGCCCAGCAAGGGAAGCCTATTGGAGCTTTGTCCTCTAATGGGGGACATCTGTTCCTTGTCCTTTTTAATATAAAAATATCACTCTTATTAAATTTCCTGCTTCTCATTTTGTTCTGGAGTCAGGACTTCTTGGGGGATGTCTGGAGATGCCAGCAGGGGGAGGAGCGGTCAGCATGCCTGTGACCCTCAGGGGTGTCAGACCCTAGCCCCTTCCCCTGGCTGCCATGACCACGCTCTGTGCAGGAAGAGTATAGGGCAGACAGTACAAGGGCTCCGGTGGTCAAAACTGCTATGCCCCCAGGGCAGAGCCCCCCCATCTCCCTGTGGGGTGTGGTCCCAGCATCCCCAGCTGTTTCCTCACTGGGAGAGAGGACACCCCGCCCCCAACTCCCCAGCCAGAGTGGCTCCCGCTCTGGCCACACACCTGCACTACTTACCTCTGGCCACTGGGAGGCGCCCGAAGCCTTGTGTCCCGTGGTTCTGGTGTCATGGTTGGGGGGGGGGGGGTCAGCGTCCCCTGTGGAGGCCTGGCCGCCTTGTGGTCACTCACCGTCCTGGTCCCAGAGCCCTTCGGAAACTTCGGGAAGCTGAGAGGGCAGCAGGGCTTGGGGAAGGAGGCCGGGGCCGGTCAGCACGGTTCAAAGCCTGCTCGGCCTGTCACCCCTTGGGTGGCTTTGTGCAGCTTTGCCCTCCGGGTGTGTTGTCACATCCGTCAGGTGGCTTCAGCACCTGCTCCCGAAGGTGGCTGCGTGTTGTCAATGGCACCAGACAGGAGCTAACCGGCACCGGATACTTCCTGGCCCTGTTGCCTGGGCTGGTTATTTAAACCCTGCGTCTGTTTTCTCAGCGTACAACAGGGGTAAGAATAGAGTCTTCCATGTAGACTTGCCAGGAGTTAAGGAAATAATTCACGAAAGGGTGTCTGGCGTGCCAGCGTTCAGCGGCGCCAGCGGCCCTTGCCATGGGCTGACCCCGCACTCAGCCTTCCCCATGTGTCCCCCGGCCCCGCAGCCCCGGCCGCGGGCAGGCACAGTCGTGCCCCTGGGACGGATGAGGCTCCGAGAGGTGAAGCCGCGGGTCCGGGGTCTGGCAGACGTTTGGGGGCTGCAGCCAGGATTCCGGCCCAGCCTGCTTCCCAGGTGCTCGTGTTCACGGACCGGGAAGACCCTCTGCCCCGGCTCCTAGCTGAGCTGGGAGTCTGCCCGTTCTAAGTAGGACGGGAGGGCCGGGGGAGAACCTGTTTCACAGGCGGGGAGGGCGGAGGGAGAGGGAAAGCCTCGGGGCAGGGGGGTCTGGTCTGTCTTCCGAGGGCTCCTCCTGAGACACCCCGAGCAGCGGCTTCCGCCACACCCGCTCTGCGCCCCGCCGTGCCCCCAGCGCCTGGCTCGTGGGGGCGGTCTGTGACTAGGGCTCCTTCGGACTCCTTCGAGGGACTGGCGGGGGGCACATGAGGGTGGCCGGGCACTGACAAGCCAGCAGCAGGCTCTGTCCTCCTCCCAGGCCCCAGCCCCTGCTGCCTATGTCCACAGTATGCTCCCCCGTTCCCTCACGGGGCACGTGGGCAGCACAGGGCAGCCGCTGGGGCTCTGTGTGGCATTGGGTGTGACCTCAGAGAAACGCCAGCCTCCGTGGGCACTGCTCACATGCCGGGGAACATTCTGGGCACGTTCTTGGGTGGGCCGAGCCTCCCGGGGTGGGTGGGGGAGAATTTTGTTCAGAGCCAGGCTGGGTCCCTTGGTGTGCTCCGTCTTCAGGGGCAGTAGACTGGGCACTAATGGCCTCTCAGACTTCCTCTTCTGCCCCTGGAGGCGGTGGCCTCTATGCAGGAGGAAGGTCATCAGAGATCTCGGTAAAGGGGACAGAGTGATAGGTGGCAAGATCTCTGAACTGGCGAGAGTCTCCCAGAAATATGTAGTAAAAGTCCTCAGAGACAATCTGGGTAGTTTCCCCCATTTTATAGATGGGGAGACTGAGGCCTTGAGAGCAGGGAGAGATGTGCTCCAAGTCCTAATTGAGTGTCTAGGAGAACCCGGGCCAGCTCAGGGTACTTCCCACCACGTTGAGCTGCCCCCTTGGCCAGTCGTGCGGATGCCGCGTCTTCTGGGAAGCCTCTCTGGATTGGCCGCCCCCCCCCCCCCCCCGGCAGAGTTTATTCTCTGTCTCAGCACTCCTCCAGGCCCCCGTGCTCGCCTGCTCATCTGTGCTTGGCAGCTTGTGTGGGGATTGCTGACTAGCTCCGTGGTCTCTCCGGCCAGCAGGGTTTTCTCGGAGGGCAGGGTCCGTGTCGGACTCATTCCCTTCCTCACCGTGCCCAGCACCGGGCGTGGCCGGGTTGGTGCTCACTAAGTGTGTGTGGGATGAATGAATGGGGCAGCAGCGGGTGGGGGGAGGTGGATTCCATGCAGGAAAGTGATAGGGGGATAGAGGAGGGAAGCAGAGTGAATTGGGGGGTATAGCCCTTAGAGGCGAGGCATAATGGAGGCAGATAGAAACAGCCCCGTCCCTTTGGAGGAGGGAGAAGGGCCATAGAGAAGAGCAAGAAGGTGTCGTGGGGCCTGGCTGGGCCCACCGCTGAGGGTTTCCGACGGTTCCCAAGGGTCGAGGAGCCCTGGGCCCCTGACCTGTGTGCCATTCCCTCCCCTGCCCACCTCCTGACCTGCTTCTTTCCTCTCCCTGCAGGAGGTGTGCCCTGGGACCTGGAGAGCCCTCCCGTGTGCCTGACTGTGGGGGCGGGACCCATCCGCACCCTGCTGAGCCTGGAGGACGCCGTGTGGGCCAGCTGTGGGCCTCGGGTCACCGTGGTGGATGCCACTAGCTTGCAGACTCAGGTACTGGCCCCACCCTGTGGCTCAAGCCTCTGGGCCACCTGCTGGTGCCTCCTCGTGGACCGTTCTCATGCCCTCACTGGCATCGCACTCAGGCCTGGCTGCGTCTCAGGGATCCGTGAGAGTTTGTCGAGAAGCACAGTGGGCCCCATGTCGCCGCTGGGCCCTGCCGTCTGCCCCAGCATGTATCCCCGGGGCTGCCTGGAGGGGAAGGGCCTTGACCACTGAGCTGACCGTGATCTGGCCTGGCCCCTGGCCTGGGTCTCTTGCTGCCTGGGGGGCAGGAATTGGGAGCCCTGCCTCACACCGTACCCAGGACCCAGCTGTGCCGAGGGGAGGCTGGTGGATGGTGGATGCAGCCATCCTGGAGGCTGGAATCTTTAATTTACTTTTTAAAGATTTATTTACTTATTTGAGAGAGAGAGAAAGAGGGAGGGAGAGGGAATGAGAGCGGGCAGAGGGAGAGAGGGAAATCTTCAAGCAGACTCACCGCTGAGCACGGAGCCCGTCGCAGGGCTCCATCTCACGACCCTGAGATCACGACCTGAACCGAAATCAAGAGTCGGATGCTCACCCGAGTGAGCCAGCCAGGCGCCTCCGGGCTCTTCGATCAGCGTGGAGGGGGAGGCTGCTGGGTCCTCCTTGCCCCGTTGTGAGCTGAGCACTGCCTGAGCCTTGGCCGCCGGGATGAGGGCCTGGTCCCAGGGCTCCGTCCCGGCTCAGCCTGGGCCCGTGCCTGTAGCTGACCCACAGCATTGTCCCCCCCGCTTCCCCACACCGCGGGGCCCACCCCGGGCTGCAGGCGTAGACTCGGCGTAGCTCCCCAGTGGTATTTCAGTGATGTTTGCCATCATTTCATTTGTTTGGATTGTCGGCTTGGCGTGGGGCCTTGGAAATCGGGCCCAGAGTAGAGGTCTGGTTACAGGCTGGGCGGGGGAGGGGGGGAGGGACAGGTGCCCCAGGTGAGCTGCCGTGAGGGGGCGAGTGCCCTTTGCCCACCAGCTCATCTCTGTAGATGGGCCGTAAATTGGCTACTTAGCAGCCAGGCAAGAACACTAAGGGGGTCCTGCCATTGTAAGATCACAGGTGTGGAGGGCTGGATCAAGTGGGGAAACTGAGGCCCAGGGAGCTGTGGACGAGCCCTGAGTCCCTGGCTTGAGTCTCAGGATCGTGGTGTTCGTTTTTGTTGGACCCCGAGGGGCAGTCTCTGGAGCTGTACGCTCCCGGCTCTGTGTCCCACCCCGGCCGCTCACCTGCTGGCGCCTTGTTAGGACCCTGTTTGTGAACCCCGGTTTCCCACTGGTGAAAGGGGGCTCAGTGTCCCTTCGCAGGAGTCCTCTCGCTCACCGAGCTAGTGCTTGGGAGCCACAGTCCCGGTCAGGGCCGGCACCCGGGCACATTTGATGAGAGGCCCCTCCCGGTGCTGGGAAGGGAGGAGGTGCTGCTTGGGCAGCAGCCTCGCCGGGTTCTGGGAACATCATGTCGAGGACCAGTGACCTCACTGGTGCTGCTGGGCCGGGCTGTGGGGGGGGTGCGGTCCGGGGAGAGGCCAGGGAGGCCTCAAGAGGAAGGAAGTTGCTGGTCTTCTTTTTCCTGGGGGGAAGCCAGAGTGGGGAGGGGAGCCCTGAGCAGCTGTAGCCACAGACCCCCTTCCCAGCCCCTGGATTGCTTTGGGGGGGCTTGCCTGCTACCCCTACCCCCACACCTGCCCCAAGGGCCTCTCACCTCCTCCACCTTCCGAGAGGAAGAGAGCAGGGAGAGCTGGTTCTCCCAGGGCCTTTGGGGTCCCTGAAGCTCCTGGGTCTCAAGCCACTTGGCGGGAGGGAGGACGAGGCCCATCCGATTCCTTGGCCTACCCCCTGCAGCCCCTCCCCCAGTGTCCCTGCTTTGTCCTTATGCCAGGTCTGGGTGCCTTCCCAGCTTTCTCCTGCTAGTACCCTGTGCGGCTTCCAACTCTCATGGAGGAGAGCTGTGGAGAGCACTGGGGCCCAGCTGAGGGCAGCCGGGGAAGTGGGGAGGGGTCCCAGTCCTGCACAGGGCAGCCTCCAGACCGATGGGGGAGACACAGCCTGCCCTTGGAGGGCGTCCAATCTGATGGGGAGATACCACCTGCCCCTGGGAGGCCTCCAGTCAAATGGAGGAGACAGACCCCTACCCTGTGGACTCTCCAATCTGATGGAGAGACACAACCTCTATTGTCCGTGTGGGAAAAGTGAGCCCAGAGACATGAAGAAGCCAAGAGCAGAGAGAGGATGAGATGGAGACGAGCAGGCCCTCCGAGCGCCCTGTTGGCCAAAGGACGCTCTCGGCACTGCCAACAGGGGCAATGGAGGGAGAGGGAGGAGGCAGCTGGGGACGCCCGGAGGCAGGCTGTGAACTAAGACGTGTCTCTAAAGAAGACTCTTGTAAGGAAGGGTCCAGAGGACCCAGAAACCACGTGGGAGTCAATGGCTGGTGGTCGCTGGGGAGGAGGTGTGGGCCGCAGGGCCCGAGCCCTGGTGTGAGCCGGACCCCCCGTGCTCCCCACCCAGGGCCCTGAGACTTTCTGGAGCCCCCATCCCTGTCCTGGCCATGTCCCTCTTGGGTTCCCTGGACACCCCACTCCCTTGGAGGTGTGGTTGGCTGGCCGGCTGCTTCAGATGGCCCTGGCTCAGTGCTGCCAAGCTCTGAACCCTTGGACAAGGCGCTGAGCCCTCCTGGGCCTCGGTGGCGTCACCTGGAGAATGCGGTGCTGATAGGGCTCCGAAGAGGGTTGAATGAGAACACTTAGTTGCGGAAGGGCCGGTTCGATCGGGACCCGGCACACAGCACGTGCTCAAGGAGCACCGGTTATCATTGTAATTACTTGCCTTGCTTAAGTCCTTCCTACCATATGTAGTGCTTACCTGCAGATCAGGCTCCCTCCGGGTTGGTGTTGCTGGTGGGAGTGGGGCGTGCTTCCGCCTCGAGGGTCTGTCAGCCTGGCTCTACTGACAGCTGTCCCGGGAGCGTGAGACGGATGGACGAAGGGCAGGACGGGGATGGGGCCGGGCCCTGGCTCTCGTTCACTGCCTCTTGGGCTCCCCAGCCGCAGTGCAGTCCTGCCCGGCCCCGAAGCTCAGCTCTGGCCCCACCGTCCCTGGGGCCGAGCAGCCACCAGGCTCCGGCTCGAGGCTGCGATGATTTAAGATTAGTTCTGGGGCAGCTGCTCTCAAGAAGGGGATCAATATGGCCTTTTACCTGCTTCGCACGCCGCAGAGGACATCAGGAGGGCACTGGGGGCGGGGAGGCAGGACGGAAGACGGGGCGGCGGGGCGGCGGGAGCACGCGCCCCGTCTGCAGCCCGGGAAATGAAGTTTGTGTGCGGCTTGGTGCGGGCAGCTCACCCTCAGTACACACAGCCTTCGGCAGGGTAACGAGGTGATCGCCATGCATATTTAATGAAGCTGCACTCCCGCCGCCGTCGCCGCTCGGAAGAGAGGAAGCCTGCCCACCTCAGCGCCGGGGTTCTGGAAACAGCCCGGGTCTGCGGCTGCCTAATGACGCCGTCCGTGGGGCCCAGCTCGCGGCCGGCCAGGCTGGGGGAGCAGGCCGGAGAGCCGGCTGCCGTCCCAGGGCTCAGCGCACATGTCTGCAGAACGCTTTACTTCGGAGGAAGGGCTTTGCTTATCAGTGGTGACGTGGCGCCTTCTCCCCCAGGCCAGAGAAAACCCTTGGTGGGGATTTGAGATGCTTACAACTAACTGCTCGGTGTGCTAGGAGGCCCGGGAGTGTGCCGGTAGCTGCAGGTGTGCCTAGCGGGGCCCTGGCCCAAATGTGGAGACACAGGGAGTTAATCCAGGGACTGTGTTAACTCCAAGGAGCTTTCCCTGATTTTTACGACTTGCAGGAAAGTGCTCCTAACCAACATATGTGGATCAGGGATGGGTTTTAAGTACTTTGCAGGAATTAACTTGCTTCATTCTCAAATCACTGTATGAGATGAGCATTATTATTATTCCCACTTTATGGATGAGGAAACAGGTACAGAGAGGTTAAGTGGCTTGCCCCAGGTCACACAGCGAGGAGGAGGCAGAGCTGGGAGCTGAGCATGGGCGTCTGACTAGTCTGCTCTTGGTCTCTGTCGGCTCCTGAGTAGGCGGAAGGCCGTGTTCTTTGGGCTGCGTTTGTCCCCTGCCGTTTCTGTCTCGTTATATGTAACTCCTGGGAACTCTGATTGGTTTATGCACGTGCTTTTTCCACCAACACGTCTTCCGGGCCGAGAATTGCGGCCTGTTCATTTTCCTTTCCCCCGCGTCCGGCTTAACATAGCGGTGCTCGGCGTCAGTAGTCACGGTGGAGGGACAGGGGAGTCCTGATCCCCAGGCCCTCTGTGTGGGGTGCTGGAGGGATGGACACGAGTCAGAACTGGTCTCAGCTCCTTGGGAGCTCAGAGTCCAGTGTGGGGAGCAGACCCGGGATGCTCAGGGTCAGCTTGGGTGAGGAGACTGCGAAGGGAAAGCCCAGGCCCAGTGGGAACCCAGGGGAGGCACCAGGGCTGCCAGATCCAGCCAGAGGAGGGACGGGAGCAGGAGAGGTTCCTGGAGGTCAGGAACCCTGAGCTGGGCCGGGCAGGTGCGTGGCTGTGAGGGGTGCAGGAAGAGAGGAGGCGGGGAAGACGCTCGGAGCAGAGAAAGCACCAGGAGCTGGGTCAGGGTCAGCCCCGCGGAGCGCAGACGCGGTTTGGAGGGCTTCCTGGGGACAGGCCTCTGACTGCGCCCCTGCTCCCACCAGCTGTCTCTGTTTAGGTCCACTTGGCCCCCAGCAGCCGCCCCTGACCTTGCTGAGCCTGCCCCCTGCCGAGCCGGCGCCCACAGTGTGTCTCTGGGTTTGACACTTGCCCAGTATTTGTTCGGCTCCTTGATCCCAGCGGAGCAGCCGCAAAACCCATTAAATAATAATGTAGCTCACCAGGCAGGGCCTGTGTCAACACCGCATCCTCATGTTCATTATCTAGATCGGCACCTTCAAAGTCTAATCCAGTCGTACGGAGTTCATTTTAACCGATCGCTGGAGGGGAAGCCGGCTGTGGGATGATTGTCGCATCTTAATTAAAGAATAAACTTATTGGGGACAGGTCGCCTGAAAAGTGCCAGAACACGGGGCAGGTTGTGTCAGTGTTTGAGCGCGGGGCGGCCCCTGTCCCGCAGGGCTGTGGTGAGGGCTCATCGGGGCAACCTCTCTCTCATGAGACCCCAGCTCCCCCCGGCCGGCTGAGAAGTCTGTGTGGACCCCCTCCCCTCCTCCACACGCGCTGGGTCACCCCCCCCCCCCCCGTGACCCGCCACCGCAGCACCGAGCTCCTTCACCTCCTTGGCCACAGCGGCGTGTTGACATTTTGGGGACAGTTACCGGATTAACCGGTATGGAGGCCGTGTAGGGCAGGACCACGTCCGGTTGGCTCCCATCGCTGCCCTGGTGCTGGGACAAGGCTGACATGGAGCCAGGCGCTCGGTGCAGGGCTGTGTGGGGAGGGGAGATCTGGACAGGGGGCGTGCTGCTAACCTGATTCAGAGCTCAGCGACTCAGAGCACAGGAGGGCTCTTCCCGGAGCGCGTGCTGTCAGTAATCCCACCTCGCTGGGCTCCCGAGCCTCCTGCCATTACCACACCCTCAGCGCCCGGCCGTTGGCCTCTGATGCAGGCACCAATGCTTACTGTCATCAGGCATGCCTGAAAAGAAACTTCCCTGGATTCCTGAACACGAGCAGCCCCCAGATGTCCCCCTGCCCGCCCCCATGGAGAGCCGCCTTCCCCACCCTTAATTTTCACGTTTAGTGCCCAAACTTAGTTTGCATGTATTAGCTGTTGTAAATCTATCATAACAGTGTGACGTGGCATGAATAATGCATCACTGGGCTGTATTAGTTTTCTGTCTCCTATCTTATTTATGACACGAAACGGGTGGGAATTTGCAAAAGCGAAATCTAGGCGCAGGGCTTCTTGGGTAATGCTATGCAAATTGGCGTGAGGGCGGAAAGATTCACCCCGTCCTCGGGGTGCCTGAGCCCCAGCGTGTGGGCCACCTGGGCGTGCGGGCCAGGGCTCCTGTCACTGCAGGGACTCCCTGTTCCACGGTTTTGGCTTAATTTTTTTTAAGCGTGTGTGTCATTGCTGTTGTCATCCTATTATTTTTTTTAAATGAAAAGTTGTCAGGTAAAACTTGAGACATCGATTTTCTAAAGGTTGTGGAGACTTCCCAGGAGGCTCCGACAATGAGTGTTTTCCAGCAGCAGGAAGAATGGAGGTCAGACTTTCAGAAGACCTTCCTTTCAGGAAGCTTGTGAAGGATGGGGGTGGGGGTGGGTTTGGGGGATCCCGTGGGGCCCCCTCCTGGGGGGGTGTCGTGGGGCCAGGCATGGCTCAGGGCCCGCTGTGCCTCAGGGATCTGGGGGTTGTGAGGAGGCAGGTATCTCAGGGGAGGTCCTGTGGGGCTGGGGCGGGCTAAGGGGCAGGGCTCCAGGCCTCCTCTCTCTGCACCGGGAAGGGCTCAGAGCTTCCCTGTATCCCATAT
The DNA here is from genome assembly GCA_028534135.1 of Potos flavus. Lineage (NCBI taxonomy): Eukaryota > Metazoa > Chordata > Mammalia > Carnivora > Procyonidae > Potos > Potos flavus. The sequence goes on along the minus strand of CM052900.1, from coordinate 155,245,181 downwards.
TTGGTCTCCCCTGTCCTGGAAGGTTTAGGTTGGTAAAGGGTTTCATGGTATAAAAACAAGTGGTTTGAAGCTTTCGGCTCAGGGAGCAGGTTCGGCGAAGCCGTGGAGGAGCCTATGGAGGTGGTGGGGGGAAGGCAGATGGAAGAGGGTATCATGGAGAGAACAGATGGGGGACTGGAGGTGAGGGAGGGGGCAGACGACAGCGACAGGTGGCAGTCCTCCGCCTCGGAGCCCCTGCCCCCCAGCATCTCTGGCTGTCAGTCTGTCCTCCCATCCACGTAGCTCTCCCATGTCCCCCCACTCCTCTGCAGTCACTCTCCCCTCTGAGCCCTGCTGCAGGGGGTGGGGAGGATGGGCACCTTAGGGGCAGCTGCCCAGCCCCCTAGAAGCTGGCAAAGGCACACAGAGCCACAGATGGACCCCTGAACGCTGGGCCCTGGGCTGGGCCTTCCTGTAGTGGAGGCCGGGTGACATCACAGATTGAGTGACATCGCACAGGGAGGGGCTTAGGCCAGCGCCGGGCGCACGCCAACCAGTCATCCTGGCAGCCAGGCTGGGGGAGGGTCCGCGTGGCCGGAAGCTGTAAGGGGACAGTCCTGCTGCCCTATCTGAGTGGGCTTGGGAGCTGGGCTGGCTGGCTTCGGCCCCTGGCTCCACCACCGCGTGCCTCCATTTCCCCACCTGTAGAATGGGGATAATTATAGAAACCATCCCCTCCTCCCCCCAGGGCTAAGCAGCTGGATGCGTGTGAAGCACAAAGTGTCACAGCAGTTTCACAGGGACAGGACTTGGTCAGGATCGCGTGGGACACCCGGTGGTGGAACAGAGATCTCTAGCTCCTTCTGGCTCCAGTGCCTGGTCCCGAGGCCCCGGGTCCACCGTGTCGGGCTCGGATGGCCAGAGGTAAAGAGCCCGGCGTCGGCGCCCCTGGATACCGGGGAGAGAAGGCAGTGGGGCGAGACAGTGGCCAGCCCAAGTCCTGACCCAGAGTAGATGCCCCGGGTGCAGGGGCCTTACCTCCACGCCTGGGCTCTGCTCTGGGGCAGACACGCCTTCTGCGAGCCCCGGAGCCCAGGAGAGGGGTGACAATGTGGCCGGGTGGGAACCATGCCTCCCGGAGCAGCTTCGGTGAGAAAGGGCATGAGCAGACCCTGGGGGGAGAGGACAGCTCGCACCTGTGAACACGTGTGTGTGCACCTGTGTGTGTGTGTGTGCAGGTGAGAGGGGAAAATTGGTCGATTATATTCATATCATTTAGTCCTTCGCTGCAGTTTGAATCCTGTCGGCAGCCTCCAGCTGGGCTCTGGGGACCGGAGTCAAGCCGGGAATCATTCCTCGATCCCCGTGTTCCCCTTCCTCCCGCCCAGTGGTCTTGGGTACAGATCTGGGCCTGGAATGAGACGTGAGCCTTCTCGGTGCCTCTCACACCCTCGGCAGGAGGGCGGCCCAGTGACCTTGGCCAAGCCTGCTCCCCTCTGCTGCTGCGGCCAAGAACAATGGGGATGGGTCGTACGTGCTTAGGGACAAGCAGGTGCAGTGTGGGGATTTTTAACTTTGGGGGGGCAAGGGCGGTTTGCAGGTTCTTTGGAGATGTTGGCAAAAATGGTGGACCATCTTTCTAGAAAAATGTACCAAAGGTGCCAAATATTTCACACTTAATTCCAAAATGGGCTGTTAAAAGTTTGGGATAGGTTCAGTCTTGGAGCGGGCCGGGCCGTCCATCTGTCCATCCCTTTTCGGTTCCCATGGTGGCCCTGAGCGGGAAGAGTCCAGCACCTGGTCAGGTCTCTTGTAACCCCCCGCCCCCAACTTTAGAGATGAGTCAGCTGAGCCCCAGAGGCGCTGACTGACTTGCTGGTGAGAGGCGGAGGTGGCTGTCACATCTGAAGCCCCCCCTTCCCCCCGAGAAATGCCCCAGAAGGACCCCTGTGCTTCTGGCACATGATCCCTTGGTCGTGACCAGGTCGGACTCTGAAGGCGGTATGCGGAGGCATCGGACGGAGCCCGCACAAAGGTGTCTCTGTGCGTGGCTTGGAGACTGGGTGGGCTGTGGAGTCCCACCAGAGTGACTGTCCATCCCGGCTTGCCCAGCATGGGGTGTCTGCCTTTGGGTGCTACCACCGTGCCTCCCCCTGCAAACCAGGGCAGCTGGTCACCCTGAGCTGGAATCCTGCAAACCGGGGCAACTGGTCACCCTGAGCTGGAATCCTGGCGTCCCCCCCATTTCCTGCACAATGACTTTGTGAGTGTCATTCAGCCTCTCTATTTGTTTCCTCAGCTGCGAAATGTTGATAAGAGTAAGATAGATAAAGAAAGGGAAAGGAGTTGTGCCGATTGCCTCTAAACCACAGACTGCGCCTGCCCACCTGCCCGGAGCAGCCGCTCGGAGCGGGACCCCTGCGTCTCCGCCCCCACCTGTCCCCTGGCCGGCGGAGTGAGCCCGCACCGCGGATCTCTCTCGAAGCCTGCCAGTTCGATGAGGAAGGCTGGGTGGTGCCCTCATCCCAGGCGGCTGGGGCGTGACCCGGAGGCAGGGCTGGCGGAGGGGCAGGCACGCGCTCTGTGGGCGATCTCTGGGCCAGGCAGCCCGCCCGGGGGGGACGGAACAGGGAGCAGCATGGAGAGCCCCTGTGTGCCCACCCCACTCTGCTGGGGCGCCTGGCAGGAGATGCCTGGGGGAGCGTCCCGAGCTTGGAGTCCGGGGGTCAGGCTCACGCCCAGCTCTGCCTCTGCCCCGCGGGGCCACCTGTGCTCAGGGTTTGGCCCCTTTCCTCTCGTAAAGGTCTCGGGGAGGAGGAAATACTGTGGCGTGGGGAGGCCCGGGCAGCCTGTAGGTGCCCAGCAGGCCGGAGCCGTGCCAGCCTTCTGCCGTTTCTTCGGCAGCCCCCGGCCGGCTCTGAACACCCCAGTGCTGCGCCCCAGCTCCTTGGCCTCCTCTTAGCTCTAATGACTTGGAGTGCTGAGCGGCCACCCTGGGAATTTATAGAAACCGAGCACAGAAGCGTCACCCGAAGGCACATAAATATTGTACGACGGAGGCGGGGCTGCGTCAGCACGATTGGGAGCAGTGTCACTCACCTGAAGCCCTCGGTACACCTGCCCGCAGCCGGGCGAGGGGGACAGGTGGGCCGGGGCCGGACCCCCGGACTCTTCCCAGCTCCCCGGCCAGCTCCTCACTGCAGACGGCGTGCACGGAGCCCTGGCGGCCGCCAGCCCTGCCGGCGGAGCCTCCGGGGACCCCAGAGGGCAGGTTCTCCTCCCGGCCCCATTGACAGGTGAGCGAGGAGAGCCAGTTATGGGGCCAGAGCGAGCCAGGAGCCAGGGCTCGGACCCAGGCCCTCCCCTCCGGCTGCCAGCTTTTTTTTAAATTTTATTTTTAAATTGTTTGTAAATAACTTTGTCTCCTCCCCCCCAACTTTTTATTTAAGGAAATTTCAAACCACAGTAAAGTTGAAAGAGTAGTACAATAAACACACGAATGTTCTTTACCTCGTTAACCGACGTTAGTATTCTGCCATAGTCCCTCAGGTTATACGTGGGCTCCCTTTGCTGGCCACACCATTTAAAAGTCGGCTGCAGACCTATTACTGTTCACCCCTAAGTGGGGGGGCAGGGGGCAGGGCTGTCCTGTGTAACTTCCGTACCATCATCACACCCAGGAATTCAACGTGGAATTGTGTCTGTAGGGTCCAGCGGTGAGGAATGGGAAACCAGCCCTGAGCCCGGTGGGCAGCAAGGGCTGGGCCTCACTGCTGCCTGTCCCCCTCCCCCAGGAGTACCGGGACCCATGCTGCCGGCAGGCCACCTACTCTGCCCTGTGTCCCCGGGAGGCCCAGCCAGGACTCCCGGGACCTGGCTCCGTGAGTGGGCTCCGGGCGTGGGGAGGGGTCCCGGGGAGCTGGGAGATCAGGGAGGAGCGAGGGGCTGGAGCGGCCCTGCCGTTGCTCATGCATCCCGCCCTTTCCCCCACCCGCGTACCAAAGGGCTTGGCGGGTTTGCACAGGCCTCGGGAAAAGCCCTTCAGGCCTGGGGGCAGCCTTGTTCCACCCCTGGAGAAATGAGGCTGGATTTCCACTGCTGACTCCTCTTTTAATTGGCTTTTGACAGCAGCGCGCAGGCCCGAGCGGCTGCAGACTCTGGTGCGGCTTTCCACGGCCCGAGGCCTCTGGCTTCTCGAGGGCTCTGGCCTTGTCGGAGGCCAGAGGTGCTTCTGAGCCTCCCCCTGGAGCCGGGCGGGCGTCCTGCCGCACGGGGGCAAGCACACACACGCCTTCCCGTTGGCGAGTGCGCGTGTGTGCATTTGTGTGCTCGTGCGTGAGTGCGGTGTTGGGGGAAAGTCTGCAGCAAAGCCTGTTGTGTGCCCCCTTCCACCTGCTGCCCCCTCCATTTGTCCGTCTGCTCGTTGACGGCGGGCCCCGTGGGAAGGCAGGTCCAGCCTCAGTGGCTCATCGGTGATGGGGCTTGGTGGCTCCCCTGCTGGCCTTTCCCGGCAAGGCCCGTTGGGAGGCTCTGCCTGGGTCTGGACCTTCAGGAATGTTGTCTTGAGTGCCGGCTGGTTTGGGGAGATAAGCACCCCGCTTGGCCCAGGGTTTCCTGGAAGGACTAAGGAGAACGAAAGAGAACAGAAAGCCAGCGAGGCCCAGGCTGTGGGCAGCAGGCTTGGGGGCGAAGGCCCAGAGGGATGGAGGTTGCTCCCCTCCCCTTGCGCTGCGTGGACTGGGCCCAGCTTGTGGAGGCTGGGAGGCCCTCTAAATCCCCGAGGCTCACGGGCTGAGCCTCCAGGGCCTGGGCCTTCACCGGGGTGGGGGCGGGGTGCTGAGGAAAGGGGAGCAGAGACCCCCACCCCCGGCCAGCCCCCTGTGTGAGCCCCCAATCCGAGGGAGCAGGTAGCTCCTCGTCCTCTGAATGTGCCACACGTCATATGAGACCCCCACTCCTCGTCCCTGGGGAGCCCCCACTTTGATGGAGACAACATGTCTCTGCCCTTGGTGAACTTGCGGGCTGAGAGAGAGCTGGGGCTTCTGCTCTCAGGGTCCCCCCGGTGAGGGGCGAGCTGTGCCACGGAACCCTGCCTGCCGAGAGCAGCCTGGCACGCAGGGACGAGAGGGTGTTGCTTGGGGCCCTGAGTTTCCTGTCCCCATCAGCTTGTGTCCCCTGTCCCGGGCCACATGCAGGGCTCAGCCACCAGGGACTGGCTCAGAAAAGCCATTGTGTTGGCCGTGTCACAGTCTTGCCCTCATGGGCCTGGCTCCCCGTGGAGACCCCCCCCCCCCCGCCAGCTTCCTCACCTCTGGGAAACTTCTTGGTGGTCTGAGCCGGGCGGAATTGGGGCCACCCCTCATTCCCTAAGCCCGTACAAGGCCCACACCCCCAGCCTCTGCCACCCGGCCCTGCCTACCTCTCCCCCTCCGTCTCTCCACGGGCCCTGCCGTGACGCCTTTCTATTTCTCACACACTCTGTGCCCGTTCCTGCGGGGCCTTCCCTCTCCCCCACCCCAGCCCTGCTCCTTGGGACAGAACACACCTGTTCTGTTCCCGACTCCAATCTGTCTGCTCTGCTATTTGTTTCTCCTTTTTCTTCAAAAAATTCAAGCCCAAAGTCAAAGCGAGAGGCCCTCCACATGATCAGTGCCCGACATCGCCTAATTGTTTTTATTCTGTAACTTTGTGGCATACGGCCTTACAGTTGGACATCTGTCTACGCTACCGAGTCTGGTTACCATCCGTCACCATACAGCTGACCCCTCACCCCTTCCGCCCACGCCCCCAAGCCCCCTTCCCCTCTGGTAAGTGCTCGTCTGTTCTCCGCATCTGTGAGTTTGTTTTTGTTTTATTTTGTTCGTTTGCTTGTTTTGGTTTTTTAGATTCCACATGGGAGTGAACTACTGCGGGATTTGTCTTTCTATGACTTACTTCACTTAGCGTAATCCCTTCTACGTCCATCCTTGTTGCAGATGGCGTATGCCATTCTTTTTATGGCTGAGTAACATTCCGTGGTATCAATACACCACATCTTTATCCGTCCAGCAACCGGTGGACACTTAGGTTGTTACCATATCTTGGCTCTCGTAAATGATACTCTAGTGAGCATAGGGGTGTGCGTATCTGACTTAGCGCTGTTGTATTCTTTGAATAAATACCCACAAGTGGAATGGCTGGGTCATAGGTTCTTAATTGTTTGAGGAACCTCCATATTGGTTTCCACAGTGGCCGCACCTATGTGCGTTCCCACCAATGGTGCACGAGAGTTCCCTTGTCTCCACGTCCTCGCCAACACTGGTTATTTCCTGTGTTTTTGATGATAGCCATTCTAATAGGTGTGAGATGTTGGCTCACTGTGGTTTTGATTTGTATTTCCCTGATTAACTAGTGACATCGAATGTCTACTCATGTGTCTGTTGGCCATCTGGAGGTCTTCTTTGGAAACATGTCTCTCAAGATCCTCTGCCCGTTTTTAAATTGGGTTGTTGGGGGGTTTTGCTGTTGTTGTTCTCGTTGAGTTCTGTGAGTTCTTTATATATATGGATACTAATCCCCTCTCCCATTCAGCAGGTTGCCTTTTTGTTTTGATGATGGGTTCCTTTGCTGCGCAGAAACTTGTTAGCTCCCTTGTTTATTTTTACTTTTGTTTCCCTTTCCTTTGGAGTCAGAGCCACAAAGATGTCACTAAGACCCATGCTAGGGAGGCTACTGTTTTCTTCTGGGAATTTTATGCTTTCAGGTCTTACATTCAAGTCTTTCATCCATTTTGAGTTCATTTTTGTGTCTGATATAAAATAGGGGTATTGGTTTTTTTTTTTTTTTGCATATGGCTGTCTGGTTTTCCAGCACCCCATTTATTGAAGAGACGGTCCTTTCTCCATTGTGTGTTCTTGGCTCATTTGGCATAGATTCATTGTCCATATGTGTGTAGGTTTCTTTCTGGGCTTTCAGTTCTGTTCTGCTGACCTGTGTGTTTCTTTTTGTATCAATACTGTACTTTCTTGATTACTATAGCCTTGTAATGTAGTTTGAAATCAGGGAGCATGATACCTCCAGCTTTGTTTTTCTGTTTCAAGATTGCTTTGACTATTTGGGATTTTCTGTGGTTCTGTACAAATTTTAGAATTATTTGTTGTAGTCCTGCACAGTGTGTGTTGGAACTTTGATAGGGATTGCATTAAATCTGTAGATTGCTTTGGGTAGGAGGGACTTTTTTTTTTTAAGATTAAGATTTTTATTTGTTTATTTTGAGAGAGAGACAGCAAGACAGACAGCGAGCAAGAGCATGAGTAGGGAGGAGAGGAAGCAGCAGGCTCCATGCTGAGCAGGGAGCCCAGCCCGACACAGGGCTCGATCCCAGGACTCTGGGATCATGACCTGAGCCGAAGGCAGATGCTTAACTGACTGAGCCACCCAGGTGCCCTGGATGGACATTTTTATATAATATTCCTCCAATCCATGAGTATGGACTATCTTTCCATCTATTCATGCCTTCTTTAATTTCTTTAATCAATGTCTTACAGTTTTCGGTGTACAAGTCTTTCACTTCCTTGGTTAAATTTATTCCTAGGTGTTTTATTCTTTTTGATACAATTGTAAATGGGATCGTTTTCTTATTTCCTCTCTCTGATGAATCGTTATTAGTACACAGAAATGCCACGAATGTCTGTATATTGATTTTGTATCTTGCAACTTACTGGATTCATTTATCAGGTGTAGTGGTTTTCTAGTGTGTTCTTTAAGGTTTTCTATATATAGTATCATGTCCTCTGCAAATAGTGACAGTTTTACTTCTTCCTTTCTGATTTGAATGCCTTTTATTTCTTTTGTTGCCTAATTGTTGTGACTGGGGCTTCCAATACTGTGTTGAATAAAAGTGGCGAGAGTGGGCATCCTTGTCTCGTTTCTGTTCTTACAGGAAAAGCTTTTAGCTTCTCACTGTTGAGGGTGGTGTTCACCGTAGGGTTGTCATATATACAGCCTTTATTGTGTTGAGGTACATTTCCTCTATACTCACTTTGTTTTGAGAGGTTTTCGACATCACAAATGGATATTGAATTTTGTCAAATGCTTTTTCTGCATCTATTGAGATGATCATACGATTTTTGTCTTTCATTTTGCTAATGTGCTTTATCCTGTTAATTGATTGGCAGATGTCGAACATTCTTGTATCCCTGGAGTAAATCCCACTGGGTCACGGCGTAGGACCCTTTTAATGTGTTGTTGGGTTCAGTTTGCTGACATTTGGTTGAGGATTTTTACATCTATGTTCCTGGCCGCTGATTGGTATCAGGACTGGATTGGGTATAGGGGGTGATGCTGGCTTTATAAAATATGTTTGAAAACCTCCCCTCCCTTCAGTTTTTGAGAGGAGTTTGAGAAAGGCAGGTATTAAATCTTTGAATGTTGGTAGAGTTCACCAGTGAGGCCGCCTTGTTCTGGCTTTTTGTTTGCTGGGAGGCTTCGGATTGCTGTTAACATCTCCCTGCTCTAGTAATCATTCTGTTCAGATTTTCTGTTTCTTCAGGATTCAATCTTGGAAGTTTATATGTTTCTAGGAATTTATCCATTTTTTTTCTAGGCTAGGAAACCTGTTTTCTCCAGGTTGTTCATGGTGTCAACATGTTGTAAGTCCCTGATGATCCCTCGCGTTTCTGTGGTTTGAACTCCACATCTCCCCTCTCCTTTCTGATTTTATCTTATTTTATTTTTTTTAAGATTTTATTTATTTATTTGACAGCGAGAGATCACAAGTAAGCAGAGAGGCAGGCAGAGAGAGAGGGAGAAGCAGGCTCCCCACTAAGCAGAGAGCCCGATGCAGGGCTCAGGACCCTGAGATCATGACCTGAGCCGAAGGCAGAGGCTTTAACCCACTGAGCCACCCAGGCGCCCCTCATTTCTGATTTTAGTTATATGAGTCCTCTCTCTTTTTTTCTTGGTTAGTCTGGCTAAGGATTTGTCAATTTGGTTTCTTTTTTTCAAAGAACCGGCTCTTAGTCTCATTGATCTTGTATATTGTCTTTTTAGTCCCCATTTCACTTATTTTTGTTCCAATCGAATATTTTCTTCCATCTACGAATTTTGAGGTTTGTTTGTTTCTTTTTTCCTCTAGTTCCTTTAGGTGTAAAGTTATATTGTTTATTTGAGATTTGTTTCCTGTTTCCTGAGGTCGGCCCGCATCACCACAGACTTCCCTCTTAGAACTGCCTCTACTTCCCCCCAGCCCCCCAGATTTTGTTGTGTTGTATTTTTGTTTTCATTTGTCTCTAGGTATTATTTTGTATTTCTTCTTTGATTTCTTTTTTGACCCACTGGTTTTTTGGTATCATGTTTTTTAATCTTCCTATTTTTGTGGTTTTTCTCATTTTCTCCTTGTGATTAATTTGTGGTTTTACACCATTGTAATTGGAAAAGGTGCTTGATAAAATGTTGGTTTTCTTGAATTTGTGGAGACTTCTTTTGTGCCCGGCATGTGATCTATCCTGGAGAATGTTCCATGTGCCCTTGAGAAGAATGTGTTTGCTGCCGCTTTTGGGTGGAATGTTCTATAATAGCCGTTGAGTCCATCTGGTCTAATGTGTCGTTTAAGGCTGATGTTTCCTTATTCTTTGTTGTTGTCTGGATGATCTATCCATTGATGAAACTGGGGTATTAAAGTCTTCTCCTAGTATTGCATTGCTGTCAATTTCTCCCTCTAGGTGTGTTAAGATTTGTTTTATACATTTTGGTGCTCCCTGTTGGATACATATGTATTAGTAAAAGTTATATCTTCTGGATTGACCTCTTCATCATTGTGTAGTGCTTCTGTTTGCCTTCTATTACAGTCTTTGTCCGCCGGTCTATTTTGTGTAAATATTGCTACCCCAGCTTTTTTTTAATTTCCATTTGCATGGAATATCTTTTCTATCCCCTCACTTTCAGCCTGTGGGTGTCCTTACTTCGACGTCAGTTTTTCGTAGGCAGCGTATAGATGGGTCTTGCTGTTTATCCATTCAGCCACTGTATGGCTTTTGATTAAAGCCTTTAGTCCATTTAAATTTAAAGTAATTATCGATGAGTGTATACCTATTGCCATTTTGTTAATTGCATTCTGGCTGTTTTTGTAGTTGCTCTCTCTTCCTTTCTTCTCTTGCTCTCTTCCCTTGTGGTTTGATGGCTTTCTCCTGTTAGGTTTAGATTCCTTTCTCATTTTCTTTTGTGTATTTGCTGTAAGTTTTTCCTTGTGGTTATCTTGAGGTTCACATAAAATCTCCTATGACAATAGCGGTCTGTTTTAAGTTGATAGCAATGTAACTTTAAACACATTCTAAAGCTTTACCTTTTTACTCCTCATCTCTGATGTTTTATATTTTCGATGACACATTTTAAATTTTTTGGTTTTGTGCTTCTTTTAACTAATTATTATGATTTTAGTTAATTTTACCAGTTATGTCTTTTTATCTTTACAGTTGTTTTATAAGTGATCGATTCACTATCTTTGCTACACATTTACCTTTTCCAGTGAGATTTTTACTTTTGTATGTTTTGTACTAGTAATTAGTGTCATTTCTTTTAAGCTTAAAGGTGTCCCTTTAACATTTCTGATAGGGTTGGTTTAGTGGTGATGAACTCCTTTAGCTTTTGCTTATCTGGAAAGCTCTTAATCTCTCCTTCAGTTCTGAATGATAACCTTCGTTGCAAGAGTTTTCCTTTCAGCACTTTAAATGTGTCATGCCACTCCTTTTGGCCTGGAAAGTTTCTGCGGAGAAATCTGCTGATAGCCTTGTGGGGTTTCCCTTGTATATAACATGTTTTTCTCTTGCTCCTTTTTGGATTCTCTCCTTATCCTTAACTTTTACCATCTTAATTACAACATGTCTTGGTGTGGATCTCTTTGGGTTCATCTTGCTTAGAACTCTGGGTTTTTCGGACCCAGATGTCTGATTCCTTCCCCAGATTAAGGATGTTTTCAGTCACTATTTCTTCTTTTCTGGACCTTTCTCTCTCTCTTCTCCTTCAGGGATTCCTGTAACACGAATGTCACTGTACTCGATGTTGTTCCAAAGGTCCCTTCAGTTGTCTTTACTTTTTTAAATTCTTTTTTCATTTTGATGCTCTGTCTGGGTGTTTTTCATTGATTTGTTTTCCAGTTCACGGATTTGTTCTATTTCATCCAGTCTGCCGTTGGGCCCCACTAGTGTATTTTTCAATTCAGTTATAACTTCCTTTTGGTATTTTCCTTTATTTTCTGTCTCTTTCTTGATGTTTGTTCTGTGTTCACCCATTCTTCTCCCGAATTTGGGGAGCATCTTTATGACCATCACTTTGAACTCTTTATCAAGTGGATTGCTTATCTGTTTCATTTAATTCTTTCTTTAAGGTTTTGTCTTGTTTTTTAATTTGTAACATATTCCTTTGTCTCTTCATTTTGCCTTGCTCTGTGTTTGTTTCTAGGTATTAGGTGAGTCACCAACCTCTCCCAGTCTTAAATGAGTGGCTTTATATAGGGGATGACCTATGGGGCCCAGAAGTGAATCTCCTTGGTCACCAGTGCCAGGTGCTCAAGGGAGGGTCTCCCTTGTGGGCTGTGCGTGCCCTCCTTTTGTGGCGGGGCTGTGGCTGTGGCACATTGGTGGGTGGGGCTGGCTCCTGGCCTGGCTGGGGGCATGTCTGTGGCTGCTGGGGTGCACTGTGGACAGGACTCTCAGTGGAGTACGCTCACTGGCACTAGCAGGTTACAGGGAGAATCCAAAATGGCGCCCACCAATACCCATGTTAGTAAGGTAGACTGAGATGCTCCTACCAATGGCTCCAACCTCAGCTCACTGGGAGAGCCCCTGATGTTTTTGCCGCTCTGGCAGACCCTGTAAGGTTGCGAGTAAATGGATCTTCTTTATGAGAGGTGTATGCTTTTTTCAAATTGGGTTTTTGACTGGTTTCCAAGTTGAGTGAGTGTGTGCAAGCCCCTTAAGAGTGAGTTTTCTGTTCCCTTCAGTTTTAGAGTATTCCTGGATGTAATCCCCATTGATTTTCAAAACCTGGCGTTTGGGGGGCTCGTCTCTCCTGGGCAGGATCTAAGGGTTGGGGTGCCTGAGGTGGAGCTCGAATTCCTCATTCCTCAGGGGAGTGCTGTGCCTTTGTTACCCCTCCCGACTGTGACGGGCCATGGCGGGGCTTTCTCCCTGGGGCGTCTGTGTCTCTGCTTCTCATCTTGTCTTGATGCTGTCCTTTTATCTTTGGTCGTGGAGGCTCTGTTTGTTCCGTTTTCAAGTCTCTTTCAGAGGGAATTATTCCATGAATGGTTGTAGATTGTCATGTCCATGGGAGGAGGGGAGCTCAGGGTCTTATTCTGCCATCTTGGACCCAATTCCCTGCTGTTTCTTGGTTTACCAATTTTTGGACATTATGTGGTGCATCCCTGCTGGAAAAGGTTAGGATTTGACTCCCACTACCCACCTCCCTTCCCCGATCGTTCTGTTTGTTGCACTGGTAACTCTCGGTAATGAACATAAGCTGGCCCGTCCTGCTGCATTGACTTTCGGCCCTGAGTCTCCCTCGTGTCACGGGGACTTGCTAAGAGCCTGGTGCGTCAGCTCCTGAGAGCTGGCCATGTACGTTATTGCTTTCCCAGCTCCTTGTGCAGTGGTGTCCCGTGGGGAGCTGGCGACGGGCCACCTTAGAAGTATTTACACCACGGTATCGGCCGACATGACAAACCAGGATTCCCTACCCATTGTTAAACACTTGTCATCAGCACACTGCTTCTGGGCCCCCGAGGGTCCCCTCTGGCCCTGAGCCTGGTTCAGGCCGAGGCTGGATTAGCTTGGTACCCCCCCCCCCCCCCCCGAGGCTCAGCCAGCGGGCCCAGCCCAGCAGCAACACCCTTCTCTCTGTGCCCCAGCAAAGCTTCGAGGCACACCAGGACGAGACCGTGAGTGTGACGCACATGGTGAAGGCGGGCAGCGGTGTCTGGATGGCCTTCTCCTCTGGCTCCTCCATTCGCCTCTTCCACACCGAGACGCTGGAGCATCTGCAGGAGATCAACATCGCCACCAGGACCACCTTCCTCCTGCCGGGTGAGTCTGCTGCTGGGCTTCGTGCCCTGCCGTCCGGGGTCCGGCCAGAGGAGGAGCTGACCCTTGTGGAGCACCTTCCGCGGCTGGGCAGAGCTGCGTCCCGGCCAGCCCACGTCGTTAACCCTCGTGGCCGTGTCTGGCCAGCTTTGAAAACTGGGCCTCCAAGAGGGGAGGCAGCGGGGCCAGGGTTCGAACTCAGGGCTGTCGTTCCCAAACCTCTCTTGCTGTCAAAACTCTTCTGTCTCACTTCTTGCGGCAAGTGAGGCTCCGAGCTCAGCAGACTCTCCCAAGTCGGGCAGCTGATAAAAAGTCATACTGGGTGGGAACCCAGGCCCGTCCACACCCGCCACTCCTCGGGTTGACCAGAATCCCAGTTCTGCTCGTGTTATGTACAGAATGTGAAGCGGTGGGGAGAGAAGGCTCACCAAGGGCTCTTTCTTTAGAGGTTTTTCTAAGAAAGGCAACTGTCTTGGTTTGCTGGCTGGGGTTTGGAGGCAGGGGCAAGCCAAGGGCTTGGACGTCATCCCCTTGGGGCCCTGCTTCCCCCTGCTGAGCCGTTGGGGATACTCAGTGGAGACGAGGGAGATCGGAGCTCACCTAACACTCTGCTCCTCCCCGCGTCGGCCCAAGGCCCCCGTGGAATCGGCTCCAGGCAGCCCCCTTGCCATCTGCCGCCCAAGATGCTGCCCAGAGCCCGCGGGCTGTTCCGGAGGGAGCCAGGCCAGCCACCTGCGCAGGGCCCCTTCCCACCCCCAGCCGGCTTTAGCGCTTGGCCCCGCTTCCACCAGGCAAACAGACCGGTCTGCGAGGATACAGACGCTGTGTCCTGTCCAAGCTGGGCCAGGTTCAGCAGCTGGGAGAGCCGAGGGGAGAGCCGAGGGGCCCTGGGGCCAGGACACGGGGCCGGCCTGGCAGGTGGGGAGCTCCTTGTTACAAGTACCCAGCAGATGGGCCACGTGGAGGCCAGGGTGGCCACGTGCTGAGCTGGGGGACTGATCTCCCCGTCCTATGAGGCTAGGCCAAGGGCAGGCACGTTAGCCAGAACCTAAGGGGCTGTGGGGGCCTGTTCCTTACCAGAGGCCTGGTCCCCGACTGCAGCGAGGGCCCCCAGAGATCACCCTGGCTCCTGCTTCCTCCCGGCCATCACAGTAGCGGTCCCGGAGTCTGGACTGGCGGTGACGGGGGAGGTGGTCGCTAAGCCCAAGATCAGCGGTGGCGGTGACCGTGTGTGACACCCGTCCGCCGAGCACCCTGGCCCAGCCCTGCACGGAGCCGGGCGCGAGGGTTTTAGATACGGGGTCTCACTTCACGGTCCCCCGCGCAGCGGGGGTTGTCCCCATCGTACACACGCGGAAGCTGTGGTTCGGTCAGCAGGAAAACGTGGCTTGTCTGTGGTCCTGCAGCGGGCCCGAGGCAGGGCTGGGAGTCCTCTGAGAGTCCTGCCGTGGGGAACGGGGGAGATGTGGTTTCAGAGGTGGCCCGAGTCCCGGCTCGGCCACCGTGGGGCTCGGGCGGCTCTCGCTGCCTCCAGGAGCCTGTGGTCCCTCTGTGGGACCAGAGGTGGTTCCCAGCTCCAGATAAATGCCTTTAGGCGCGGGAAGACGCCTGGCCAGGCTCGGAGCGTGGGAGGTGCTTTCTGGGATGTGCTGTGTGGGCTCGGTGGGACCTGGCTTACGGCTCTCGTCCTGCTCTTTTCTTTTCCCTTCCTAACCAACCTTCCTTCCTACCTTCCCTCTTTCCTTCCTCCCCGCTTAGTCTTCCTTCAGTTTCATTGTATTTCACAGTATTCAGCCATCATACAAGGTAAATCCGTTTTAACTCCAATGAAGATTTCTTTATCACAGAACCATTCCCACATTTCTGCTGAGTGCTAAATTATTGCAGGCTCGCAGGACAACAGAAAAAGTGGGCCTTTTAAATCTCCTTGGCCTCCTCTGAGGGGCAGGGGAGGGGAGAGAGGGGATCCGTTTGTTGTGCGGTCAGAGGTCGTCGGCGGGGCTGGCGGGCAGACCCGGCTGCGGGTCCACGATCCCAGCCCCTCCGCACGGCTGTGGCTTTACTGTGTCAGCTGAAAATGCAGCTGCTCGTCCACCGGCTTACTTGTCCTTGGCTGTTCCCCTTCGAGAAGGAAGGGCATTCGCTGTCCTTACGATTCTGTCCAAGCCAGGTCAATGGAGACCCGGGAAGTGGAATGACTGAGGGTCACACTGCAGAGGAGGCCAGAGCCAGGACCCTAATCGCAGCGTCTCGCAGACTTACTGTACGGCATCCCTGGTCCCGGGCCTCAGTTTCCCCATCTATACAGGGAGGGGCCGAGATCTGAGTGGGAGCCGGGTTGTGGGAAGCAGGATAGAGCAGAGCTGGAGTCAGGTTGGCTCGGTCGCCCTCCAGCCCCGTGCCGGGCAGCGAGTGGGGAACCCCGGGGATCCCCGGTCCCCGCCTCCCAGAGGTTGGGCCCCGTCTGAGGCAGTGCAAGGACAGCGCCCCGCAATCCCCGGCTGGGGGGAGGCCCGGTCCCTGGCGGCGCCGCCCACCAGCATCTTCATCCCCGTCCTCGTGGCCATCCCTGCCCCTCCCCGCACCTGCTCCTCGGGCCACATATCTGGGGGCCTCGCTGCTCGGGCCCACGGTCCCGTCCATGTCCTTTCGGCTGCACCTGGATGTTCAGCAGACAGAAGCCATCTCTCGCTCGCCAGACCTCCCTCGGGCTGGCACCTCGGGGCGGAGGCTGAGGTCCCCAGGTGCAGGGTGTCCCCGAAGGTCCTCAGGGCTTACTGCCCTGCGCCCTCGTCCCCAAACCGGACCATTCCTGGTCAGCCACACCTGCCCGGCCAGGACCCCCAAAGCCCGAGAGGAGCCGGGGCCAGAGCCGCCGCAGGGGGAGGGCGGCTTCCGCGCCCCCCATACCGCGTCCCCCGCGGAAGGACAAGAGAGCAGGATTCTTCAGTTCTTTATTAGAGATATTTTTAAAAAGGCTTTTAAGTATTTTTTCTTTCCCCACACCACCAAATGAAATAATTGCATAATTAGTAATAAATTTGCTCCTCTTCTAAGTGTGGATTTTTTTAAGGGCGTGTTAAAAATTTATCACGCTTCCTTCCCCCGACCCCTTTCTTCCACTCATGTACCCGACTGGTATTAATGCATTTTTTAACCTAAACTCCCCCTTCCTCTTAACTAGACAGGTCATTAATAAAATGTTCTCCGAGAGCCTGAGCTTTTTAAAGTTGTATATCTGCAGATAGATGGCTTGGGTGAGTCGAACACTGCTGCATTAAGTCTCTGTGATAAAATATTTATCCACCATTAGAATTTTTTTTTTTCCTTTTGGACTGTTTGTGGAGTGTCTTGCTCTTTTCCTCGAGGCAGGGGAACGGCTTCAGAATGTGGTCTGCAGATGAAGTCTTTTTTCAATTCTGGAACCTGCTGCTGCCCTCCTCGTGTCGGCCGGCGTTCGGTTGTCCGGTGGGGGCCGGGGAGAGGCGGGGGCACCGGGGAGTGGTCTCCCAGGGGGCCCTGCAAAAGGAGGTGAGGCAGCAAGATGAAAATGTGCCCCTGTTCGCTCTCTTGGCCTCATTATTTTTGTGGGTCTGTGGCTCTGACGGAGCCATGAGTCCCGGTCCTTTTCATAATCACAGACGTTATCCCAACGGCCTCCTTTCATTGATCGTACTCGCCGGGCTCAGAGCCGGGCCCACTGTGCGTCTGTATTACACACACATGTGTAATTCTAATAACCATAAAATGGAGTGAGGTCGGTTCCTAATCCTCCCTGATGGATGAGAGACAGAAAGCAGCCTGTCAGCTCGCACATCGAGTATGGGACATCAACGCCCGCGTCCTTTGTCGCTTTTCTGCTCGCATCCGCTTGTCCAGGTACTCGTTCCCTCGTTCCCTCGTTTGCTCGCAGATGCCCCGGTGAGCTGGGGGGCCGAGGGCACAGGTACGGGGCTGCCCTCACCCGCCTCCATCTGGGAAGCCAGCGATGAGAGGGGGATGGGGCCGCAGAGACCTTGACCCAGCCCAGCGGGGAGCCAGGTGGTGGGGGGGTGGCAGCCTGTGCGACCCCGGGAGGGCGGAGCACCTGCGCTGGCCTGCAGCCTGCCCGGCTGGCTTGGGGGCTACGCCTCCCGAACCGACCGCGGCGTGGGGCCGAGTCCCAGCTCCACAGACCCCCAGCCCCGTTTGTGAAATAGCCCTTGCTGTCCAGAGATGACCTAGCTTTTCTGGCCGGGTTCGCAGCCCCACACTGGGTCAGGCCCTCGAAGGGGACTCTGAGTCTGGGTCCCGCTGCCTGCGGACACTTGCACGTGCGTCTTGAGCTGCACGTCCAGGCGACAGCGTGGCCTTCCCCCCAGGCCTGCTCCCTCGTCTGAGTCGGAGGCACTGCCATGCACCCAGCTGCTCCACACAGAACCCCTCGGGCTTGTCCTTGGCCCCTCTCCCTGCCCACTCCAGCCTGTCAACGGGTCTGTCCATCTGCTCCAGACGGATCTCGGATGCCCCGGCTTCTCATCTTCCTCTGGGCCGCCATGGCGTCTCGCCACCACCGTCTCTGCCTGGCTGGTCTGCTTGCTCCCTCCCTCCTGCCCTCTACCACTCTGTGGCTAAAGCCCTCCTCCAAGCCGGGTCACCCGCTTCTCTGCTCAGACCTTCCAGTAGCTTCTCAACTTGCTCAGAGTGAACGTTCTGGTCCTTACTCTGGTCCACCTGCTCTCTAGCTGTCTTGAGTTTGCCCCCATACCCGAGCTGGGCTGGCTGCAGTCTGCTCCTGCCGCCCACTCATTCTTGCCCCAGGGCCTTTGCATGCGCTATGCCCCAGCCCTTAGCTTGGGACCTGGCGTGGCTGCCTCATCCTTGTCCTCCAGACCGCACATCCCCACACCTGCTTCCCCATCCTTCTAGAAAGCAGGGTGAGGCAGGAGACTTGGGAATCCTCCTGCCCACTCCCCGCCCCATCCCCCACTTGAATTCTCTGCCTGGTATTTATGTTCCATGTTTACGTTTTCACTTCCTCTTTCCCCTCTCCGGACGGCGCTAACACAGTAGCCACTACTACAGTGAAAACCGAACGAAATGAAGCATTCAGTGCCTCCGTCCCACCAGCCACATTTCCCGTGCTCGCCAGCCACGTGTGGCTAACGGCTGCAGAATTGAACCGTGTGATAGGTAGCATTTCCATCACCACGGAAAGTCCTAGAATGTTTGCTCCCCAAGCAGAACTGCGTGTGCGGCTCCCGCCGTGCCTGTAGCCCTGGGTGCTCAGTCCCGCGCCCAGGAGGCCCTGGGATGTTCTGGAGTGCCAGGCGAACGGGTCAGTGATGGGAGAGCACTCTGTGTCAGACAGTGCTGCGTGAACCCCAACATGGTGACCCCGGGAGCCACCCCGTTCTGCTCGGGGGAAGCCCATACCCCCACCTGTGTGGAACTGCAGTCACTCACTCAAGAGCAGAGAGGCGGCCACAGTGTAGACGGTAATTGGCGCGTGGGAGCTCAGCTCCCACCTGGCGCCCCCACAGCTGGGTGACCGCTGTGGACCTTAGTATCCTCCTCTGGAAAACGGGCACATCGTCCCTGGTTTGCAACCCTCCCAGCCGTCGCAAGGCTTCCGTCAGACCAGGGCAGGGGTATGTGTGCATTAGATGCTCCAAAGCAGCGTTTCTCCAAGTGAGGTCCCCGGACCAGCGGCAGCCATGTCACCTGCGTACTTGCCAGAAATGCAGTTTGGGGGCTCACCTCCCGGGGGGGAGGGCGGTGAGCCCGGCCGGGGCTGTGGATGCGCCCCCAGCTTCACGGCCGCTGGTCCAGCAGCATTTCACACATCCTGCAACGTGAATGTGAATTTCCTTTTAGGGAAGCGTGAGCCCCTCGCGGTGCGGCCGCCGGACTCAGCCCTTGAGAAAGGCAGGAGTCTGTGCGCACGCCCTCGCTCATGCCCCTGGCCGTTGCCCGGAACTGGTAACAACAGAGCAGCAGTGGTAGTGGCCAAGGACGCCTTTCTGTGTGTGCCGTGGGCTGGGCACGGGGTTCAGTGGCTCACGTTCATGCACTGACTCATTTAATTCTCGGGACAAGGCTGTGGAAGGGCATCGCCGTCCCCTTGTGCTGGTGAAGAAATGGCACAGAGAGGCTTAGGGACCTGCCTAGGTCGTGCAGCCTGAAACTGGCAGCGCCCGGGCCCTGGAGCCCACACCGCATGTCCCCCCCCCCCCCCCCGTAAAGAGCAGAGGGACCCCAGCGCTCTCCCTGCCACTGCCCTGCCACCGCCCGTCTCGTTAAAATGAAGAGACAGCAGCAGGGGGAGAGTCAGACAAGAACTAATGTGGACTGACGTCGGCAGCCTGCCGGCTCCTGGCGCAGAGCCGTCCGCATCACTGGCAGGGGGCCGGGGGCTGCTGGGGCGCTCGGCCTTCACCCGGGGGAAGAACCCATGTGGGCAGGACAGCAAGCCTGCGCTGGAAACCGAGGGGCCAGCCCTCACCCCCCCCCCCCCCCGCTGTTTGTATCCGCAGTGGCCCCCGCCCCGTGCGTCCGCATCTCCTTCACCCTCAAACCCGCGCCCCCCACGGAGCACCCCTGCGGGCCAGCACCGGGCTCTGTGGCGCTACCCCCTCCGGTCCTCACGCAGCCCCACTGTACCCAGGTGGAAACTGAGGCTCGGGGCTGCAGGGGCCGGACCCCAGCCAGGTCAGCCTCTCAAGCCCACGTTCTAACCACAGCCCATCCAGCTTCCTGCTTGCCTCACAGGACCACGCCCCTGCCTCACCTTGAAGCCCCCAGAACCCACTGCCGTCCCCCCAGGAGGGGGTGTGGCTCATGCTGGCTTCTCCGTCCGCAGGCCAGAAGCACCTGTGTGTCACCAGCCTCCTGATCTGCCAGGGTCTGCTCTGGGTGGGCACTGACCAGGGTGTCATCGTCCTCTTGCCTGTGCCTCGGCTGGAAGGCATCCCCAAGATCACAGGTGAGGCCCCGGAACCGGTCTTGGCAGGGCCCGGCAGTCAGCTGCGGATGGCCGGGGAGGGCGAGCCTTGCGCCCAGAGCTTTACGCTTTCTTCTGACGCGGGGGATTGTTCTCCGATGTCCCCTGCTGTCACAGGAGGCCCTGCGGCACAGCGGAGTTATGTCACCCCACCCCAAGGTCTCCCAGCTTACCTCTGGGTCTCGGTTTTCTAATCTGGCCGATGGGCACAATGGTGTGTGTTGGTCAAGTGGCTTCAAGATTGGCGGAGCCCCTGACTAATGGCTGGGCCCCTCCTGTTCCCGCCCCACAGCAGCTTCAAAATGTCCAGGCTCCAGGGACCAATGGAACAGGGCTCCTGGGGACGGGGTCTGCATGCAAATGTGTTCCTACGGAGCAGCAGGAGTCTGCCCTCACGGGTGGTGCTAGGCCGGGAGAACAAGGGCGAGGTCAGGGAGGACCCAGAACGCTGGGCCCCTCTGTGCCTCTGCCCTGAGAGTGACGAGCAAGGGGTCTCCTCCAGCTGCTGCTGGAGGGCCGGGGTGGGTGGGGCGGGAGGGGGAAGCCCTGAGGGAGGCCCAGCCCAGCCGGAATGGGAGTTCCCCCTTCCTAAATCCCAGTTTCCTGTTTCCATCACTCAGGTCATTCGGTTCCCCCGCGGTGTTGGTCCTTGGGTGGTAGGGAGGCGTCAGGCAGAGACCGTGCCCCCCAGTGCTGACGGTCTGCTGGAGGCGGCTGAGGTCAGGGTCCGGGGGGCTGTGCTGTGATAGCAAGTGTTCCGGGACCTCGGGGCCCAGAGACTGGGGTGCTGGGCAGGCTGTGGGCGGAGTCAAGAAGGATGTGCCGTGGAGGAGCCTGAACTGGGCTTTAGGGGATGGGATGTAGCATCGGGTGGCTGGGGAAGGCTCTCCGGGCAAGGTCAATGGCTCGAGCGAAGGCACGCAGACGTGCGGCTGGCTCAGGAGGGGGCTGCAGGTGCTTTCACACTGACGGTCCCCAAGCGGTTCATAAGGTCACTCCTGTTCGCTGTCCCACCCCTGCTGTCCCACCCCTAGAGTGTGGGAGAGCCCTCCCCCAGACCTAAGGCCTTCCGGAAGGTTCCAACAAGTGTTCCAAAACAGTAACTACCAGGCAGAAAGTTCTTTGAGAGAGGTGTGGGTGCCTCCCCTGAGGCCCTGGGCCTTTGGGCCCCTTCTCCCCGTTCCTTTCTTCCAGGGAAAGGCATGGTCTCACTCAATGGTCACTGCGGGCCCGTGGCCTTCCTGGCCGTGGCTACCAGCATCTTGGCCCCCGACATCCTGCGGAGTGACCAGGAGGAGGCCGAGGGGCCGCGGGCCGAGGAGGACAAGCCGGACGGGCCCGCGCCGGAGGCGGCGCCCGTGCCTGCGAGCCACGTGGGCCGAGAGCTGACCCGCAAGAAGGGCGTCCTCCTGCAGTACCGCCTGCGCTCCACCGCCCACCTGCCGGGCCCGCTGCTGTCCGTGCGGGAGCCGGCGCCCGCCGACGCCTCGGCCCTGGAGCACAGCGAGGAGGACGGCTCCATCTACGAGATGGCCGATGACCCCGACGTCTGGGTGCGCAGCCGGCCCTGCACCCGCGACGCCCACCGCAAGGAGATCTGCTCCGTGGCCATCATCTCGGGGGGGCAGGGCTACCGCAACTTTGGCAGCGCCCCCCCGGGGGGCAGCGGGAGGCCAGCCCCGTGCGGGGAGACGGACAGCGCCCTCCTCATCTGGCAAGTGCCCTTGACGCTATAGCCCCCGGCCGGGCGGGCGCACAGCCGCAGGCCTGGGCGCGGTCCTGCAGGGGGCTCTGGGCCTGCGGGGTGGGGGGCCCTCCCACCCTTGGGGGCTACCCCCACTCCGGGCCCCCCCTGCCGGCTGCACTGGGTAGACTCGCCTTCCCGGGACCGCGAGGATGGGCCTGGATCTCCTGGAACTAGCTTGGCAGAGCGGAGGAGAACTTCTTCCTTTTTAAAAAAAAAAAAAAATTTCAGAGCGTTTAGGGGAGGAGTCTGGGTTTGGGGAGAGGATCCTTCTGGAGGAAACGGCCTTCTTTTTAAAAGCGAAAAAAAGAAAAAACACAAAACCTCACGACGGCCTGGCAAGGCCAGCACCTCTCCTGCGGCCGAGCGGGGCTCGGGAAGGGCGTGGGCGTGGGCGTGGGCGTGTCTGCGCGCATGGGGGCTGGCGTGTGAATATATATAAATACGTATATACGGTGTATATTATGTGTATAAATGAAGTCTGTACATATCAGAGCTTTGGGAGATGCTGGAATAAAAGACGAGAATAACATGAGTGCTTGGGTTGATTTTCTGTTTTCTGAGCTGCGAGGGGGAGGCGACAGCTGTCAGGAGCACCGGGGAGACCCCACACCGCGGCACAGGCCCTAGAAGGAGCCGTCTGATGCCCTCGCCATGGGCTTTCTACTTTTGTAATTAAATAAAAGGAAAGGAAGTCACAGATTCTGTTCCTGATCCCGTAGCCACTCCCCCAGCGTGTCTGGAAGAGCCCTACGGAGGGAGGGCGCGCCGGCCGCCCTGGACAGCACAGATCTGACTGTTTCCATCATCCCAGGAAGTTCTGTTTTGCTCGAGAAGAGGCTCTTGGGAGCTTCTTTTCTGAATAGTGTTTGGAGAGAAGGCTGCCTTCCCTGCTCTGGATAAGGTGGAGGCTGGTGGCCTTGACACCTGTCCTTGCCCTCCGGGGAGGGAAGGAATCTGAAGGGCTTCACCGTGTGGTGGGGGGGGGGTTCGGGGGCTATTGCTGTCGGTCACCGTGGTGACGGTGCCGCGGTGAGGCGGGGAGGGGGTTGAGGGAGGAGGGGGCGAGTTCCGGGGGTGGTGGCGGTGGCGGCAGAGCCCAGGCTGTGGGAGGGGCTGGCTCCGCCTCCATCCTTAGATTTCTAGAGCTTCCTTCTGGGTGAGGGCAGGGAACAAAGCCAATACCCACCGCCCAAAGGGGAAGTGTTTTCCCCATCTTGCCGCCCACCACCTCGCTGACATCTGTCCCCATGTCTGTCCACCCCCCCCCCCCACCTGCGGGGCCTCCCTTTCACGCTCACTGGCGGCGGCGCCAGGTGGCGGGCGGGAGGGGGGAAGCAGAGATCGGCGGGAGTGGGAGGCAGCGCTGTCAATGGGACCCAGCTGTGCAGCTCCATGGGCTTCCACGGACGCTCTGGGACTCTGGGGGGGAAAGGCACAATGGGTGGGGAGGCCGCTTCAGCCAGGTCCTAGACCCCTGGTGGGGTCTCATCCGCTGGAGAAGCCAGGCGTTCAGTCCCCTCTTTCACAAACCCCGTGGGCTCCCGTTCTCCTCAGACGCCCTGTTAGCTGAGCGGAGGGCAGCGTCAGGGCTGGCGGCTGAGGGCTTGGGGCGGGGCGGTCAAGGGTGCTGCAGAGCAAGGGGAAGGGCCCCCAGGAGGGAACAGTCTGTGCCAAGGTGGGCTGCACAGAGGCTGATTTATTCCCATAGGCAAGCGGTCCGGCACGGGTCCCCTGGGAGGGGCGTGGGGCGCTGCGTCTGGGAGGAACCATGGCCCTGGACGCTGAGCCTTCAGGACACTGGACATTGCCATGTCCCGGATGTGCCCATCTTCTCTGAACCTCGTTCCCCTTTTCATATCAAAGGGACACTCACCAGTGTCCTGCCCGCCGCTTGTGGGAGAGGAACTAAGGTGCATGCGCTCAAGCTCGTTACCGAACGCTGTCTGGGTGGGGCTCCCAAGGGGACCCTTGATCCCCCGAGTCAGACACTGGTTGAGACTTTTCCTAGAACGGTCCCCGGGAAGTTGCAGCTGCTTGGGGCGCCGAGCGAGCCTGGGGGCTGGGATCTGGCAGGTCTGCGTCCATGGAAGACCTGCCGTGTATCTCCCAGCACGTCCCTTCACCGCCAGGCCTCAGTCTCCTCATCTCTAACACGGGGACGAGGACAAGTGGCAGTCCTCCTTGTAGCCTGCAGACTGTCCCGTCAAGAGGTCCCCCTCGTGCGCAGGAGTGGGCGTCTGGGAACTCTGCGGGTCTCTTAGATCCTAGACCTACAGCTTGCTCAGCTGAAGGGGACCCGGGAAACCCGTCACCGAGAAACTGGCCGACTTGGCGACGATCACGAAATTATCATATCAGTCAACGGCCCCTGTCCGGAGTCTGGGCCAACAGAGCGCGGGGGCGTCGGAAAGGGCTCCGGAGGCATGAAGACGCGTGGAGGACCTGCCTGGCACGGGAGGGGGGCCCTTGCTTTGGGTGTTGATCAGAGAAATAGTAACTGTAGCACTTTGGGGGGGCTCACTCATCCCCACAGCCACTCCCCTGGCGTGCTCCCCTCGTTCTGCAGATGGGGGACCTGGGGCTCATTCAGTTAAGTAACTCCCCGAGGGAGCATCAAGGCCAGACTCTTCCTCCCCCGCCCCCAGGCCACTCCGCTTCTAAGAGCGAAACTTTGGAGACAGATGGACCGGAGTTCCCAGTACGCTGTCCCCACTTACTGGCTGTGTGATGTCAGGCAAACACCTTAATCTCTCTCGGTCTCAGAGAGGACAGAACAACAGTCTAGGCCCTGGGAACTGAGTGCCATCCATTCGGCATTTATGGAAAGCCTGCTGTGTGCTTTGGTGAGGGAACACCGAGCAGGGGAGGGAGAAAGGTCAGGGAGGGGCCTAGTGATGTGGAGCATGGTGTCCGGGGAGGCCACACTGGGGAGGTGACCTCTGAGCCAAGACCTGAAGGAGGAGCAGACATCAGGCCGTAGAATGTTCTGGACAGAGGAAACAGCGTGTGCGAGGTGCCGAGGCAGGAACTGGAGCAGCGGGAGTGGGGGGCTGGTCACGAGTAGGGGACAGTCACGAGTTCCGGGTCAGATCGTGGAGGGACTTTGCCTTTTCCTTGGTGACGTGGGAGGTCATCGGAGGGTTTTGAGCAGAAGAGTGACACCACCCAACAATCACCTTTGGCTACTAAATGAAAGCTAATCTGCAGGGGGCAAGGGTAGAATTGTGGGAGCCAGAAGACCACCGAGGAAGCTGTTGCAATGTCCTGGGGCACGCTGCGGCTGGCGGGACCAAGGCAGCCAGGGCGAGCATGCTGGACTCTGACGCCGGAGTTCACAGGTTTTGCAGACGAGTGGGCAGGGACTACAGAAGGGGAGTCAAGGGTGACCCCAAGGTGTCTGGCCCCGAGCAACTAGAAGGACAGAGTTGCCGTTTCCTGGGGCAGGAGGTGGGGAGATTGGGAATTGGGTTTGGGGCGTGTTATACCGAGTTGCCACTGATCGTCCTGTGCAGACAGGACGGTGACTGTGAGTTTGGAGCTCGAGGGGGAGGGTCCAGGGGAGAGACAGGTGCGAGCGGGACCAGATCTCCAGGGAGTGGAGGAGGCCGGGGCGTGACGTCCCAGAAGCCATGCGGAGAGCGTCGGAAGGAGGAGGGAGTCATCTTCTGGGTCTGGTGCGTGGACAGAACCGATCTTGGGAGCAGCAGGGGCCTGGGTGGGGTCTGAGGCCGAGGTGGGCTGTGTGCCTTTGTCCCCCGCCCTTGCCCGAGAGGGAAAAGCGCCCTTGCTTCACCCCCGATGAGCAGGCACAGTGGGGGCCTGTGGAGGGGAGGCAGGTGCGCCCGGCCCACCTTCCAGCTGGGATTCTGCGCAGCTGCTGATGGGGAGTCTCGGGCTGAGGGCAGGTGGCTCGGCCCCCACCTGTGGGGAACCCAGCCGCTGGTCCCTCCTGCCACCCTCCTGCAGCCCCAGCCCCAGCACTCTCCCCAGCTGGGGCATCTCGGACCCGCAGGCCCAGCCCTCCCCTGCGCAGCTCTCCTGCCCTTGTGGGCACGCAGGGAACACCGCGCCCTGCCCACAGTGTTCCATCCCCCTTCAGGCTTCCTGAATTTCTCCTGCACTGGTGAGGGCTTCGGGTGTGGGGTGGCGGTGCCATTTCCCTGCCCAGGAGCCCCAGTAGTGTCCGACCTCAGGCCTGTCCCCTCAAGTCTGTCCTGTTTCCGACTCGCTGCGGAAACTGGGATTTCTTGCCGGGGAAAGTGGCTCGGCGGCACACGGGCATCTCTGTGCTCAGACACTCTTGCTTCGTAGAAGGAAGCGGCTTGGCCTGGGTTCCCCCAGAAGCAGATCCGGAGACAAGGATGTTGATTCGAATCATTTATTAGGGAGGTGAGGCCAGGGACCCGCAGGAGGGGGTGCGTGTGGGACAGGGAAGGGAAGGGAGCCAGAACAGGGGGAGCTGTGTGTAGGCGACCTGCAGGGGGTGGGGAGACAGCACAGGGCATGCCTCTGAGTCACCCCCGGCCCCAGGTGAGGACACTGGGCCCCGTGTCCCCCAGCTGCCGTCAGGATGTCCCCAGCTGAGGCTTCAGCCAGCAGCACTAGCTCCAGCACTGGCCAGCATGCCTCCTGGCTCGGCCAGAGAGAGAGTGTCCCTGCGGCCCCCTGGGACCGCGCTCTGCCGGGGGGGGTGTGTGTGTATGTGGGGGAACTGGCTTTTAGGGCTTTAAATGTTTTCTTCTCCAGCGAAGCCAAGCTTCAAGGGGATATAGTCTTGCTACGGACACAAAAACATGACATTTGGAACTCAAAGCTGGTTGTTGTTCTAGGTTGTACCCCCGTCTCAGCCCGCTCGGGCTGCTGTAACAAATTACCAGAGGCTGGGGCGATTTGTCTCTCCGAGTTCTGCATGCGGGGGGAGTCCAAGATCAAGGTGCTGGCTGGTTTGGCGTCTGGTGAGAGCCCTCCGCCTGGCTTGCAGGTGCCTACCTTCTTGCTGTGTCGTCCCCGGCAGAGAGAGAGGAAGCTCTGGTCTTTCTTCCCTTTCTTCCAGGGGCGCCGATCCCATCACGGCTCCGCCCTCATGATCTCATCACCCCCCAAAGGCCCCACGTCCAAATACCTTCGAGGTGGGGAGGGTTAGAGCTTCCACACATGAACTTTGGGTGGGAGGGGGGTGAGGACAGCCAGGGTGGGGTCCGCAATTCGCAGGGAGCTCCGGTTCTGGGAGGGACTGGGGCTTGTTTCCAAACCCTGGACTCAAGGGGGGAGCCCAGCTGTCCCTCCCTGGGGCCAGAGCAATGTCAGGCTCCTGGGGACAGGCTTCTCGCCCTGTCCGAGAGGGACTAGTCCTTCTGCCACCCACAGGATTTGTGTGACCGCCGTCTGGCCCCCAGCCCTGTGAAAGCCGATACACACATCTACAGGACAAGGACCTGTTTCCGTGTTCTGCGGGGCTGACGCCTCCTTTCTTTGGATTGCAAACACGTGCATGTATGTTCACACGGGTGGTGGTCACGAGGGATAGAACCTGAGCTTCCGAGACACTCCGTGGGGTATTAATAGCACTGACCGTGCTAGTCTGATGGGTGAGACAGAGCCACTAACCTGACCCGTTCCAAGTCTGGTGGGGGAGAGGTCCTAGTTCTCAGGGAACTCCCAGTCTGATGGAGGTCTCAAAGCTCCCATCACCTAGGCTGATAAGGGAGCTGCTAGTCCGATGGGGGAGACCCAGCCCTACTCTCACAGTCTGATGGAGAAGATATAGTGTCTGCTTAGGAGGAGGTCCTCGTCTGATGGGGGAGATACGTTCCTGTCAATCAGATGGCGGAGACTCCCGGGCTGAAGTGGGAGATGAGTCCCTTGCCCTTGGCAAGCTCCCAGTCCAACAGGGGAGACAGGACCCTCCGCCGTGAAGAGACCTAATAATGAGGCACACAACAGAAACTTTTTTTAACAATGCCGACCTAATTACAGCGCTGCTGAACCACTCAAACTCCTCATTTACACGTTCCTGGGGAAATGGCAAATAGCAAGAATGTGTAAATTGAGGAAAATTAATATAATTACCCGAGCTATTTCTTGTCATCTTTTCATATCAACAGAAACCACAAACCTTTCCTGCCGAGAAGCGTGGCCGTTACAGGCTCTCTCCTGGAGGCAGACAGCTGGCTCCCCCTCCGCAGGGAACAGGGGCTTTCAGGTGCCCACTGCACCTGCAAGCCAGCCCCACCAGGTGCGCCGGGGCGCGTGGAGGAGGGGGCTCGGCCTGGAATCGGGAGACGTGGTTCGAGTTTTGGCTTTGCCACTGGTTTGCACGGGATCCACTGGTCCCTGCACCTCTGGGAGCTCAAGTCCTGCCTGGTGCTAGTCCAAGCATGCTAATCCCTCTACTGGGTCCAGGCCCCGGGGCAGCTGCGTTGTACCCTTGATCCCAGTGAATCATCACAACCATGCCCAGAGGGCTTCTTTATTACCTTCGCTTTACAGACGAGGAAACCGAGGTCACTTGCCAAGGGTCACACAACCCAGAAGAGGACCCCAGGGCTATAGCCTCAAAGCCCACACCCTTGACCCTGCACTACCTGCCCCCCATCCGTGGTGGTAAATCAGGGCCTGTTTCCTGGCCCCGCCCCTCCACTCCACCCCCTGAGGATGCTGTGCCCGGACAGGTGCACGAATGCCAATCCAAGCCACGGACTGTTTGCAAACCCTTGGCCTTAGTCTGTTCTTCTAGAACAGTGAGGATGTTAACAGCATTGTGTGCATGGGCCGTTTGGAGGATGAAAGGAGTTAATTTGTATAAAAAGTCAGAGCAGCTCCTGGCCCATGTTGTCTGGATCCGAGATGCTCCTCTTTAGAGACGCATAGCTGTTTCAGCCAGCTTGGAGAACCTAACAATTTGTGCAGAAACTTCTATCTGTTCTATTGGCTTAGGGCACACAACTGCCAATGCAGCTCATCAAGCTCTTTGGGAAAATAATAGCAAAGGGCTGCACCCACCATACTGATAAATAGACATCCCCTTGTGGGCCGTTTAGTGGGCCCAGAAAACAGACCATGGACGTTTGCAGAAAACATGCTTTAGTTTGAGCCAGCGGTCCTTTAGCAAGTGTCTACTGCTGGCTGCTGGGTGCCAGCTCCCCGGGGGAGGAGCAGAGTTCTGGGGCCTGCGCAGCAAATGCGTGGACACGGTCCCTGCCCTCCTGGAGCTGAGCCTCCAGCCTCATGGGCAACAAACGTTTGAAAAGATGAGGTTCCACGGAGCGTCTGGGTGGCTCAGTGGGTAAAGTGTCTGACTCTTGTTTTTGGCTCAGGTCATGATCTTGGGGTCTGGGGATCGAACCCCGTGTCAGGCTCCACGCTCAGAGGGGAGTCTGCTTGAGATTCCCTCTCTCCCTCTGCCCCTCCCCTTGCTTGTGTGCTCTCTCTCTCTCTCTCTCTCTCTCTAAAAACTAATAAGTAAGTCTTAAAAAAAGCAGATGAGGTTCCTGGAGGTCCGATGTGCAGGGAAGGGAAAGCTGGTTTGGGCGTCTCACAGATGTGGGGTCTCACTCACTGGCCTCCGGGTCTCCCGCTGTAATGCTAACAGTCCTCAATCTGAGGCCGCTGCCCTGAGTCAAGGAGCCAATGTGTGTAAAGTGCTCAGCCCACGGTCTGCTCACTCAGCGTGAGCACTTTCTTTTTTTGGGGACAGAGAAAGAGAGAGCGAGCGTTAGTAGAGGGGAGGGCAGAGGGAGAGGGAGAGAGAAAGAATCTGAAGCAGTCTCCACGCTCAGCACAGAGCCCGATGCAGGGTTCGATCCCACGACCCTGAGATCATGACCTGAGCTGAAATCAAGAGTCGGAAGCTTAACCGGCCGAGCCTCCCTCCCCCCCCCCGGTGCCCCCAGCGTGAGCTCTTTTTAATAGTGATGACATTGACGTGGGGCCTGACCAGCAGGGAGCAGGTGGCTCTGGGTGGGCAGGGCCGGCAGGGGAGCGTGTCCTCCGAGGGCCCCATCTGGGGGGAAGGGAGATTCGGGGGGCTCAGCTGCGGGGGACCTGGCTGGTCTCCGTCGAGGCCTCCATGGGGCACTTCCCTCGGGAGCAGCTGGAGAAGGTCATCTTGCCGCAGGTATGGCTGGGCCTGCGTGATACTGGCCGTCCCACCGTGACGATGACGCTCCACAGCCTGGTGCTGTTGGTCTCTCTACTCGGATCAGAGGTAGATATGGAAGGACGAAGGACTAAGGTCTTCAAACACACTTCCTCAAGTTCTGTGAAAACTGTTGACCTCCCCTCGAAAGGTAAGGGTGATTGAAAGGCCCAGCTTTAAAAAGGAAAACAAAACCACAAGTGCACAGTGGCACCACGGTGAAGCTAGACTCTGCTGCCAAACCCAGCCTGGGGGCTCCTGGTTGCAAGGGTTGGGGTGCCTGTGGCCCAGGGGGGCCAGAGACCCCTGAGCTCCGTTCCGGAAGGTCTCCCGAGTTCTTTCCAGCCCGAACCTCACTCAGACACGGTGGACATGACTTCATCTTCTTTCCCTGTTGTTTCTGTTAAATTAGGTGACCAGGCTCTTTTCCTTGGCAAATCCCGGGATGTGCATTTGCATGCTGTTTTACATAATCAGGGAATCATTTGCATCCATTTGCATGTTTCTCGGGATGTGAGATTCAAGGGGCCCAAACTCAATGTGTGTTAAATGAAATAAGTATGTCGAGTCCGGCTCTTCAACTCCTACAAGCTGGCCTGAACCGCACAGGCTGGGACGAAAGGGCTGAGACAGCCGCCGGTCTCCGGGAGCTGGTCAGGGCAGGGAAGGACCAGGGCTCGCTCTCCCCAGGGATGCTTGGGAGGGAGGCGGGAGGAGACCATCGGGCTCCTGGATACGAAGAAGCTAAAGGACTGAGATGACACCGCAGGGCAGAGTGTCCTCATGGGCCCAGAGCAGCCCCTCGAACAGGTGCACGCAGCGGGGAGTGATGGAAACCCTTCGACTGCACCCTCACGATCCAGTAGCTTCTATGTGCCAGGCACCGTGCTAGACCTCTCCCATCGGTTGGCCCATTTTCTCCTCAGAGCCTTACAAGGTGGGTTGTTGTTGATGCCTTCTTAGCGATGAGGAAACGGCGGTGTGGAGAGCTGAGGTGACCCATTCAAGGCCCCGTGACTGGTCTTTGACGGTCCTGGACTCAAATACGGGTCACTTTATTTCTAGAACCTTCCTGCCCGGGTTAAGGAGAGTGAGAAACCCAGCCTTCGGCAGCTCCAAGAGCATCTCTCTCTCTCAAAGGCTCTCCCCTCTTTTGGGTGTTTCAAGGGACTTTCTTCTGAGGGCGGCCCTGCTGCCACTGTTTGTCCCACCCTCCGGTGGGAAGGTGGTGGTGGCCGGGAGGTGGCGGTTAAAGGTGGTGAAGATTCTTTGTCACTCCCCCATCGAGCAGTGGAATTTGTTTAGCTTCCCCTTGAGTCCGGGTTTGTCATCATTTGGGGGCCCCGAGTCGCCACGCGAGAAGCCCAGCTACCCTAATGGAGAGACCCCGGGGACACCCCCGTGGAGACAGGGTCTGAGAGGCAGTCCCGGCCACGGGCGCCTCGCACGCCGCCGAGCCATCTTGGACGCGCCACCAGGTCGTGTCCCCAGGTAACTAGAGATCTGGACCATGTCTTGTCCAGCAGAAGACCCACCTACTCCCGGCGACCCAAAGAATCATGAGAGATTGCAGCAAAGCGCGTAGCTGAGTTTGGGGCAGTTTATTTCCTGGAACCGCAGGCCCCTGCCTCTTCCAGGAGGAAAAGCAAGCTTTTGGGATGCCGCCTCGCCTGCTTACCTGGGGAGGTGCCGGTCATAACAATACCTTGTTCCTTCGGCCACAGGAGTGGGTTGGGACGCAGGCCCGGTCGGTGTAATGTCTCACCCCTTGACAATATTGATTGGACCGGAGAAAAGCCTGTGTCTCTAGACAGACCCATCGGGGTCCTTCCCTGGGCTTTATAGATTGCTGCTGGGAGAGAGAAGCTGTTTCTCCTGGGGTGGCGATGCTGGGGGGACGTCAACTGGAAGCTGTCTGCAGTCCCATTCCCTGCCTGCATCCCTCCATTGGCTCAGTGGGGAGCTCGCCCAGTCACAGCGGGACGGAAGGGGGTGCGGCAGGGACAGAGGAGGTGGTGTGGGGATGCCTTTGGGTTCTTGGCGTCTCTGGGCAAGCTCTCCTCCGGACTTCCCGGTTTCATGAGCCAGTAAGTGTTTTCTTTGCTTTAAGCTGGTTTGAGTTGATTTCTGTCACTTGAACTGATGGGACACACATCACACGGACTCTATTTCCTTGCCTCATCAAACTTAGAGATAGCACGGGCTGCGTTCCTCTCTTCTCTTACTAAACTCCCCCTTCTGGCTTTGAGGGGGGTGGGAGGCTCCTGACCGTCTTGCAGGGTGGGGGCCGACCAGAAGCCGAGTGGCAGAGCCACTTTGATCCTCTCTCCGTGTGGCAGAGTGAGGCAGAGACCAGGTGGGGGTGTGGTGGGGGAGGCAAGGGAATCCCGTTAATTTTTCCAGTCCTAAATCAATTTAATGGGAGCCTCCGATGGCTCTGATTTGATTTTTCATTTTCAGTATTACAATTATCAGCTGATATTACCAGCAGTGCAGGCTTGAAATGGGCTAGCACAGTAGGGGCTGTCAAAAAGGGAATAGTCCCAGATTACACCAATTACCTAATATTTTGCTAATTAGACACCCAATGCATCTCTCTCATTTACAGCAAGGAAAAAAAAAACAACCCTTCACACTCTCTTTGTTGTTCTTCTTTGCTGATCAGCGGTGATCGTGTACCCCAGCTTGGGGGTTTTGCATCCCGAGGAGAACTTCTGTGTTCGGGATCCTGCTTCCCCACGATCCCGCCTCATGCAGGGCGTCGGGAAACCCCGCTGTCTACACTTAGTCCTTCTTGCTGCTCTCTGCGGGGATGGAGCGCAGGTGGTTCTCAGCCCCCGTGGGATGGCCCTGGGATGGGAGGCAGAACACGTGGAGAGAAATTTCAGGCATCCTCAAACCAAAGAGCAGGTGGCTCAGAGGAGGACCTGGGGAAGGAATGGGGCTGGAAAGGTGTCGAGAGGCAGAAGCCTTCCTTATCCTTTTCAGACGGAGAAATAGGCTCCAAGAGGGGCGTGGCTTGGCTAAGGGGCCCCGGACACTTGCCGCAGAGCTGTGCCTGAGCCCCGGGTCTCCTGATCCCCGATCTAACACCACCTAGGGCCAGGGTGCGCTCAGTGTTGTTTGTTTCCTGTGCAGCTGCCTGGATGGGTAAGCAAGGCGGGCTCAGAGGGACCACAGAAGCATCGGGTGCGTCTGCAGCCTCGCGTATCTGCACAGAGGGGCCCTCCCTTCGCTTTGGGTTCAAATCTTGCACTCACCACTTCCCAGGTGTGTAACCTTGACCAAATTCTTCAACCCTTTGAACCCCAAAGGGAACAGAAAGCCCAGCATGAGAGGCGCCTCATGAAAATCGGGAGCTAATGATTTATCTGAAAGAACCATTTCCAAGTGGACACGCAAGGTCAGGGAGAGGAGGCTTCCATTACTTTATTTTGGTAATATAAACCTGCTATTATTTACGGAGGACCCGCTATGAAATCCAGGCTTGTGAGAAATGCTTTGCATGTATGATCTCATTTAATCGGTGCCAGGAGGCAGGATCGTCACGCCCATTTTACAGCTGAGGAAGTGGAGGTTCTCAGAGGTCAGGTGGTTTGATTCCTAAGGCGCATGACAAAGCCAGAATCAACATCCAGCTAGTTTCCAGAGACCTCCATGAGGCTGAAATGCAATGGCGGGTGGGGTGGGCAGGGGAGGGACTAGGAGCCCCCGCACTGTCGCCTGCAAACCCCTTCACCCCTCCCCAGATCCTGATTCCTAGAGTTCAGGCCTCAGGGCAGCGGCTCTCGGAAACGTGGTCAGCT
The DNA here is from genome assembly GCA_028534135.1 of Potos flavus. Taxonomy (NCBI): domain Eukaryota; kingdom Metazoa; phylum Chordata; class Mammalia; order Carnivora; family Procyonidae; genus Potos; species Potos flavus. The sequence goes on along the minus strand of CM052900.1, from coordinate 155,211,475 downwards.
CTGCTCTGCTGAACTTCATTATCTTTATCAAATTAATTTACACAAGCCAGTGTGGCCACCTAATGAAGACATTTCCCAGGGCCTTGTGCCGGCTGCTTAATGAGGCGGGAGCCGCTGGACTCAGGTTCACGGTGTGCTGGGTGAGGAGGGGAGGAGGTGTCCGAGCGTGACCTCACCGCCGCGGGGTTCCCGCTCCGCCACAGTCCAGGGCTGTGGGTGACTCCCCTCCCGTCATTCCAGCCATGCCCCTGCCACCGTGCCTGCTCCGCTCGCCGGTTCTCCTTGGGAAAGAGGGTGGGCTCTGGTCTGCAGGGGCCTGCGCTCCTCACGGTTAATTGTGTAAGCGACTAAGATAAGACTTTCTTTTGTGCGTGATAATGGGTCAGCCCTGCGGTGGAATGCCCCGGATTTGGTTAAGGAACTTCTTTTCTTTCTGTAAATGAGATTTTTGAGATGGGGGGGGGTGAGTAGGCAAGGAGGCTGTGGGGTTCCAGGCAAGCGAGGGGCTGCTGCGGGGGGGGGGGAGGGGCTGACCCGCAGGGGGTGGGCTGCACGGGGGAGAGAATCGGGGACCGCATCCTCCTTTCTGGTTTGCAGAAGGGGGCAGATCGGTCAGCCTGCCAGTCCAGTGTTTCCTTCATTTACTCATTCATCCGACGCACACACGCACAATCACACGCACACGCACAATCTCACACACACACACACACACACACACACACACACACACACACTCCCTTCTCACCTATATGCCAGCCCCTGGCTGCCAGGTCCCTCGGATAAAACCATGAACAAAACAGACCAAATTCCTGTCCTCCCAGAACTGACATTCTCGGACCCCGCGGTCTTAACCTCGTGAACATTTAGAGTCTTAAACTCTGGAGCCTTGGGTTCGCTGAATCTTAAAGTCAGACTCTCCACAGTAAGTAGCTTCCGTTGAGTAAGGGCTGACCTCAGGCGAGCCCTCATTCGGTCCTCGCGGAGCCCCTGGGGGTGGGTGCCGGATTATCTCCGGGTCAGCAGAAGGTGCCGGTGAGGCTCCGGGGGCACCCCGTTTTTTGAGGCCAGGATGGGCCCAGGGCTATCCGAGCCCTGTCCCTCCTCCGCTGACAAATTGTGGGAACTTCCAACAGACATGCTTGGGCCTCCCAGGGCATATCCTGCGTGCCCTTCAGAGCCCCTCCACGGCATGTCTTTAAGACGTTGTGTAGCCCTACTCGGTTCCCTCTACGAACTTGGCCTAACCCTTGAGCCCTCAAGGCCCCTCCTCCCCTCCTCCCCCCCCCTTCCTCGCCTCCCCACCTTCTCTGCCTCCAGCCGCTGGGCTCCTTCTCTTCCTGTCTCAGCCAGAGTCTGCAGCGGGCATCCCCCTGGTGGCAAACACAGCCATAGTGGCCAGCCCTGACTGTGGGCTGACTCCGTGCACGCCCCGCCCGCCTCATTGACTGTGGGCTGACTCCGTGCACGCCCCGCCCGCCTCATTGACTGTGGGCTGACTCCGTGCACGCCCCGCCCGCCTCACTGACTCCCACCGGCGACTCCACCAGCTAGGTGCTGCCCCGATTCCTGTTCTATGGATCTGGTATCGAGGTGCAGGGGCACCCAGCTCGTGAGTGGCAGAGCTGGGATTTAAGCCCACAGCTATGGCTGCAGAGCCCACCCCCTTAACTGATGTCCTACGGAGTCAGGAAGCTGGGTGAGAAATCCCCGTGAGCGAGGCTGGCCAAGAGGACTCCGATCTGGGAACACCTGCCCGGTCTGCAGTGAAGGGAGGAGGGGGGTGGGGGAGTGGGGGGTGGGGGAGGAGTAGCCTAGGGTGGCCTGCCGATGGAGCAGCCGGCCTTGTGTCAGCGTGGACTGTGGCGAAAGCCACCTCCTCATATGGGTACTGTTACGATGTCATCCCCTGGGCTCCCCCGAGCTAATGGAGGCTTCCTTCCCACTGATTTTTTTTTAAGAGGTTAATTTTTCATTTTAGAGAGAGAGGGAGAGAGGATCTCAAGCAGGTTCCGTGCTGAGCGCAGAGCCTGACACGATCTCACGGGATCGATCTCACGACCCTGAGACCACCTCCTGAGCTGAAACCAAGAGGCGGAGACTTAACTGACTCTGCCTCCCCCCCCCCCCCCTTGGATTTTTATAGCGCTGATCAGTATCTAAAACTGTCAGGACTTGTTTGCTTGTTTTTCTTCCTTCTAGAATGTAAGCTCCAGGAGGGCAAGGCTCTCACCTTGTTGGCTGAAACCCCAGCACCTTTGATCCCGTGTTGGGGTGCTTATTTACCTGCACAGAGGAGGATGTATCTTTTATTTTTTAAAAAAGATTTATTTATTTATTTTAGGGGGGCGGGGAGGGGCAGAGGGAGAGAGACTCCCCAGCACACTCTGCACGGATGCAGATTCGGAGCTCAATCCCAGGACTGATTCGGAGCTCAATCCCAGGACTCTGAGATCAGGACCTGAGCCGAAATCGAGAGTCGGTGCTTCACTAACTGAGCCACTAGGGCGCCGCAGGATGTGTTTTTTTTTTTTTGAAAGAGACAATATCCGACCCCCTTGACTGTGAAACAGTCTAGATGTGGGCCTGCTTCCATCCGATCGTTTCAGAGCAAATGATTACAAACAAAACAGAAGCAACCATCCGCTGGGGCCCGATCACCCCTTCTTTCCATCCCGGACTCAAGGCTGTCACGAGTCTTCTCCTGCCTGTCCCGCGCGAGCCCCGCCCCCAGCTACGATGTCAGGGTGGCTGCCCCTGGGATCCCAGCCTGATTGGCCTTTAAATTTTACAACCTTGTTTACACAGCTCAGGGCCCCGTGCACTGAAGACCACGTGCTCCACTGCACATTTATGGCTGCAAATGGCTCTCGGCGGCGTGGGCAAGGGGTCCCGGGGAGACCCGTCGGCTCTCAGTCTCGGCTGCTCCGTCTCGGAAGTCATCCCTTGGCTGACTCACTAAATCTTTTTCTCGATGGCAGTTACAAGCAGCCCGTGTCTGGACACTGCTGAGCGCGGTGGTAGAGGGAAGGTGGCGGCTGGAGATGAGGATTTCGGTGCAGGGCAGCGGGGAGGAGGGTCAGGGTGGGGGCTGGGCATCCAGGCCTCCGTGTGATTTCAGGCAAAGCCCCACAGAAGGTGGCCTCAGCCGGATCCCGCAGGGGCTCTGGAGTGTAAGTTACACCTCAGAGTTGGTCCTGACCGGCGACCTGTGTGTCGCTGGCCGGGGACCAGCCTTGGGGTCGTGGACTCGCACAAGGCTCAGCTCCCCGTAGACGCGGGCTAAGCCCCACCCCCGCCCGAGTGTCCGCGGAAGAGCCGCAGGTGCAGAAGCAGTAACAGGCCCCAGCAGGGCTTCTGGGAAAACACCTGATCGGCTTCCCTACAGGTGTTGGGGAGTTCGGGGGCAGGCGGCGGCGGAAGAGAGGTCACCGAGACAATATCGCAAGACACGCGGGGTTGCTGGTAAAAACCACTCGGAATAAAGACCCCGGGGCGAGGCTGCGTGCAGAGGCAGCTCGTCACACCTCACAGACCTTCTCCGCGGCGGACACGGTCACCCTCATTTTACAGGTGAGGACATGGCCACGCGGAGAGGTCACGTCACTGGCCCGAAGACAATCAGCTGGTCCTTGTAGAGCCGGGGCTTGACCCCCAGAGCCTAGGCCTTTTCCTGGACATTTCTGGGCTTCAAGGAGGCTCCTGCGAGGGGCCTTTAACTCAGCCTGGGTGGAGTGTCAGGGAAGTCTTCCTGGGGGAGGGGGTTCCTGGTAGCTACTCCCTGGACCCTGGTTTTCCCTGTCGGTCTATCAGTCATTCAACAATTATTCACGGAGATCTGAGAACATGCCAGGTCCTCCTGTAGGCCCCCCCGGGGGACAGCGGAGAACAATGCCTGGAAAATGACCCTCCAGGACACAGACATTCCTGATTCCGGGTTCTGGGAAGGTGGCGGGGTGGGGAGGACGAGAGGCAAAGGGGCAGCGAGGGTGTCCCGGGAGCCTCGCCTTGTGAATGGGGAGGGACTCACAGGCTTGGTGTATGGAGGGGACCTGGAGCCTTTGGCTGCTTTTTTTTTTTTTTTTTTGGTGCTAGGAACCATCCTCAAAACAGTCCCGCGGGTGTTGCTTTGTCTCTGCAGTTCCAGATGAGGAAACGGGGCTCCGAGGGGTGGAGGCGGTGCCCTGGGTGGCGTGGCCGGCTGGGAGCTGAGCCGGCCACTGGGTGGGGTGCTGGGAGGGCAGAGGGCACTGGGGGGCCTCCACGGGGCCATGGGGCACAGGAAGCCTGAGACAGGAAGGAGCGTAAGGTCAAACTGCTTTTAGAGGGACTGGGTGTCTGCAGAGATGGTCCCCTATGTCCCCAGTGCTTGTAAATGACCTCTGTCCGCCTCCGAGGAGAGTGTCTAGCCTCACTTCCCCCCCCCCCCCCCACGTGCTTCCATGTCCAGGGAAGCTCCGGGCCCTCCCGACCTTGACAGACACTCAGGCCCCTGTGGGGAGGTGCCTGTGGTCTCCTCTTTGTAGTGGGAGGTCAGAGTCTGGGGTCACCCAGGAGGGACCAGCGGTGGGGACGGAGTGCATTCTAACATCTATGCTGCCTCCTGCCAGCTGGGTGCCCAGGATAGGCTGTGTTCCTCTCTGAACCTCAGCATCCTCATCTGTACATCAGATATCCAAGCTGCCTGCTGCAGCCTTGCCGAGGGAGCCAGATCTCCCGTCTTGGGCCTTGGAGACAAATGTGGGAACCAAACACTGGCGGATGTGGTGTAGGTGCTCGTGGGCGGGGCCTGTGAGGGACAGGACCCCGCCCCGCCCTGCCCCACGGGTTCACAGTTGTGTGCAAGAGTTAGGGTGAATGAGCTGCCTGGAAGGGAGGCAGTGAGGTCCCAGGCACAAGTGTCTCACCGTCCTGCCCACCTTCCTAGGAGCCAGAGACTCAGAGCCCTTGACCCCTCACTCCCCGATTCTCGTCTGCCTGAGCCCCTTCCCTGCTCATACTCCTGGCCGTTTGCTTTCCCCCAGCTTTACCACTTTTTCTCAAGCTGCAGCAACCGTCTAATATTATATATAAACCACTACCAATAGTATTGATGAATGCTATGTTAATATTTGCCTCTAAACCACAGTCCCATCGGCTCTGGGCCTACCTTTGCTACTTCACTCATCGGGTGTGGTGCTAGCTCATCGGCGCCTCTCACAAACAGGAATGCAGACTTATGGGACCTGGGGTCCTACAGACTCAAGTTCAAATGCTGGTTCTACCATGGCCACCGTGGCTCTGGAGCGTTCGACCTCCCCATCACCGTGGTGGGCCCCGGTTTGTCCTCCGTCCAAAGTGGAGAATAACCGTGACTTCCTCGTGGATGTTGTAATTCTTAGACTCGGCAGGTCTTATGATTCACTGATGCGTCAACAAGGGATCTGGGATACACGGCTTACCTATCCACCCTCTGCAAAGTGCAGAGGTGGGTCCCAGCCCTGCTCGCGGGGAACTTGCCTCCAGGTCTGAGGAAGCAAAATGCGACGTGCAACCAACAAGTAAGTGATGATTCAGGTCATTGCAATAGACTCACGGGGCCACACAGACTTGGCCCGATCCCCAGGGAGCTCACTGTCAAGCCTGGGAGACAGGTAGTAATAAACATTGCTGTCACAATAACACTGTTAATAAATAATAATAGTTTGTTGAGTATTTACTACAGGCTGGGGACCGTCAAGTGTTTCCATGGATTTTATTTTAATTCTCACGACAGCCCGAGAAGGCGGATGTTATTACCCTCAGGGAGGTGGAGCTGCTTGGGTCACACAGCAGAGCTCAGAGGAGGTGGAGCTGTGATTGAAACCCCATGGGTCTGTTCTGTGCCTCTGTGTACACGCCTCTTTCTGTGCCCAAGTTGGGAGTCTCCTGAGTGCCCTCTATGAGCCAAACCAGGCACTTTCCCTGCAGTAATGCACATCTTCAGTACTGTAATTTGCATTGCAAGTGAGCTTAAATAATAAAGGGAATTTATTGGCTTACAGAACTCAAAAAGAGACAGGGCCTGCTTCAGGCAAGGATTGATCCAGCCTCTACCCACTGATTGGTAGGCATAGGACCAATGCATTTTCCCTTTATCCTTTTCTTGGCTCCAAGTCCTTGGTGTTTCATCATTCACCTCAAACCTGTCCCTTGGCCTCTGGGACGGCCGCCAGCAACTTCCTCCTTCACATCTGTGAGTAAACAAGAGGCTATGTCACCCAACAGCTCAATCCGAATCCTAGAATTGGACCTGTGGGCACTTGAATCATGTGCCCACTCTTGCACCAATCACTGTGCCAGGCAGATGGGAGACAGCGATCGGTCGAAGCCAGTCAAACTCTCCCGTGACCAAACCACATGCCAGGATCTTAGGTCAACAGGCCGGAGAGGGAAGAGGAAAGACAAAGTCGAGGAGAGAGACTACAAATAAATACCCACTACTTCCTTCCTATAGGACAGATGTCATTCTCCCCACTTAATGGATTCGGAAACTGAGGATCAGAGCTGCCCAGCGACAGGACGGCGCTCTCTGCCGGGTGAGGGAGAGTTCCCAGATTGTCTTACGTCAGAAATCCACACACGTGCTTAACAAGGGCCGTGTAACCCGGACTCTCCGGCTTTCCCAAAGCACCCGGGGGGACCCTCACTCCAGTAACCAGAGAATGCAGACGGAGACAATGGCCCAGTTAGTCTTCGGCCCGTCAGATCGGCAAAGGTGGACAGAATGATGTCCCTTGAAGATGCGGAGTGAGGAGTGAGCAGGCCGTTCATCCCCGGCTGGGGGAGCAGCAACTGGCCCGATCTTTCTGGAAGAGAGTGCTTCTACAGCTAAGACCCTTGAGCGGTTAGTACCTTCCGACTCCCAGGAGAGCACTTCCAGGGACCCATCATCCTTGCACGATGGGAGACGGGCCTCTCCGACAATGATGTACGGAGTTGATTCTTGGGGCCGGGGAGACCCCGCCACACCGGAACCTCAGATTTTTACATCTATTCATCTTCGTTTGTAGACATCTTGTCCACCAACGGCAGTGTGCAAAAAATACAAGCTTCTTTATTGTTCTTGAACTGAGCTTAAATTTCGATTTCAAGTTTCCATCCCCACCAGGCGTAGAAGCCTAATCTCTGTTGGCTCAGGCTCCCCACGTTCCTCCCTCCCCCCAAACTTCCCACCATGGCTTTCCTTCCTTGGAATGTTCTTGGTCTTGTGTGGTTGTTAGCTCATGATCCATTTAGTCACTGCCTGTCCCCTCCCCGCTCCCCATTCCTTTTTTTTTTTAAGATTTTTAAGTCACCTCTACACGCAGCCTGGGGCTCGAACCCACAACCCTGAGATCAAGAGTCACATGCTCTACCGACTGAGCCAGCCAGGTGCCCTTCTGTCCCCCATTCCTGATCCTACAGGCTCTCCTGGCTGGTGGCCTTTATGGGTGGGGAATGCTCTCCCTCTGAGAAGAGGGAACCTGATAGACAGTAAGCTCAGGTTTTCTTTTTTTTTTTTTTTTAAAGATTTTATTTATTTATTTGACAGAGAGAGATACAGCGAGAGAGGGAACACAAGCAGGGGGAGAGGGAGAGGGAGAAGCAGGCTCCCCGCAGAGCAGGGAGCCCAGTGCGGGGCTCGATCCCAGGATCCTGGGACCATGACCTGAGCCAAAGGCAGACGCTTAATGACTGAGCCACCCAGGCGCCCCAAGCTCAGGTTTTCTGCCTGGACCCCGCGGGCAGACATTTCTTCTGCTCTCATTCTGTGTCAATGTAGGGAACTCAGAGTTTCCCTGCCTCCCCGAGAGGGGCAGCATGGGCCCTCTCTGCCTTGGACCCCCGTACTTTTGTGGAGGATCCAGCAGAATCCAAGTGTCTTCCCGTCCTCTCTGATACTCCCAGGCTTAGCTCAGAGATGCCTTAGCTGGTCTCGGGTAGGAATCCTTGCTTTGATGCCCTCTGCTTTCTTCCACGTCTTCGCCTTCTGTCAGAAGCCCAATTAGCACCATTGCCTGGACTAGATGTGGGGTTTGGGCAGGTGCTGGTGCATGAAAGGGGACTGTGGGGGGAACCTTGGTTAGAACCCCAAATAGGAGCAGCTAACATGGGGGCGGTGGCACCTGGGTGTCTCAGTCGGCTGAGCATCCAACTCTTGATTTCAGCTCAGGTCATGATCTCAGGGTCGTGAGATCGAGTTCCGTGTTGGGCTCTGTGCTGGGCACGGAGCCTGCTCAAGATTCTCTCTCTGTATCCCTCTGCCCCTCCCTGCCTCTAAAAAAAAAAAAACAAAAAACAAAAACGGCTAATATGTATTGAGCACTTACTGGGCTAGACTCTATTTCGAGGGGGGTTAGCTCCCCCCACTTCTGACCATGCCTGTGAGCCCTGCTGCAGCTTCACAGAAGGGGTACGCAGTGAGGGGTCAGCGTCCTCCACGCTGGGATGTGGCCCCCGCACGAACCTGCTAGAAGCAGCAGTGGCTGGAGGGGTCTGGGGCTTGGGGGGCCTGGAGGATTTGCAGAGACACCAAGGAAGTGTCCGCTACTTCCGTCTCTGTCTCACCTGGACGTTCCCTGGGGCGCCGAGGGGAACCCTGCTCTGCCAATGGTCTGGAGTCAGAGATCAGGGCCGGGCTTCTGTCATTTTGTGTCTCTCTTCGAGTGCACCTATTCTCTTCCAGGCTCTGAGCTCAGTGCTTTAACATCTTATTTGGTCCTCACAATTCTACAGGGAGGCACGTGCCCTGCCCCGCCCCCCACAACAGGCTCAGAGAGGTGAAGGCACATGCCCCAGATCACACAGCTGGGAAGAGCGGGGCCCAGGTTGGCAGCCAGAGCTCTGCCCGTGCCCATCAGCTGGCGCCGACTCCCTGCTCCTGCAGCTCGGCCTTCTGTGTCCGCTCCCCTCCGCCTTGTCCCCATTGTACCTGCCGCTGGGCCAGACTTCCCGGTGGGAGTCACGTAATGGATTTTTCGAGGGAGGAAGCTGGGGGGGAGACACTGGGTTGGAAGGAGGTGAAGTGGGTGGATGGGAGAGGCTCCACCAGGTGGGGCTGCGTCCTCTCTTTGTCCGGACCCCCTCCCCATCATGCGGCCCTCAATCTCGTCTCCCTGTCCCCCCACCCTTACCCCCTTAGTCTCCTAGAAGGGGCTTCACAGCTCATCTAATCCAGGCTTTCAGCAGACTCCTTGGAAGCGGTGAGACTCTTTGTTGAAATGACATCCCACTTGGACTCTAGCACATCAAGCAGATAAAAGCGAGTGGTCTGGGGGCCGCTGGGGGTTGGGGTTAGGACCTCACTTTCTCTTCCTCCCCTTCTGGAATGCCCCTGAAGCCCCTCCAGGGAGCTTTGGGGGTCCCAAGAAATGCGTTTTGAAAACCCCTAATTTCAACCATACCCTTCTTGAGCAGATGGGGTGAAGGAGGCCCAGGGAAGTCACTTGACTCGCTCAAGGTCACTCGCGGGAGTCAGAGTCAGAGGCGAGGCCTGACTGCTTGGTGTCTGCGGCGTGTGTCCTCTGCGTCCTCTACACGGCCGGGGGCTCCGCAGAGCCTCCCCTCCCCGCCACACTTTCCCTATGCAAATGCCACGCGCACCCCTGGCGCGGTGTTTGCTCAGGGCTGCGGGGGCTGGTGCTGGCAAATCCTTATCGCTAAAGCAGGGATCGTCATTGTGGGCCTCCCCCCACCCCGCTCTCCAGGCTGAGATAAGGGGCATTATCTGTCTCGGAGAACGGAGCTCCAGGAGCGGCAGAGGTAATAAATGGTGTTTGCTGATCAGCACTGTGTTCGGCTGAATCTCCTTGAAGAAAAGACACAGACATCGCTCAGCGGGCCCCGAATGCCCCAAGACCTGACTCGCCCTGGAGACGTGGGGCCGTGGCAGACCCCTGCCATTGCTGGCCCCTCTTCTCAGCGGGAGCCTGTAAGGCAGCCCCAAGAACTCCAGAATGAACTGGGTCACCAGCAGTGGGGAGAGGACCCCAGTCCCCAGTCAGCCCCCAGCCGGCTGTGTGCTCTTAAGTCTCTGCGCCCCTGTGGGCCTCAGTTTCCCCACTTGTACCAGGAGCAGCCGGTCTGGGTCATCCTTTTAACCCCAGGCTGCCCACCGTCCTGGGTGCGGGTGAATCCAGCAGAGCTACCTCGCCTGGCAAAGGGGCTTTCATCTCTGTGAGCCGCACTTCCTGCCACATCAGCAGAAACTTCTGGCTGGGGAAGAAACTGGCTCCAGTTCCCAAAAGAGGCTCCCAGGATCCCAGCCGCTTGTCCTCTGGAATATCGAGGCTGGACCCGGCGGCCGGAAGCTGGCTCAGTGGGTAAGGGCATGGACTTCGGAGTGAAACAGACCTGGCCTTGAATTCTGGCTCTGCCACTTACTTGCTGTGTGACCTTGGGCTAGTCGCTTCATTTTCATATAACTTAGCTTCCCTAACTGGATCCCGGGGGCTGAAAATAGTGCCTGATTAAATGATAGAAATGACTCAAGAAATAAATGACAAGTATAAAATATTCGGCACATTGCCTGAAACGTGGTAAAGATTCGGTTGTGATAAATCATTAACAACCCCGATTTTTTCAGACTTTCTTGTACCTCCGCCCTTTGCAGCGAGACCTCGCAGCTGTCCCAAAAGGCAGAGTCTATAACGTCCTCCCTTGTCCCTGGTCTGGCTTTGTGATCTGCTTTGGCCAAAGGGGGGCAGCACTGCTCCGGTTCCAAGTGTACATCTTGCACGTGAGTCCCTGGCTTCTGCCTTTGTCACGAGAGCATGCCGCCCCCCCCCCCCCCGCCCCGGGCTAGCCCGCTGGAGGATGGGGGACACGCAGAGAGGGGACCGCGCTGGCCTGCTTGCTCAGCCAACGGCCAGCCGACCGCAGACACAGGAGCCCAGCCCAGCCCAGAGCCGCTTGACTGACCCACAGGCTCACGAGCTAAACAAACGCCTGTTTCAAGCCACTGAGTTTGGGGACAGTTTGTTACACGGCATTAACGTGACACCAGGTATCCCCGATGCAGGCGTTTGTGTGATTAAACTTAGAGCGTCCCAGGTAGCCCCGGGGACTCACTTGCTGTGGGACTTTGGGAAAGTTACGTCTTCCTGAACTGTGCATTCCTGTTGGCTAGATGGTGGCAAAACCACCCAGGGCTTTTGTGGTGGCAGCTGTGGCTTACATGCTAGACTTAGGCTGAGATTTGAACCCTAGCTCTTCCACTCTCCTTTCGTTTTCTCTCCTCTCCTCTCCTCCCCTTTCTTTCCTTTCCTTCCCTTCCCTTCTCTTTCCTTCTCCTCTCCCCTCCCCATCCCTCCCCTCCCCTCCTCTTCTTTCCCCTCTTCTCTCCCTTCTCTTTTCTTTTCTTTCTTAAAGATTTTATTTGTTTATTTGAGAGAGAGAGAACGAGAGAGAGAGAGAGAGAGAGAGCATGGGGGGGGGGAGGGTCAGAGGGAGAAGCAGATTCCCCGCAGAGCAGAGATCCCAATGTGGGACTCGATCCCGGGACTCCAGGACCATGACCCGAGCCGAAGGCAGTCGCTCAACCAACTGAGCCACCCGGGTGCCGCTCTTCTCTTTTCTTTAAAAAAAAAATCTTTGCACTGTTATTTGTCACAGGATTCTTCCCTCTCCCACTTTCTTTTTATTTATTTATTATTATTTTTTTACTCTCCCACTTTCTTAACCCCTGATCTTGAAACCTCACTTGACCTGAGCCTCTGGCTCTTTCTGTGTTGAGTAAAAACCCATCTCATGGGGCGCCTGGCTGGCTCGGTCTGAAGAATGTGTGACTCCTGGTCTCGGGGTCTTGCGTTCAAGCCCCACGCTGGGTAGTTAGATTGCGTGGATAACTAAATAAACTTAAAAAAACCAACCCATCTCAAAAGGACTGTCGTGAAGGTTAGCTGAACTTACATCGGGCGCTTGGCACATACGAGGGACCTGCTTCGGTTATCTGTTGCTACTTCACGAAACACGCCCGACTTAGAGGTTAAAACCAATTATTTACTATCTCGCTTGACCCCGTGAGCTGATGGATGGGTTTTTCTGCCGCGTCTGTTTCTGGCAGGGTGACCGCAGCGGGGGACATGTTTCCGGGAGTGGGACTTCTCTGGGCTGAAAGTAGGAGGGTCCCAGGCAGACGGAGCTGGTTGCTGTTGGTGTCCGGGTCACTTGCACGGTGGTGGGCTTGGCTGGCTGGGACATCCGGGATGGGTTCACTGACACAGCTAGACTGGCCGCTGGCTGGGGGCTGGGAGCTCAGCTCAGGTTCTTTGTTGGGGCTTCTGGGCTCTTCTTGGTATCCGGGCTTCCTTTTAGCCTGGGCGAATCAAGGTAGCCTTCTGAGAGGTGGTGTTTCAGGACAAAAAGCCCCAAAGAGCAAGGACCTATAGAGCTTCTTCTCCTTCACGCTTGTGTCCTGTTGGCCAAAGCGAGTCACATGGCCTAACGCAGCATCGGTGCAGGAGGGACAGGAATATGAGGCAGGAACACCAGGAGTTGTGATTGCTGGGGCCGCCGGCGTGCTGGTCTACCACGGGCTCGGGGGTGGGGGGGTGGGGGTGGTTTGGGGCGATGCTGTGATTCCTACGGATACAGTGAAAGGCCTGGATTGATGATCTCCGAGGTCCCTCCCACCAGCTGCCGTGTTCTGTGACCTGGGAGGATGAATGACCCGCCCAGGGCCACACGGGGAGGTGGGGGGCAGAAGCCGATAAATCACAGAACTCACATAAACAGCGCTATTGATAAAGCAATCAGAAACGACAGAGACATAAAACACCATCCGTCAGAGCATTTGTTAAGGGTTTGCAATGGGACAGGACCCGCACAGGGGCAAGCCACGCTGAAACCCGCATTCTTGCAGCCAGTGAGGTGTTGGGAAAAAAGTCAGGGGGGCCTGGGGCGAGGGAGGGGGGACTGTCACACAGACACTAGCCCCCTTCTGTGTAGATGCTGTGCTGGAGGGGCTGTGTTTTCAAACCGAGGCCCAGAGAGGTCAAGTCGCTTGCCCAAGGCCGCATGACTAGGACATGGCAGAGCAGGGATTTGAACCAGGACTGTCTGGTTGCAAAGCCCAGGGTGTACTTGTCGAGCCGGGTTGCCTCTGGGCTTTGGACCGCAGCAGCCTTTCTCCAGGAGGCGGGATCAGGGCAGACGGTTGGTGTTCGGGCGGGCCCCAGCCTTCTGCCTCTCGTCTCTGAAAGGAGGCCACGAGGAACCCTGTCCAGTGGGTCTACGGGTCAGGAAATCCCAGTTAATTGCATTTTGGACCCCAAAGCCCTTCTACTCAGTAGTCCGGTGGGTGGTTAAGGTCAGACACTGGATTGGGGTAAGTCCTTTACCAGCTGTGGGACTTTGGGCAAGGACCCTAAGGTCCCTGGGCCTCGGTTTCCCGAGACGGCTGTAAGAATGAAATGAGAGGGTGTGCGATGAGCCCAGCGCCTAACTCCCGGCAAACTCTCTGCAGAGCTCTCTGGTATCCTGGTATCCTGGTATCTGGTATCCTGGTATCTCTGGTATCCTGGTATCCTGGTATCTGGTATCCTGGCTCTGAGATCCTACCTGGCAGTGGCGGACGGGACAGGATGACGGATGACCTCTCCAGGCCTCCTGCAGATAGAAGTCTCCTGGCCAGGCCCAGCAGAGCGGGTGCGGACACGCCCGCCTCCCCCTCCCCTGTAACCCCGGGCGGCTGAAGACAATCAAAAAGGAAACGTGAGCAAAACAGCAGGGTTGGTTGGCCGGCGGCACCAGCTGGTGATTTATTCTTGGGAAGGGCCCCGCGTCCCCTGGAACAGTGACCTCTATTAGTGTCGATGTGTTCGAAGACTGAGTATTGGGATGCAACATGCCTCTCCTGTCCCTCTAAAGAACCTGTTGTTCAGTTTCAAAGACCCTGGCCGAGCGCGAGTCGTGTCTGGGAGCGCAATTCCTCGAGGAGGAATCTTCCATCAAACGCCGCGTGATAAATGGGGGCCCGAGCCACCGTAGACACTCCCTTTGGACACGCGAAGACTTCACTCGCAGGGATAAAAGGAGATTCATTCCAAACGGAATGGCTGAACAAACAGCGGGTGCCTGCGTGCCCCTTCCACCTCCCCCTCCTTCGCTGCAGCCCCGCTCCCCACTGCCCCCGCCCGGCCGGGGCAGAACCCACGGCAGGTCCTGGAGGGGGGCGCTCTGTGTGCCCAGGATGAGCGGGGCACTTTGCACACCCCGTCTCCTTGCACGCCCACCACTTACGGCCCGGTGGCAGTGACCGTCCTCCTTCTGCAGAAGTGCGAGAAGCCCAGAGGGTTTGGGGACTTGCCTGAGGTCACACAGCCCAGGAATCCAGGAGCCAAGGTTGCTGGCTCTTTCTGCTGCTCAGAATGCCTGCACTGGACGGGCTCTCGGAAGCAAAGCTGTACCAACCACAGCACCCCACGGCAGGGAAACCGAGGCCCAGATGGGGGAACGTGACTTGCCCAAGGTCCCATGGCCAATTCGGTAGAGAGGATTTTCTAGGGGTCAGCAGAGAAAGGAAGGGGAGCTACTGGCCTGTGTTGGCACTTTGTGGAGTTCCATTTTATGGAAATCTCATTTCCTTTGCTCTCTCCCTCCCCTTCTTCCTCCATTCTGTAGCCAGGGCCAAGGGAAGGAGGAGGAATCACCTGACGAGAGAAAAGTCATGAGGTGGAGAGAGCCTTTGGGTCACCCAGCTGCCCTGGGACGGAGTCGGGTTCTGCCGAGTCTCCCTTTCATACACACAAGTCCTGCGGACAAGAGTCAGCCGTTGGGGGCAGTGCTGGAGGTTCAGAGCAGCGTTCTGTGGGTTCCCTGCAGAGGGCGTGTGGCTTCCTGAGGGCTAGGCCCCGGGGCTCCCGGAGCATGTGTGGGTGATTGGTGCCACCCGCTCTCCCCTCTGTGACCCATTCCGGACAGAAAGTCTAGAACTGACTTCAAGTGCCTTTAGCGCTTCCTCCTTGCTCGTAGGAGAACATGGCGGGGCGAGGGGGTTCCCCCTTTGCCCATGAAGGGCAGCTGCTGGTCGCCGCACCCACGGCCGGCTCCTTCCTGCCCCGCTCCTCTGACGGGATCGTCTCCCTCCCTCCCTGCCCGAGGCCTTTCTCAGTGCTCAGCGTAAGGGTTGCCCCCTCCTCGGCCCTTCGCCCAGGCCTGGGCCCCTCCTCTGGGCTCCTGCAGCGCCCAGGCTGGCTGCCCTCAGAGCCCTCATGCCTTGGGCAGTGACGCCCGATTCTGCGCCTCTCAGACTGGACCGTGAGCCCCTGGGGGGGTCCGTTCACCTCGGGGGGTCCAGGGCCTGGCACACAACAGGTTCTCTGTAAACATCAAAGTAACTCCACGGGGAGCCGTCGCCCCTCTTCCAGCAGCCGTCCCTGGGACATGGGCACGGCTGTGTGAGTGTGCGAGGGTGCAGGTGTGTGTGTGTGTGTGTGTGTGTGTGTGTGTGTGTGTGTAAGGCCCTATCATCCCAGCTGCTTATTTGGCAAAAGGCCCCGGACCCATGGTTCAGGTCTGACGGTCCTATAGTTTCCTCTCCGGAACCCCCTGCAGGGCCGAGTCCCCGGGGGCCGAGCCGGGGTCAAGGCCTGGTCCCTCTGGCCTCCGTTTGTCACACCCCTGAGCTCCCCATCCATCCGGCTTCTAATGTGCCCAAGGATTGATATTCTTTTCTTGACCTGGCCAAGGGCCGGATCGATTCCTGTCTTGAAGGCACCAGCCTCCCTTCAGAGCCCTCCGCTGGGCATTTTGTGGAGGTGGTTATTTAAAAATATAGCACCTTTCACTTTGTTCTTGACTCAGAAATCCCGCAGGCTGTCACGCTCTGTCCCTGGGCGCAGGGCTGCATGGGGCTTGGTGCTTCCAGTGCATTATTTCATTTAATGTCGATGACCGTTTGAGATGGGTCATGATGGCCCCCTTCTGGATGGAGGCATGGAAGCTTAGGCTGATGCGGGAAGCTTGCCCAAGGAGCGGCGCTGGGACTGGGACCCCATTTCTCCAGCAGTGGGCCCTTAAGCATGGTGGGGACCCGACCCCGCTTGGGTGAAACCCACCCTCCCCACACCCACGAAGGGTCAGGGGACAGCCCCAGAGCCCTTCATCGGGGCCACCTCAGGTGCCATGGGTGTCTCCCTCCCTGCTCTGCTTCTGGAAGCCTCTTGGCTGCTTAATGGCCATTAAGGACAAGCCCCACTGAAGAGGGCTCCATTGGCAAGTTAATAACCTTATCTCACTCTAGCCAAGTCTGGGGCCACAGCGCCCCTGGCCTGGGGGAGAGAAGCCTTCTTTAGCAGGCTACAGGCAGCTTTCGGGTTTCCCCTCTTAGACGAAAGAAAGGACACAATGATCTTGCCTGTTGGCAGCTTCCCATCTCTGTCCCCAGATGCTGCTGCAAGTGCCTGACCACGGCCCAGGAGGTCCCCAAAGCCTGGGGCTTCTCTTTGGGAATGTTCTCGGAGTTGCTGGTCTGAAATCTCAGGGCTGGGGTGGCTCCAGGGATCACTGGTGCCTTCCTCGGTGCCCCCTGCAGGGACAGGCTGTGTCGCTTGGAAGGGATGGCTCTCTGTCGGGCCGTGTTTAGGGATGTGGCTGTGAGTTCTTGCAAGAGCCCCTGCCAGTCTGCGAGCTCCCACCTGCAGAGGCAGGGGCCCGTGTGGGACCTGGCACAGGACGTCGTTAGCGAAGGGAAACACGGAATGGCCCAGGATCCTCTTTGGCACCTGGTTCCTCCTAGCCGTGGTGGCGAGGAGGGTCTGCCTTGGTGGGAGTGGTGGGGGGGACCCTTTTCCTTGTGAAGGGAACCAGATTGGCCCTGATGCTGAAGGGAGGAAAGCAGCTGAACCCTGCAACCCGGGCTCAAGCCCAAGATGTTCTTTTCTGGGGCTCAAGGTGGCGCGGGGCGTGGAATCCAGAGGCAGCAGGACTGTGCGGAAGCCCGGCTCCACCGCTTGAAGCCAGCGGACAAGGGATTTGCCTTTGTTGAGCCCCTGTCCTCCTCTGTGAACCGCGGCCTCCGGCAGGAGTACAGACGTCGTGAGTTGGTGGAGAGGACATGCGTCGCTCGGTGGCAGGGCCTCCAACAGGCCCCGGACCGAAGTCGGCGTCGTGTAAGTGTTTGTGGTCATTATTTCATTTGATCTTCACATGAGACTCCTTCAAGAGGTCACTGGGAAACGGGATCAGAGACAGGGAGTCACTAGTCTAGGTCACACAGGGGTCTGGAGAGAGCTCCGAACCCCAGAACTTTGCATGGTGCTGCCTCTCTGGAAGGCCGGGCCCCAGGGCTGCGGCTCTCCCCTTTGTCTCTGACTCATCCCATGACCTTGGACAAGTCCCTTCACCTCTTGGGGTCTCCGTTGTTCCATCTTTAAGATGGTCATATTCCTTTTGTTGAATAAAGGCAGTTGGCTGGGTTTGATGGAATGGATTAGACTGGAAGGAACAATCCAGTTCCATTCTGTTCTCTGGGGTCACTGAAACCCAGAGGAGGGCAGTTTCCAGAATCGCACAGCACTGGGGATAGAGCCAGAACTGGAAGATTCCACCTTCCAGGGCAAGTACCCAGGAGACGATACCCAGTGGCCCACCCTCCTGCTGAGAGCTCCGGGTCTGCCCCGGTGGCAGGTGTGTAAACTGCCCCCCATTCCCCGCCCCGGCCCCGGCCCGGCTGCAGGCTTCCTGCTGCTTGTCTCCCCCCCAACTTTGTCCTCTTCCTGTGGGCCTCACCAGTTAGAGGCTGTGCCTTTCTGTGGAGGGCCCGGGTTCTAGTGCCTTCACCTTCGCCTTCCCCATCCCCACCCCGAGCTGGGATGGACACCCCGCCCCCTGCCCGCAGGAAGCCAATGTTCTGACCGGATCATCATGAAACAGGTGGGCTGAACCAGGAGGGAGACTTGCAGCTTCGCCAGGCGACCACCCAGTCCTCCGCTGCTGTGTCGGGAGCCCGTCAGCAATGCGGGGGGCAAAGGAGGAAGCGTTTTGGAGCCCATAGGATCCCCCCACTCTCTCCCCAAGTCTCGGGGGCCCGAGGAAAGGCCTGTGGAACAGGCTCCACTTGGCAAATGGGATGGGAAATATGGAAAGGGATCCCACGGGAAGTAGAGAGAAACATCCTGGAAATAAATGATGACCTTCCAGACCTGACACTGAAGAGGGGACTGGAATCCCACCCCCGGAGATGGAGGTTCCAATCCTGCTGGTCTCCTGTGGATCCTGGGTTATCGATACACCAGAAGGTTCGTGTCCTGGGAATACTGGCATTTCAGGATCACTGGAGCCCCGATCTCTGGGGACTGTGACTGTGGCCGTGTTAGTCATCCGAGAATGCCACTCTTCAGGAACTGCTGAGACTCCTGTGTCAGAAAGCCTATCCTCCCAGCATATTAATTCACTGTGTTGTTGATGCCCCAGGAATTGTCCTGTCTCACGCCCCGGCTCTCAGCCACCTGGCTTTCTTGGGAGCTCATTCCAGGCCTGCTGGCCTCCCTTGAGTGATCTCCTCCCTGGAGGGGTTTTGGAGAAATACTTCTAGAGCATGACCCTCTCCGTGGGTGGATCCCAATCACCCCCAGTGCCTCCTAAAGCACACAGCTAGGCCTACCTCCAGAATTTCAGACGCAGCAGGTCTCAAGGCCCCAGAATTTACCTTCCTAACAAGTTACCGGGTGACACTCATGTTACCGGTCCAGGGATCGCACTGCGAACACCACTGGTGCAGAATTTAGATGCTAGGTCGTTGACTCCGACTGCGTCTTAGAATCCCCTGTGGCAATTTGAACCTGCTGCCAAGGTCCAGGGCCCCCACTCCGAGAAATTGATTTAATTGATCTGGGATGGGGCAGGTAATTTTACAAGTTCTCTACGTGATTCTAGCGTGCGGTCAAGAGATGAGAACCACTGATCAGAGTGAGTAAACAGCAGCCGCCTTCTGCTAAATGCTCTGAGATGGGGGAGACCAAGACACACCCTGGGGCTTTGGGGGAGATCCTTGGGCTTGGCTCCCACTGAGGGGCTGGCCCAGATTCAGGGCCCAGGCAGCCCCCGACCTTCCTCTTGGAGCTACTGGGATGACTTCTCCTGGATCTGGCCCAGCTAGGGGGTTTGTTCATTCATCCACTCATATTCAATCGACATGTATTGGGCGCCTACTAGGAGCACTGTTTAGACCCCGGGGCATACAGCTGTGGATGAAACGGACCGAGATCCCTGCCTTCGGGAACCTCATGTACCAGTTCATAGCGCCGATGCCCCAAAGTGTGGTCCAAATTGCCTTGGCATCCGAGCATCTCCATTCACACTCACGACTGGCAAAGTGATGGGATGTAAAGATTGGGCCGGGCAGTGGGGTCAGGGCTGCGCACAGGGGCAGTGGGGGAGGCTCCCAGCACACTGTCTAGTGTAGAGTCTCCAAAACCTGGTCAAACAGGGGGTGGGGAGTGCTGATCTGTTTCCCGGGTTCCAAATCCTCATGGCAGACCTTGGTTCAGCTTCTAGACCGTAGGCACTGTGGGGCCATCCAGTGCTCCCCTCCGCATCCAGCAAAGCTGGCACCTCGGCTTGTTTCCCTCCTTCTGCCTGTGCATGCAGAATGCCCTCCCTGGCCAGGGCGTGCAGAGCAGACGGTGGCATCCTGACTTCACCCCTCTGCTCGGGCCTGAAGGTGGGGCGGAGGGGAGCTACTCAAGGGTCAGGGTCCCCGTTGAGCAAGTTCCGATCCTGATTGAGTCAGGAAGCCCTACCCTCCGGTCTGGTTAGGCAAGTGTTTCTGGCTCGTTCTCTGATACATTAATTCAGCGAACATTTATTGGCTGCTTATGATGTTTCAGGCGCTGAGATGGGCAGCTAAATAAACCACAGTCCTTCCCATAAGGACTCAAGCGAATAATGTTTAAAGTGCCATCCATCTACCTTTCTGTTCTTTCGTCATTCATTTGCCTATCCGTTCACTCATTCGCTGACTACTGGCCACCCAGGGTGGCACGGATGCAAGGGGGTATAGGAATGAACCTGAGACCCGCCTTGCCCTCCAAGTCCTCCCCTCCCATCCCCCAGTGGGAAAGACAGATAAGCAAATGGACAGTGAAGGGGCTCTGAGCTCTGAGCTCTCGCTGGATTCCAGGTCTGGGGGGCCAGACCTCTTCTTGAGCTTATCGGGTGGTGGGCCAGGCGGGCTGGGCAGGGTCAAGCACCGCAGGCCTGGCTCAGGGACTGGGTGTCGCTGCCCTGACCCAGCTGCGGGGCGCAGGGGTGTGTGGGGAGTGGGAAAGGGGGTCTGTGGTCTTGAAGTGCTACCGAGTCTCCCTGAGCTGGGAAAGGGTTAGGGGCTGCTGCCCAGACCCTGCTCTAAAGTGTGCCCCTTAATACCTCAATGATGTCGTGCATAAGAATGCAAACCGGCTGCCATGGGGAAGGGGAGGAAATCCATTTCCTAGCTAGGAAATTATTGAATATTTAGGACCCGGAGCAGACCGTTTAGAGGGGGAAATGAATTTCTCTAGCTTCCTCTGGCTGAGATAAATCAGCCCAGATGCTCTCGTGCTTTCATTTACCCCCGTGGAACGGGTCTGGATGGGTGTTTATACAGCGTGAAAGTAATCGTTCTTCCAGAAGTGCTAACGACTGCTTCCAAAGCCATCAGCTCCCTCTTAACGCTGGTGGGGAGGACCCCACGGGTCAGCCCCTGCCTGTCCCCATCCCTGAGCCCAGGAAGGGAAGGGGTGAGGCTGGCTGTCCACAGTACCGTCTTCCCTCCCGATGGTTGGGGTCTTGTTGGCGTGATGGGGCATTGAGCAAGATCCGGGTCTCAGCCAATAACAATGGGAGACCCAACCGAGGGCCCAGGGTGGAGCCAACCGAGGGCTCTGAGCTGTGAGGCAGGAGGACTGGGGGTGTGAGATTTAGGTCAGACTTAAGGAAGGACTTACCGTGACAGAGAGTGATTGTGGTATTGCTCTCCCTAGATGATGGGTGGGAGCAGAAGAGACTCTCATCTATGGGGAAAAGAGGCAGAGGATGGACTGAATGGCCTCTGGATCCTGAAAGACCCAGTTTTCTGTGATGTCCAGATTACCAGCCTGTAAACATCTTAGAGACTCCTGCCTTGGCACTGGACACTAACTTTTCCTCCACAAAGTTGTGTTTTTCTAGACCATAGCAAACTTTTTAGAAGGGACCAAATGGTAAATATTTTTGTTTCTGCAGGCCATACAATTTCTGTCACAACTACTCATCTCTAAGGTTGTAGGGCTAAAGCGGCTATAGACAATACAAAAGGGATGGGCACCACTGTGTTCCAATAAAGCTTTATTTATAAAAACAGGTGGTGGGCCGGATTCAGCCCCCCGCCATAGTTTACTGTCTCCTGTCTAGACCACTCAGTTGTCAAATAGACGGGTTTCTGGTTCTCGTCTGTTTTTAAAATAGCTTCATCTCATTTCCTGATCCGGAAACTAATGTTTACTTACAGTGAAAACTTATATATAATATATTAAAAGGTGAAAGTCATTGGTAACCCTCTTCCTTCTCAAAAACAGCCATTGTTCACAGTTTGGTGTCTGTGTATATTTTTATACTTAACGTTGTATTCTTTCTAAAGGTCATCTTGTGCAGATCGTATATATTTTTTAAAGATTTTATTTATTTATTTGACAGAGAGAGACACAGCGAGAGAGGGAACACAAGCGGGGGGAGCAGCAGAGGGAGAGGGAGAAGCAGGCTTCCCGCTGAGCAGGGACCCCGATGCAGGCCTTGATCCCAGGACCCTGGGATCATGACCTGAGTCAAAGGCAGACGCTTAATGACTGAGCCACCCAGGCACCCCTTGTGCAGACCATATTCACTGAGTTTGTTACGTTTTGAGTTTCAGGTTGACTTGTGTTGACAAGAAAACTGGAGACGGCCACTGGCAGGTGAGCCCAGAGAGAGAGGAAATGGACCATGTGGACTTTCTTTCTGGAACATTTCCCTCCTGGGAACTGTGTGGGGTCTTTGGCGAGGCCCGCTGTGGGCCGGGCCGAGGGGGGCAAGAGCCAGTGGGTGGAAGGGATCGGGAGAGGGAGCCAAGCCTGCTGCGTCTGGCCACTGGGAGGTCTGAAGTCGCTCAGGAGAGCTTGCGGAACCCAGCGGTGCAGTGAGGACCCTTGCCCAGCCCTGAAGGTGGCGTTCTTGGCAGCGGGAGAGCGAATCCTGAGCCATAGAAGATTCGGCTTCTTTGGCTGCTTGAGGGGTTCTCCCAGATGGGGACACCGGGCCATGGGTTGATCTGCCCACTTCTGGAGGAGCAGGAATGTGTTTTCCAGAAAACCCTCGAATACAGGGGAAAAAGCTCCACTCCTTACCCTCCCTTATCCTTCCCTTTGAGCAAAAATACGTTTAAAAATGGAAAAAAAGAGAGTACAAGGAGGAAGAGAGAAGTCCGGCTTTGAGTAAGGGCTGCCGTGGTCCCCCAGGTCTCCCGTGCTCCTTGGGGTTGGGGGGACAGGGAACCTGACTCCCCTTCTGGATCCTAACGCCATCTGTGCTCTGAAACAGGAGCCCAGATCCCCAAACACTGGCTTTCTTCAGCCTCAGTTCCACAGAAGAGAAAATGTCCTTTCCCTACAGTGACAGGATGGAGAAGAAAGGCGAGGACAAAGTGCCACCAGGCGAGATGTGCACCCCCACTTTGCAGTCAGGGCCAAGACTGGACTCGTACCCACCAATCCCCGTGGCTACCAACCCACACCCTGGCCCTCACTCCCTCATTCCCAGTCCCGGGCATTCTGGGCTCACGCTCAGGTCCGATCCAGGCGCGGGGAAGGGTCTAGGGTGCCACAGTTCTCTGTGAGAGGCAGAGCAGCCTGGTGGTGAGGAGAACAGGTTTGGGGATCACTCAGGTCTGGGTTCAAGTCCCAGCTTTGTCTCTTTCTCACCATAGGCAACTTTTGTCCCTTTGGACCTCAGTTTCCTCATCTGTAAAATGGGTATAATATCAACACCCTAAAGATCGCATGGGATGATCCTTGTAAAGTGCCTGGTATGTGCCTTGTCTTTTAGTCCTTTGATAAAATGTCATTAGGGACACCGGCGTAATCTTGGCACTTGCCCTTGGCTCCCTCTCCACTGCCTACCAGGGCCCTGCGCCCAGGAGTGCCCGTAAGCAGTTGTAGGAAGAAAGAAGGCATCGAAGGTGCTCAAGGAAGCGCGTTCTCTGCAGCGAGTATAAGAGGCAGAAATACTGAGCGGTGACCTCAAGCCCCGCCCCCCTCCTCTCTGGCCTCTTCCGGCCCCTCTTTCCCTGGCAGCCTGAGAGTGGATAGCTAGGTTTTCTGTACCACCGAGTTATCCCACAGATCAATTTCTGGTCGGCTGGATCCGATTCGGTCCCCAAGTTAAAAAAAACAGAAGGCATGAGGGGTGCCTGGGTGGCTCAGTGGGTTAAGCCTCTGCCTTCGGCTCAGGTCATGATCTCAGGGTCCTGGGATCGAGCCCCGCATCGGGCTCTTTGCTCAGTAGGGAGCCTGCTTCCTCCTCTCTCTCTGCCTGCCTCTCTGCCTGCTTGTGATCTCTCTCTGTCAAATAAATAAATAAAGTCTTTAAAAAAAAAAAAAAAGGAGGTGTGATTAAAAACCAATAACGACGATGGAGCCCAAGTTGAGCGATCATGCCTGATTTGCACAGAAGCTGGTGATGGGGAAGCCAGAGCAGCCCCCCGTGGTTCTGGAAGCTGGGCCAGCGGCCATCCCAGAGCTCGTGTGGTCCCAGAAAGACACTGAGGCCGGACGCCTCCCCCCATGCCTTTGCATCCCCACCTCTGGGACGGGTTGGCTGCCCTCGCGGACGGGCCAACCCTTGTCCCTCTGCGTCCTGCTGTGCTGCATCTCTCGTCAGCTCTCTGCAGCCTTGCCCTGTACTTCTTTAGGACCCAGCACAGCTGCTCATCTCCCAGCCCCTCCCCTGCAGCAAGGCCTCCCAGCCGCCGGTCCCATCCCCCGGAGAGCACAGGGCTGGCAGTGTGGAGGGGGCGTGGGCGCAAGCGCCGCGTGATGGCAGGTGGTCACGGCGGCCTGCTCCTGTGCACCTGCCTCGTGCCCACCTCACCTCTTTCTCATGATGCTGGGAGGTGGGCGCTGTTGTGCCCTCGGCGCTATAGGCGGAGAAGCTGAGGCTTGGGAAGTGGAGGCGCCTTGTCCAAGGATGACAGCCAGGAAGGGGTTAACTTGGCTATGACTGTGGCAGTTGGGAATACAAAAACAGGGTACGCAAGAGCCCTGACTTCAAAGAGGCTCCCTGGCTGTCTGAGGGGATAGATGGATGGACGGATGGATGGACAGACAGACAAATAGACAGAAAGCCATAGTCAGAGACATAGAGAAAAGCAACAAAGAGAGGCTGTTTAGGAGCCCCCTTTGTCCTCGATTTGATGCGTGACCAGTGAGCAGGCCTCTCTGGCCCTGTCATTAGCTTGCTGTGTGACCTCAGTGATCCATTTAACCTCTCTGAGCTCAGTGGTCCCGATTGTGAAATGAGGGCTTGGATGACACAACCTCCGAATTCCCACGGGGCTCCAGGAGTCTCTCTGCTTTGCCACGTCTCTCGACCCCGCTGTTGTGAGATCCGCACTCACACTGGAGAGGTAGTTGTGTGGCGGCGGCGGTGGACGAAATTTTAATTCCAACTTGCTGAAATTCTCCGCAAGCAGCAATTACAAGCTGGCAGCTGAGAGTTAGACACTTTTGTTCATGCCCATAAATATTATTTTTTCCTTAATTAGCAGCCAGCCTTTGAAAATCGGGCAATTTTTCAATTTCCCTAGCCTAGCGGGGGAAGAGTCGAGCTTTACACTGAGCCCGAAGGGGTTCACATCCCAGCGCTGAGTTTTTCTAGCCGCGAGTCTTTGGGGGGAAAGTTCCTGAAACTCTGTACTTCAGTTTCCTTACCTATAAAATGGGGGTGATAATAGTACCTGCCTCCTGGGGTCTTTATGAAGATGAGATAAGCTAACACGTGTAGAGGTCTGGAATCGTGCCGGGAGCCCCGCGAGGGCTGCGTAAGTGTCGGTGTTTGCTATGATTGTATTTTTCTCCGTGTATGTTAGCGTGCTCAGGCTGCCGTAACAAAATACCACTTGTTTTCTTCTTCTGGAGGCTGGAAGTCTAAGGTCAAGGTGCCTTCAGGGTTGATTTCTCCTAAGCTCTGTCTCCCGGGCTTGGGGAGGGCCACCTTCTCCCGGTGTTGTCACATAGCCTTTCCTGTGCGTGCACGTACTCTTGCTGTCTCTTCCCCTTCTCACCAGCACACACATCCTATAAGATTAGGGCCCCGTACCTATGACCTCATTTAACCATAATTACCTCCTTAAAGCCCTATTTCCCAGTACAGTCACATCGGGGTTAGGGCTTCAGCTTGTAAATGGGGGTGCGGGGCACAGTCCCGTCCGTCATATCATGTGCTAGCCATCAGGATGAAGTGTCGACCCTGTGTGGTCTGCCTGGGACAGAGGCAGTGCCCGGGACACCAGATTTTCAGTTGTAAAATGAAGCGAACCACGATGAGCTGGGCACCCAAGTCCTGATGATAGCGGCTTCCTCCAAGGATTTTCTCTGCCTCCCTAGCCCCTGAGTTCCGCCCTTGCCTTGGAGGGACTCCCGGGCCCAGGAAGGCTGGCAGGAGCTGGGCAAAGATGGCACCAGGACAGGTTCTTGGCCAAGGGATGGAGAGAACGTGGCACTGGGGACTCCGGGAGAGCCTGGACCCTCCAGGGTTAAACCTACCTCGAGAAAGAACATCCGCGAACACCAAGGGAGGGAACCGGCAAAAGCATTATCATGATTAATGTTATTTCAAAGACTTAATTTTTCCCCCTCTTTCTGAACTGTTTGTGTGCTCTTGTGCCGGGTGCTGTCTCTTGATTCTGAGTGTCCTTCCCCTGGAGTAATTTGGAACAAGGTCAGTGTTCACCAGGCAGGTTCCCTCGCCTCCACTATACCCGCTGACAGCCCCGCGAGGCTGGGGGGCTGTGAGCAGCAGGAGGCAGACTGATGGAGGAGGGATGGACCGGGCTTGATGGAGGAGGTGACGGGACCAGGCTTTCGGGCTGTAACCTCACCTCACCTGGGGGTGGACGGAATGTTCTGCCCAAGAGGCAGGAGCAGGAAGGGCCTGGGGTGAGGATCAAGACCTTTATTCTGGCTCTGTTCCCGTTGGCTGGAAAATGTCCTACTCCCCATTTTCTCACCTGCAAAATGGGACCAAGGATGGTGCTTCCCCTTCCGGCTGGTTGTGCTAGTTCTTGGTTCTAAGAAGTTTGCACACTTCTCAGACTCAACCGTGCATGTCCATCCCCTGGGGCGGGGGTGGGGGACAGACTCCGAAATTCTAGCTAGCGTGCATGTGATGTCCATGCTGCTGGACCAGGGAATGTAAACTCTTAGCTCTGTAGGATGTGCTCCAGGTACGCGTCACCTGTCATCATCACTCCCATGACCATTGTCGTCATCATTTTGTCCCCTTTGTCTTTATCCGTGGTACCGCCGCCTTCTTCTTTATCATCCCTGTGCTCACCTGCATCGTGCTTGGAACCATTGTTAGGTCTTGTCTGTGCCCTCCCTTCCTCCAATTCTCCGGAAGAGGCAACCGAGACCTGGAGGTGGTTTGAGACCGGGGCTGAGGGCTGCCGTGTTGACATAGACGAGAGCCTGGTGGCTGGAAGTCAGGGGACAGGTTCAGGTCCCGGTCTATACCTTGCTAATGAAGCCTTTGCACTTTCCAAATGGACCAGGCCTTAAAGATCATCTGGTCTGACTTCTAACACCTCTAACCTTTGGGGAAATGCTAACACCAGAGGGAGGAGAAGCTGCAGAGTGAAGGGCGTGGATACTGGAGTTAGATGGTCCTGCCTCCAAACACCCCCTCCATCACTCGCTGGTTATGTGACCTTGGGCAAGTCACTTCATCTGAATCTCAGTTTCTCATCTGTAAAATCGGGTGTGAGAGCCAGTCCCCACGATGGCCTCCAATGATCCCTGCCTCCTGGTGTTTACCCTCTTCTCGGTCTGCCCTGACCCTGTACCAGGCTCAGACTGTGGGACCAACAGAATATGGCAGAAGGCATGGCATCCACTCGCGAGTCTAGGAGACTGGGTCATAAAACGTGCTACAGTTCCTGTCTTGGGTCCTCTCTCTCCCTCTCTTTGATGACCAGCTCTGGGGGACGCCGGCTGCTGTGTCCTGAGAGCACTCAGGCAGCCCACAGAGAGGCCCAGGTGGTGAGGGGCGGAGGCCTCCCAGCAGCCACGTGGCTGAGCTTGGACGTGGATGCTCCAGCCCCGGTCGGGCCTTACGATGGCACAGCCGTCCTGCCCACCACCCTGCGGCAACCTCATGGGAGACCCAGAGCCGTCGGGCTCCGCGGCTGCCGGGTTCCTGAGCCTCCGATGCGGCATGAGATGACAAGCGTTTGTGGTTTGCAGCTGCTAAGTTTTGGCGTAATTTGTACCCCTGAGTGGATAAATAACGTATAGGGAGGACAATATCTCTCTTGTAGGTTTGTCGTGAGGATGAATTCAGGTAAGCACTTTGCATAGTACATGAGTCCTGCTGAAAGCCGCGTGAAAGGTGGACAAAACGTTGACAGCATAAATGACAGTATCATCGACAACTCCCAGGGTCACATAGCAAGGGTGGGACAGCGCTGATGATCCTGGGGTTCCCGGCTGCCCCGTCGTAACCATTTGTGCCCCCTGAGCCTTACTGACCTTGGTGGGCACTGAAGGCTTTGCCAGAAAGGAAACAGCGGGGACAGAGGGGGGAGGGGGAGGAAACAGCCTGGGCAGGGGGGAGGGGCAGAAAATGGGATGGTGGTGGGGACGGTCGCTGGGCTTCTGGGAGAGGGAGCAGCCATAGCCTGCATGGAGTGGTGTGGGGCTGAGGCCCAGGATCAGTGCGTGTGTGTGTGTGTGTGTGTGTGCATGCACGTGTGCGTGTGTATACATGCACATGTACACGCGTGTGCGTGCCTGTACCTGCAAATATGCGCACACAGAGCATGTGCGTGGGTGTGCCATACATGTGTGCACGCACGTATGGGTGCACGCGTGGATGTGTGTGCACGCATGTGTGCACGCGCTTTTGTGTACATGTGTACGTATGCGCACGTGTATGTGTGTACAGAATGTGTGTGTGTGTGTGTGTGTGTGTGTGTGTGTGTGTAGGTCACCTCTGTAGCCCCTTCAGCCCAACACACTGGCTGATTCTCTGATTTGCTGCCCGTTTCTGGGCTCGCCGTCTGGGGAGGGCTCAGAAAAACCATGGCAACAAAGGGTATGTTAATGCGTGGGACCTGAGGAAGCCAGGAACCGGGGCATCTCGGAGGCCACAGAAAGAAAGGTTCAGGGGGAAGGTCCACTGTGGTCTGTTTCCCTGGCCATGGCCCTGTGGGGCTTCTTTGGTGGAGAGATATCAGAGAGGGTCTGGCTGGGAGAAAAGCCCCCTGGACCCCCAGGCCCTGTGGGCCAGGAAGCACGGGGCTCTCGGTGCCCACCTGGCAGCTCCTTCGGGGTCGTCTGCTCCGAGGGCCTGGGCTGTAGGTGCTGCTACACAGTTCCTGGGGGGCTCGCCACGGCTCCCCCTGGCTCCCGGGAGTCTCTGACCTGAACCGTGGAGACTCTCCAGATACGCTCATTGTAGAGACAAGAGAAATGGAGATACAGAGAGCTTAAGGGACCTGCCTCGGGTCACCAGCAGGCTGTGACAGAGTCAGGGCAGGAATCCGGTGCTCCTTTCTGATCACTCTTTCCCAG
>CM052900.1:155163480-155182197 GCA_028534135.1 Potos flavus | reverse complement strand
GGGGTTTGATCTAGTTGAATATTTCTCCGCTCACTGTGCTAAGCACATGCCCTCCCCTGAGCACCTACTGCGTGCACAGGCCCTGGGGACACAGGGCTCAGGGGAGGTGGATTCTGCCCTCGGTGAGCTCATGGTTGAGTGTAATGGATGGAAGAGGGCTTTGCCCGTGGTTCCCGAGCATCAGAATGAAACCTTGGCCTTGCTCAGATCGAAGAATCCATTACCCAGGGTTGGGTCTGGGCATCCGTGCTTAGTCACAAGCTCCCCCAGGGGATCGTGGCTGAGACCCAGATTCAGGAAGTGGGGACTCCTGACTCTCAGTGGGCAGCTGTGTAGCAGCTGGGGGGCTCCAGCCAGAGGGCAGGTGGGACGGGGGTGCCATTGGGGTCCAGAGTCGGTAGGGAGAGGGGGCCACCTGGAGGTGCTGGACGCTTCCCCCACTGCATGAAAGGCAGCAGGCAAAGGGCAGTGAGCCCGGGGCTCCGAGGAGGGAGTGGCAGGTGGCTTCATCCGGTCCTGGTGGGTCCTGGTCCCCGGGGCTTGGGATTTTTATCCCCTTTGTTCACCGCTGTTTCCCAGTGACTAGAACGGGGGCTTGCACGAGGAGGAGCTCACACTCTTGCCCTAGTGAACCTCATAAGGCAGGACAGCCCCTCCTTGCCTTTTAACCACACCCCTCCTTGAGCACTATGGACTGGTCCCTCTCCACGGCTGGCCCCCCTCCACCAGCTCAGGGTTCGCCTCTTCGGAGGGTCTGCCCTGAGCCCGGGACTAGTTATACACTCGCCATCACCCCTGCTTCCTTCCCAGCGTGTGTAAATGTCCTGTCCCCTCTGCCCCGAGAGGTAAGATCTGTGTCTTGGTGGGCGTGGTGGGCGCAGCTGCTCCGACCGGATGCCCGAGTTCTCAGCCTCGAGGCTCTCCTGCCCGCTTGGCTTGACAACAGCTCTGAGTTCATGAAGTGACATCGGCATCGTTCCCCGGGGCCCCGAGGTGAGGCAGAGGTTCCCCCAGCTCCCGGGGAGCTCGAGCTCACCCCGGGCTTGAGATCAGCCGGAGTTCGCGGAGCCAGCCCTCCTACGGAGTAATTACTGTAATTTCCCCTGCACAGCCCTCAGCTCTTGGATGATGTTGTGACCGAAATGTGAGTAGCGGGAACATTCCCTGCCCTTGTAATTGAGGGTTCGGAGGCACTGCTGACATCTCCAAAGGGAGCTGGGGCTTCGTGGCTTGTCGGAGGCGTCACCTTTGAACTCCGGCTTTTTGACTCCGTGGCCACTCTGCAGATCCAGTAATGACTCATGAGTGGGACGTGTTGATTCCCTGTCTCCCCCACCATTGTGTTCCCATCCCTGGTCCAATCTGGAGCCTCGAGGCAGCCCCATGAACCAGGGGCGGTGCCTGGCCCTGACCGGGTCGGGGAGAGAAGTTGCGGGAGCCGGAACATTGTGCAGCGTGGAAGCGGCAAGGCCGGGCTAGAACCCGCGTCTCCTGTGGCACGGTGCGTGTTCGGTCGCCGTCCCTTCTGCGCAGGTGCCCCGTGAAAGAGGACCCCCTGACGATTCTACCACCTGGCTCAAATTTGTTACAGAAGAGCGATGATAAAGGCAAAAACCATGACCTAGGGCTCTGAGGGCTCACCAGGCACTGTCCTCCTCGCCTTGCAAGTGGGAGCGCATTTTACTGGCAGCCTGCCACGGTGATGGTCCCCGATTTACCCACGAGGGAACTGAAGCCCAGAGAGGGGGTGCCGACCTGAGGGCAGAGAGCCAGGAGAGGATAGTGCCCGGACTGGAGCCCAGGCAGTCTCCAGCCCCGAACTTCGAACCATTGTGCCGTGCAAATGGCAGAAAGTTGGCATTCCTGGACGCGTAGAGTTTCTTGTTCGGGGAGCTTCTTAGTCTATTTGTTCATCCATCCCTCCCTTATTCATTCACTCATTCAGTCTTCTTTATGGATCCCTGTTATTGCCAAGCATGGTTCTAGGTGTTAGGGATTCAGTCGTGAACAGAACAAATTTCCCACCCCCACGGAGTTTCCATGCCAGTTGAGGGAGACAAATCACAAGCAGACAAGGGATGCAGTTTCAGATTGGGAGAGCTATGGAGGAGAATGAATGGAAAGGGGATGCGGAGTGATGGGAGGGGGAAACTAGCCAGTGTGGTCAGGGATGGGCTAAGCAGAGACCGGAGGGAAGCAGGAGAACAACATGGGGAAGAGATTCCAGGCACAGGGAGCGGTGTGTGCAAAGGCCCTGTGGTTGGTTTGTGCAAGACATGCTTGAGGACCTGTGAGGAGGGCGGTAGGAGGTAAGGTCAGAAGACTGAGTGGAGAGATGCTGGCGGGGGGGTGCATTTGAGCCCTGCTTCTCCCCCAGAGGGAATGACATGATCTGGCTCCCATTGTTGAAGACAGACTCTTAGGGGGTGAGGCAGAGGCAGAGGGACAGTGCGGAAGCTGGTGGTACAGGCGAGAGATGATACTGGCTGCTTAGACCAGGGTGGTTGGAAGGAGTCTCTTAGAAATCTCTCCTCTTGACCCTTCCTTGTCCGCTGACTTCTACGTGTCCTTCCCTGGTGGCTAGGACCGTCC
This sequence comes from Potos flavus, assembly GCA_028534135.1. Lineage (NCBI taxonomy): Eukaryota > Metazoa > Chordata > Mammalia > Carnivora > Procyonidae > Potos > Potos flavus. The sequence goes on along the minus strand of CM052900.1, from coordinate 155,179,605 downwards.
CTGCACTTGTGCTGGGGGTGAGTTCGGCTGCTTCTGTGCCTTGGCCCCTGGATGCTGCTCTGTGGGACCCTCGACCGCCTTGCTCATTAGCCTCTGGGTTCTTCGGATGCCCTTTGCTCTTCGGATATTGAATGAAGATCTGTGCACGCTCTGTTTATCCTACTTAGGTGCTCAATATCTATTTTTGGCATCTGCAGAAATGCCTGCTTTATTTGTAATCTGCTCAGTTCCATCTTGTTGTTACCTTTATTTATTTATTTCTTCAAACAAGAGCCACCCTCACCGCCCCCCACCCCTGCCCTGCATGGCTTCTCGGCTCCCTTGGATTCCGTGGGCTGACACCGGGAGGCGTTAAGCCATGTTACTTAAGCGGTTGGCAGCTTAGCCTTTTCCTGAAAGCACGAGGGTCGTGGCGTGTCTGGCTGTGCCCAAGTCCCTCTAACGAGACTGGGTGTCCATGGGGTCGGTTCTGAGAGCTGGGTGTGCATGTGTCTAGGTGATGTGAGGTTTAGAGATTCAGGTAAGGCTCTTTTTTTGGGCAAACCACGGAAGAAGGCTCTGGCCAACATCAGCAGGAAAGGAGGTGATCAGGAGGCAACTCGCAGAATCGGAGGCTTGGCTGAAGGACTGGTTGGGAAAGACCAGAGACCAAAAGCCTTCTGAGATCCCACGGGGGTGGGTGGCCCCGGCCAGCTTGAAATGATTCTGCAGGACCGGAAATTCCAGGTCCTGGGAGAGGAGGCATCTCATGGACGGGGTTTGGGCCATGTGACCCATCCTGGTTTGGCGGCATCCTGCCGAGAGTGCATTCTGGACGGGAGGTCGGTCCTGGAAAGGCAGTTGGGCGTCCCGGTGTCCGAAGAAGAGGGGAGACAGGTGGTTGGCGGCTCCAAATGCCCTCTGTCCCCGGCAAGGATCTCAAAGATGTGTGAGCTGTCTTGGCCTTTAGATGCCAAGAGCCGAGCCTATCCCGCATAGCGTGTTAGAGAATAGGGCCAGAGTCCTCTGAGGGATTGGGAGCAGAGTTTGGGGTGGACAGAGGTTTCTGGGTCTGGGGCAGGTTACAGCCACTCTGGGTCCAGCTGGGCTTTGAGGGCCGGTGGTCTTGGGAGGGAGGGGGAGGCGTGCTCCGAGTGAGGCTCGGGCAAGATCATGGAGGCTGGGATGAACCTGCAGGCTTTCATGGAGGTGGAGAGCCACCGGTGAGTCAGTGGGAGGGAGTGGGGAGTGCTGCCGGAGTGACAGGCCGAACATGTAATTGAACCCCTGTCTGAGGAGTTCAGACTTAGGAGGGCGGCTGCGGCTGGTTGCGGTGGAAGCGGGGTAGGAGGAGTGCTTTGATAGAGCACTGACTGTATACCTACACTCCACTGAGCGCTTTGCTGTGGTCTTTTTTAACCTGCACAGCAACCCGGCTCGATAGTACTGCTGCTTACTCCTGCTGTACAGAGAAAGACACAGGGGCTCAGAGAAGGTAGGTGACTTGGTCAAGGTCACACAGCAAGCAAGTAGAGAAGAGGGCGTTTGATCCCAGGCCTGGCTAACATTCCCTTCTTGTCCGGGTTACAGAATCATCAGCTGTGAAGCCGGGCACCCTGCTGACCTGCTCTGGGCTTTTGCCCACGTATTTTTCTTCCTCCGTATCTTAGGCACATGGAGCGTGGCTGTGGGCAGGCAGGCAGGCGTGGCCAGTGCAGTGGGATTGCAGCGGGTCCGGGGAGACTTTCTCCTTTTTCTCCCCACCGCCCTCCCCACCCCCCCCGCAAAGTGCTAGAACAAAGCTGGCAGAACTGGAGTCAGCAGAAAAATCTAATTTTCACCTTAGACACGTTTGTAGCTGACAGATATTAACCCCACCTCCAGACTTTCTTTCCAGACTTTCTGAGCTGAGTCCTACCCTGGACATTGGGTCATGAATTCACTGTTGCTTTTTTAGGCAAGATATTTCTTCTCCACAGGCCTCAGTGTTTCTACCAGTAAAATGGGAGTGGTGGTACTCGAGGTGGGCTGGGGCGTCATGAATGCAAATGCTAGCGGGGGGCCCTCCACCCTCCAGGAAAGACAAAGGTGTGAAATGGGCGAGGGGAGAGGTTGCTGGGGGTGCAGGGGCCCTGCCTGGAGGGGCAATTCCTGTTTAGGGCTAACCCGTTGTCACTCTGTAGGCCTGCCATTGCCAGATCTTTGAATTATTTTAAGAAAAGCCAGAAATCTGAGTTGCGCTCTTAAATATTTCAAAATTTAAATGTTAGTGATTTATTTAGAAATTTTTGGAAAAAAAATCGTGTAGGCCCATGAAAGCGGCTTCCTGGGCTGAAATCGGCCTGTGGGTCACCAGCTGGCAATGCCGGGGCTGGGTCATTTGGGTTTCTTCCAGCTGGATGAGGTACCGCTCCATTTCATATGCATATAAATAAAAATCAAATATTTGCCTTCTAGATCAATTGACTTGTATTTATTGACGAGCCTGAGGTTTATAATGTGCGTCTGAGCTCAGAAGTAATGACGGGGTAGAAACCTCTTTGAGAAACTTTAATCACAGGTTAGGAGTCCCCGAGCGTGTCCCTGTCCCTCTGGACTACTTCTGCCTCTTATGTCTGTCTTTAATCCTTCCTGCTGCAGACGCAGCCTAGCCTGGTTTCCATGGTAACAGAGCATGCTACCTTCTCCCCTTGTAGATTTGAAGAGGGAAAAGCAGGGCGGGTGGCCTTGAGATTTCTTTAACCTGGACCGCAGACCCAGGAACTTCTGCTTTCTACCTTTGCAAGATCATGGGCGGGACAGGTTTATGGGAAGCCAGCGGGCAGCCCAAGCGCAAGATTTACTGGCTCTCATGAATTTTTAGAGACCTCTGGCTAGAGCTATTGACTTTATATCACATCTGCTACGGTTCCCAGTTTGGAGGGTCCTCGCGGATCAGTTCTGGGGTATCCAGAGAGCAGTCAGTTCACTGGTCCTTTTTAGGGTAGGCTTGGGAAAGACCTAAAAGAGCCAACAGTGTTAAAGAGGGTCCGGGGGTCATAGTGGCCAGTGGGCGGAGCAGGTGTTTTGGTCATTCCCACCATGCACAGTGAAGCCAAGAGGGCCCGTAGACGGGGGAGGGGGATGGCGTCCCTGGGGCTGGGGTTTGTGCTCTCAGCCCCAGGCAGCCACTAGGAGGACCAGGGGAGTGGGTAAGGCACAGACATTGGAGTCCAACTGCCTGAGTTCGAATCCTGACTCTACCACGTGAGGCTGTGGGACGTGGGCAACTTACATTAACGTCGTTGAACTTCTGCGTCCTTGTCTATAAAATGAAGACCATAGTACTAACGACCTTGAATTGTAAGATTCAAATGGTGCATGTAAAACATATAGCAAATAAGTCGGCAAACTTTTGGGGCACACTTTTTCTGTAAGGGGCCAGCTAGGAAGCATTTTAGGCTCTGTGGGCCATCTCGTTTGCCAAACTCATCAAGTCTGCTGTAGCGACTTGAAAGCAGCCATAGACAATATGGAAATGATGGACGTGGCTGTGTTCCAATAAAGCTTTATTTATAGATACCGGGATTTGAATTTTATATACTTTTCATGTGTCACCCAAGAGTCTCCTTTTTCTGATTTTTTTTTTTTTCCAACCCTTTAAAGTGCAAAAGCCACTCTTGGCTCAGAGGCCACATAAAAGCCGGCAGTGAGCCGGACTTGGCCCACGGGCCATGGTTCGCCGACTCCTGATGTAGGATAATGCCGATGATGTGTTCGTTAAGCATCAGTCACCGATACTACCTTTATCGTTAACCGTTATTCTTTTCATCCTGGGAGGGTGGGTTGGAAGCAGTAAAATATTTGGCCCAGAAAGAGAGGATTTGGGTGCGGGGGAGGGAGCGTGCATAATAACCACGCCGCTCAGGAAGGGGAGATGTTATCCCGGCGGGGGTATCCTCCGGTATTTGTGGGCAGAATTGACAGGGAGATGGATTTTTGGCTTCAAGGCCTCTAGCAGCTCGTTGGAACAGATGGCCTCGGGCATCGTGAGCTCCTGTCCCTAGAAGTGCTCAGGCAGAGGCCGGACGCCCCTGACACGCTGCGGAGGGCGGGGGGAAGGGGGCGGCTGGCTCGCTGGATGGACAGGCGCTGCTGGGGTCTGAGTGGGGTTCCTGTGGCTCTGGTCACTGGGAGGAGGGTGTGTGTAAGTGGGCAGGGCGGTTCCTATTTTCCCGCAGTCCCTTTTCCTAATACTCAAAGCCCCTTGCCCCCTTCTTTGCTTCTCGAATAATCCAGTGATGTGCACAGGGCCAGCATTGCCCCCATCGGACAGGTGGGTGGGCTGGGGGATACAGGATGAGCAGGGCACCCAGATAGACCCGTTGACTAGGCGGGCAGGCGTGCTTGGTGGAAACATGCGGATGGTGGTCCTGGATCTGGTTCCCATCCCAGCTCTGCTGCTTCCTACCTTTGTGCTCCAGGGTTGAAAGGTTATTTAACTGCTCTGAGCCTCAGTTTCCCCATCTGTAATGTGGAGGTAGAGGATCTCTCTGAAAAAGTAGTCGTTACTGTATATAAAATGCCTGGCGTGGTACGTGGCGGACAGTAGGTTTTTAAGCAGCGCTCATTCATGTCCACTGTAGTCCTGGGCTCTCATCCCGGGGCTAGTGTGTGGCCTGGGAGGGTCAGGAAGGAGCCTGTCTTCTGGGATGTGGCCTACCCACCAGCAGTTTGCCGTAGGGGAGCCTTCCCCCAAACCCGTGGTGCTGGCAGCTTCAGGGAGGGATGGCTATTAGGCGGCAGAGTCTGGGCTGCCCACAGGCCAGGGACCTTCTCCACCAAGATGCAGAGACTTTCATGTTGGACAAGGAGTTGGTGCTCCTGAGATTGACCTCCGGAAGGCCGAGAAAGCCAGAGCGGATTCTCTTTCTGCAGCTGTGGGGCTCTTGTATGCTGGGGCCTGGGGCAGGGACATTGCCAGGGAAACTAACGGGGAGAACAGGTGCGTTCAGCTGCGGCAGGCCCACTCCTGCAGGTAGAGGCAGCCCAGGGTCATACCTCCCACCTCGCCTCTGCTTTGTGGGCTGGCCTCTCTGCGTGAGTAACTTGCATGGGGTACCCTATGCATCCTCATGGCCCCCCTGTGAGGGGCAAGCAACTGTTACCCCACTTTATGGATGAGAAGACTGAGGCTGAGAGCCCAGGGCACCTGTCTGGGGCCACAAAGGAGGAAGTCAGGATTTGCAGCTGGGTCTGACTGCAAGGGCCTCACCTCCCAACCCAACATCTCCGTCCCCTGTCACCTTTCAGCTGGCACTGGAGTCCACAGTGTGTAGGGTAAGCCCTGATAAGGAGAGTAGCCAACATTTTTAGGGTGGTTTCTCTGCCCTAGACCCTCTTTCAGGTCACAGTGTAAAAGAGTAAATGTCCTCTTGCATTTTTAATTTTGTCATCCTTACCACCTCTGTAGGAACTATTCCCATTTCACAGACAAGAAAACGAGGCACAGAGAGGTTTTGTAACTTGCGTGAGGTCACAAAGCTAAACTGGAGAGGTGGGATTTGAACTCAGGAACTCTAACTCTGAAGCCTGTTCTCATTCCGTCCCCAAGTCCTCGAACTTGACTGTAAAGTGCTTAGCAGAGTATCAGACATAGAATAGAGGTGCAATAAACATAAAAATCTGAGACCAGGGGGCCATCGTGAGCAAGTTAGGAGATTGGTGAGTCTGGACTCACCCTGGATTTTGTGTCCCCTTCTGTGCAGTGGGCACGTGACCCTCCACCACCCTTGCCTCACAGCGTGGTTCGTGCGTGCAAAGAACAGCCCCTTCTACTATAACCCGATAGACAGACGCGTGCCTCCGAATCACCGTGCAGTGCAAAATTGCACAGTACGATCCCTTGGGGTTTAGGGGGGAAATGGGGTTAGGCTTACAACACTCAGGCTCTTTATCAGTGACACCCAGAAAAGGGTAGGAATCTAATGAAAAGGTGGCTGAGTTCCAGCTGTGTTTAAGGTTAAGAAATACACACCTGCTAAATAAATGTGGCGCTTCCTCTTGAAAAAGACCTGCGGTTTGCATGTGGGAGTTACGCCTACTCTCGCCCGCCCAGTTCCTGCACCTGTTGCCCTGCGTACGAGGGGAAGAGGAGAGAGGTACAGAGAGTAAAATCCCGGTGGGCAGAGAGAAAAAATGTAAAATAGACTGTGGGGGGGGGTGGAGGGTAGGGAGAGGGCGTCCAGTTGCCAGGGAAGTGGCAGAAGGAAAAGTCATGGGAAATGGAGTGGACCCTGTAGATGCAGGTGCAGGTGGGCGGGGCAGGTGCGGGTGGGCGGAGCCATTGTCTGGTGAGGTGTGTGTATTTCACATTTTCCTTGGCTGCTCGCCTCAGCCGGTGTGTTTTTTTGTTTGCCCGGTGTTTCTTGTGGACGAAATGATCTGTAAGTCATGAGACATATGTGCAACGCTCACATTGTTCCCTAATCTGTGGATCGCAGCAGAGCATGTTTGCATTTTCAAAACAAGTGTGACGGCAGAATTGCCTCTATGTTGGAAGGTCAGGAGTTAGGACGAGTGGCGGGGTCTTTTCTAAACATGGGCTTCCTTGTAAGGTCTGCCTGCCCCCTGGAAGATGGGCTTGTACTCGCAGTTTGGGGCTAGGACAGCCTCTGGGATGGGGTGAAGCTGCTCCTTCTCTCAAGTCTGTCCCCTTGCTGGCCCCCCGAAGCTGGTGTTTTGGAATCTCAAGGCACAACCTTGGCTTCTGTAGGAAACTCCCAGCCCACCCCCGCATCGGCAGCTCCCTGAGCTTTCTGCTGTTTGGGCAGTAAGTCCCCAATGCTCTGGTACTGTGGGAGCCTGGGCATCTTTCTGTGGCCAGACTAGGTGTGTCCAAGAATCCACTTTCCTTTGCAGTAGAGCCCATGGTGGGGCTTACTGTGAGTAATGAGGTCTTATGAGTGGCTCCTCCTTGGAGCAAAGAGAGAGAGAGAGAGGGAGAGAGAGAGAGAAAGAGAGAGAGAAAAGGATTGCCTAGAATTTATTAGTCTAATTACGTTTTCCTAATGTGGTTGACCCCGCTCACAGCAGGGCTCTTATCAAAGCCGCAATCACACCAACATTATTGGAGTTTTAATAAGAGTCAATTGGTTATTGTCCTTGCTGCGTCGGACACTGTAGACGTAATCCCCAAAGCCCCTTGAGGAGGCAGGGAGCTTGCTTGCTTTGCTGGAATATTATTTACATTAATAACAAGGATTAGAGACTTGTTTTATGTGTTTAGGAGAAGTGGAGAATTTCTTTGTTCAGGCAGCTCCCGGCCACCAGCTGAGCGCGGGGAACGGCTTGGAAGTCAGGAGAGCGCTGGGCTGCGAGTCAGGTGCTCACTGCTCACCACGCCTTGCTGTGTGAGCTTTGTCAGCTGCCTCACCTCTCTGGGCTCTCCTGTGTGAGATGAGAGGACCCGAGTCATGTCGGCGAAGTGAGAATGCCCAGGAAGCGCTTTCTTCGCACAGAGCAAGGGTTCAACGCGGGCTGTGTCAGAAATGGCCAGATAGGGATGTGGTGGTGGCCGGGGCCCGCCTCCGTATATGCATTTATTGTACTTTAGAGTCCAGGAGTTTTCTGGAATGAGCGTTTCTGGAGTGCCAGGCTTACCTTACATAATATGGGGGGGGGGCAGTCTCATCTGGTGGAGAAGATGTGGGATCACAAGAGCTCAGATTTCTGCTCTCCTATCTGCTGTGTGACTTTGGCACCGTGCTTGACCTCTCTGTGCTCGAGCTTCCCTGTCTGTAAAATGGGGATGATCAGAGGCTCTCTCTCATAGGGTTAGTGAGAGGATTAAGGGAGGTGATTCCTGCAAAGTATGTGGGACAGTGTGGGGCCTGTGCCGAAGAGATGCTGCTTATTGTGAGGTGGACAGGGTGTCTGAGTTTCTGTTTTCTGCTTCATAAAGTGGGGGACATGCTGCCGCCTCCGCAGGGTCGTTTAGAGGGAGCGGTGGGATCGTCACTGTCATGGACTTCTGATTCTCCCCATGACCCGAGAGACAGACAAGGGCAGTCACACTGGGCGTCTTGGCTGATCACCGGCTCCAACGGCAGAGCCGAGGGTAGGGGTGTGGGCTGTCTTGTCCACTGCTGTGTCCTTAGTGCCCGGCACATAGTAGGTGCTCAGTAAATATCAGACCAACACCCCTGCCTGCATGGAGCTTATGGTCTGTAGATGGTGCTAAGTGCAATGAGGAAAAATAAAGCAGGGAAAGGGATACTGGAGAATATTTAGGGAGGTTTGCAATTTTAACTCCCCAGAGGCCAAGGAAAGCCCACAGAAAAGTACCATCTGAGTAGAGAGTCTAAAGTGGTAAAGGAGAAAGCCATGCAGCTGTCTAGGGGAAGGGTGTTCCAGCAGCAGAAACAGCAAGTGCAAAGGCCCTGAGGTAGGCCCATGGCTGAAGTGTTTGAGGAACAGAAGGGAGCTAGAGATCTAGGAGTACAGTGAGCAAGGGGTGTAGAGAGTGAGGGCAGGGCCCCCCTGCTCTGACCTCAGCTGAGGGCACCAGACTCTAGGCCAGATGGAAGCAGCTGGAAAGAGGCCGAGGAGCACCTTCTTTGGAGTCTTGGTGCCAGTACCTGTGTCCCATATGTGGCAAAAGGTGTCCCCTCTCACCTACTTGGATGCATTTACCCCCTCTGACATGGCCTGTAGCCCTCTTCGTTTACCTGCTCAGATGCAGGGGGCCTGGCCCTGAAGCCTGGGGCTGAGGCAAGAGGCCTAGAGGTTCCTGGGAAATGTTCCCCACAAAAGTCTGGGAGGGTGGCCCTGCTGGCTCCTCAGAGAGGACTTGTCAGATGAGAGCAGAATTAAGTCTGACTCTCACACTGAGGCCAGATAGGGCAGGGGTTCCTGGCGAAGTCCCCCCAGGAAATTATAGAGACCTGGGACTGACATTGGACAGGAAGGCTGGGGCCCGAGGGGTGGGGTCCTGGGAGAAGCCTGTAGAGGCTGGGCCTGCCCACCTTCTGGATGGGCTTCTGGAGCCTGACTTAGCTCTGCCTGGCAGTGGAGGAAAGAGGGTTGGCTCTGATGATGGGAGTGACCGAGAAGTTCATTGCAAGCCCTGCACTGGGGAGGCGGGGGCGTCTAGAGGGAAGGCAACAGACAGGTGCCAGAGGCCAGGAGGTCCAGCCAGCCCAGGCTGTGCCATCAGCATTAAAAGCTCATGTGGACCCAGAGGTGACAGCCAAAAGGAAATCTTTGCAGGCCTGGACTCAGGATATGTGCTCTTTCCTGCCAAGGTCATTCACACCAGCAAGAGCTAAATCTGATGGGCCAATACGGTCCTCATCCTGACTCAACACCAAAGGTACACCCTCCATCCTGGCTTGCCTCAATTCCATGTCCCTCTTTATGTTTGAGAACTTCTCTTTTGGAGTTCCTTGAGGCTTCTCCCTTCTTCTCTCTTTCTCCTTCTCTCCCAACACTCACCCGCTCCAGGTGCTCTCAGTCTGGTGGGGTGGACAGACCAGGGCTCATGAGCCCAGCATGGTATGCGGAGGGGAGGTCCTAGAGCTGGGAGAGATTTCCAGGGCAGTGTAGGGAAGTGCTGGTCTTCCTGAGAGAGTCGGGGAGGGCTTCCTGGAGGAGGTGTCATTTAATGAGAGGACTGGAAGAGGAGCAGTTACATGGGAGTCTAAGGGCAACGCAGGCAGAAGGGCACATAGATAGGAATGCAGCATGCCTGAGAGCCTGCAGAAGGTTCTAAATGACTGCTGTTCATCTCTGAGGGCTGAGGGGACCATGGCAGAGAGGAGGCTGAGCAGAAAACGCGCTGAAGGTCTTAGGTGGACTGATAACCCAATAGTGCTGGTCATGTGCCATCTCTCGTCTGCAGCCCTGGGAACAGGTGGCCTTGTCTGCATTATGGAGGTGCCCAGGCATGGAGGTGGGGGTCATCGGCCCAGGTCACCCAGCCTGTAAGTGAGGGGACAGGATTGGCACCTCTTAGCCTCTTCTCCCCAGCCAAGACTTGAGACCTGCCCCTGAGGGCCACAGGGAGCCATAGCATGCTTTAGAGCTGTGGACAGAAGCTCGTGGTGAGCACAGCACCAGGATCCAGGGCAGGAGGGGACCTCCCTCCCGCCCCTTCCGCTGGGCTCTGGTGAGAGCTGTGCTCTCCGACAGGCACTTCCTTGGACCTGGAAGACAGCAGGGATCCTCTGGGGGTTGACAAGTCCGACGGCTCGGGGCCTGGAGCAGGCGGCCAAGACTTGTATGCTGGTCCCGAGCTCTTCCTCCTCCTGTTCTGGACCCTTCTGCTCCCCTTGCTGCAGGGGCAGCTCCCGGAGGTGGGAGGGAGCCTCCCTGCCGCCCCCCGGGGGCTTGCGTTCTCCCGGAGCCCGTCTGTCTGGAGCGGACTCGGCTTCCCTTCCACGCTCCTCTCTCCCCTTCTCCCTGCCATGTGTCCCCACCGGCCTCATCTTCCCTCCCCGGCAGCCAGTGCCATCTGCGAGCTTGGCAGTCTCACGCACGCTCTTCCGCTCAGCTCACTCGTCAGGGTTTTAAATAAGACCGGCTCTTGCACCGATCCTTAGGGTGGCCTCGCTTTTTATGCTTTTGCTTCCAGAGGGACCTATTTGTCCCCTTTCTTTGCTTTCTGTTCCTAAGCCAGGACCTCAGCATGGCAGAAGAAGCCCAGCCCCTCAAAAATGCAAATCGTGGTCATGTTCTGTGGGGTCAGAACCTTCAGGAAATCCTAGATACCGTGTCCTGGTTCTTGGGGAACCCCTTAGCCTCTCCGGAGTGCTGACCGCTTGTTTACAGCACGTCCCCACCTTCCCCGCCAGTGACTTCTGCATGCCCAGCATCCCGCGCTCGGTGGAGTGCCTCCTGAAATTTGCACTCGGTGGAGTGCCTCCTGAAATTCTTTACCCCAGGGCCCTCGGCATGCATCATTCCCATTCCTCAGTGTGTCCTGATTCTTTCACTCGCGCCACCAGATAAATGCGTGCCCAGAGGTGGAAGGCAGTCCCGTGTCTGAGATCCCTGGCCGGCGATAGCAGATGTGGAAAGGTGTTTTCACTCCGCGCACTGACTCTGATAGATGACCGCTGCTAACCGGAGTGCAGAGAGATCCCAGGCTGCACTTGGACTTGGTGGGAAAGAATCCGATGATGGATTAGTGATGTCTGCTATGATGGGGAGGGAGCAGAGGGGTGGTGTGTGTGCTAGAACTTGCCATCTGAGGCCAGGGAGACTTGCCTCTTACCTTTTCCTCCCTCGCCATGCCACGTGCCCTGGAAGCTGGCAGAGCGGGTATGGTGCCCGTTGGTGGCCTGGAGGGCTGAGTGGGAGACAGGTTGGTCCCAGCTGGTTTGGGGACTAGCTAGGAATTGGTCTATCTTGAGACGTGTGCTTTTCTAAGGGCACGTGCCTCACCAAAGCAGGTCAGGACGTGCCCCCTATGCCAAGGTGGGCTGAGGCAGCTCTGGGAGGTTGGGGATGAGCAGGGAGAGTTTATCCACACACCAAGCCTTGAGATTCTTCTAGCTGCGCTTCGAAGGGCTTGTTCTTTTTATCGATGGCGTTTCACTGGACAGAGGGGCTGCAAGGCTGTGGCATTTTTGGTCTGTACCCTGGGATGGCTTTCAGGCTCCTGGGCATGGGGAGTGGGGAAGGGACACAGGACTGGGGGCTCACTGGAACCCATGAAAGGCACCAAGCACAGCTGTTCCCACTGAGACCCTGGGGCCTTTCCCTTCCTTCCTGCTTGAAAAGTAGAAGTGACACCTGGTTCGCTGAAGGTTTATTGTTGGGTGAGCCTGCTGATTCAGGGAAGGACCAGTTTCTGGTGAAACAGAAATCCCAAGGGCCCTGGGATCTTATGAAGCAGAGGGATAAAAGAAAGTGCAGCATGCTTGGGGCCTGGTCTGCTTTCTGGTCACAAAGCTGTGCCGTGCGTTTGCTGTGTGGCTTTAGGCAAGTTGATTCCCCACTCTGTGCCCATCTTTCTTCTTAGTACAAGGAAAGGGAGTGATCAGAGATCTAAGGGCCTTTTCTGCTCTAACTGTGAAAGTGGGCTATCCTGGGCACCACGCTGTGTCTGATGAGCCTCAGGCAGGGAGCGTCTGAGGGCTGAAGGGTGGGACATCCTGGCGCCCGCCCCCCCACCCCCGACACGGACTGCATGCTTCTGCTCGTGCGTGAGGTGGCTCGTGGGCCTCCGTAGAAGTGATGATAGACAGACTGTTGACAGCAGCCTCTTCAGGGTCAGGAGAAGCCGGGCCTGTTTCTGGCCCTGTCCGTAGGCCCACCTCTCCCCAGGGCTGGTTTTGCTTGGAGGCAGGATAGCCTCATAGAAGAATCTCCACTCCCCGTCCCCAGTGCTCCCTTCCCTGTCTCTCCAGCCCCAACACGCCCTGAGATTCCAGCCACACTGAATGGTCCACAGCTTCCTGTTGGAGTTCTCCTCTGGGCATTTGCACCTGCTGACCCCTCTTGTGGCTCCCTTTCCTTCCTCTGTCCCTCTCTCCTCCTTTAACATCAACCTGAGCAGATCTCTGTGGAAAGCTGTCTCTGACCTCTGCCCGGGGCCTTGCACCTGGCTGGGGGTAGAGGTGATCCAGGACCGCCCACCTGCTCTGCCCCACACCTGCCTTGTCCGTTAAATTCTGTGCCACGCTGTCTGGGTTTGACTGCTGTCAGGTCGTGAATTCAGGAATGGCCCTTTTACTTTCTGCCCTGATTCCTCCTCATCACATCCTTAAAAGGAAATCGTGCTTGTGTTAGTCAGGCTAAGCCGGGCTGTGCTGCATTAATGAATAGGTCTTGAAATCTCAGTGGCTTAAAATAAGAAGTCTAGCTCTTGCCCATGCAGAGTCTGAGACGAGTTGGGGGGCTCTCCAGGATGGTTCCATTCGACATTGTACCTCCGAGCTCCAGGGTGGATCTGTGGCTCCCCCATCTCTCCATGGGGCCTCCATGGTCACTGCTAGATGCGGGGGAGCCCATGGAGATGACCCCATGCCTTTTATTTAAAAAAATTTTTTAAAGATTTTATTTATTTATTTGAGAGGGGTGGGGAAGAGCAGAGGGAGAGAAAGAATCTTAAGCAAGATTCCCCACTGAGTGCAGAGCCCGATGTGGGACTTGATCTCACGACCCTGAGATCATGACCTGAGCCGAAACCAAGAGCTTAACCGACTGAGCCACCCAGGCGCCCCGGCCCCGTGACTTTTAGACTCCTTTCTCTGGAAGTGATCTCTTTTCACCTTCACTTGGTCACCTTCACAGGCCAAAACTGGTCTCATGGCCCCACCTGGGGCCGGGAAGTGAGTTGTCCATGTGCCGGGGATGGGGGCCAGAATCTGGTGAGCACCAGGGACTCTGCCACAGTCCGTGAATCAAATCGGATTAGAACCTCTGGTTTCGAGACTGGCTGTGGCCAAGGAGCGGCATTAGTGTAGGCGGACTTTGGAATGCCTGCCATGGAATATTGCGGACTGCAGAACGGAGGTCCGGAGAGGGCTGGGGTCTCCTCTGAGACGGCAGCTACGGTCTGCAAGGGGGCCGGAAGTGGACCCCACTTCTCTTGTTGTCCAGGCACTGTCCTTCCTTCCTTCTCATCCTGATGCCGTAGCCCGGACTCCCGCTGTCTAATCCCGCTGTGCGATGCAGGCAGGGGTGGGGGTGGCATCGCCGGGGCTCTTGTGAAATTATTTTAAGACCTTGGAAAGCAAATTAGAATTTCAAACCATCCAGCCCGCTTGAAAGCAGACCGGGGGTGTGTTAGAAGTAATTTAATTTTTACTTTGTTTTATTAATAGGACGTGGAAGGTGAGGGGAGGGTATGAGATGTGGTGGAGGGGGCTGGCTGCCGAGCCCGGCTTGACAGAACCAGTCTAGGATCAGGAGTGTTGGAGGAGAGCACGGGTGGAGGCGCCCTGAGGATGCAGGGTGGAGGACGTCCGGGGAGCACAGGCAGACCTGGGGACTACTGCTTGTGCCAAAGAGCTTCTAACCTGGAGCCTCCGGTCTCACTGGGATTGGGGGCTGTGTCCGTTTCCCAGGGGTGCTATAGTAAATGACCCCAAATGGGTGGCTTCCAACAACGGAAGTGTATCCTCTCATAGTTCCAGAGGCCGGAAGTCTGAAACATGGATCACCGTACTGAAATCAAGGTGTGGACAGGGTCGTGCTCCCGCCAAAGGCTCTCTGGGGGGATCGTTTCTGGCCGCCTTCCGATGCTCCTTGGCTTGTAGCCACATCCCTCCGCTCCCTGCCTCTGTCCTCCTTCGTGGGCATCGCTGCATCTTCTTCTCTTAGGACACCAGGAACTTATAAGTCATTAGATTTAGACCCTAACCGAAATCCAGGATGATTTCATCATGAGATCCTTAGCAAATGACATCTACCACGACTCTATTTCCAAATCAGGTCGTATTCTGAGGTTCTGGGCGGGCATAAGTTTTTAGGGGATACTATTCATCCCACTACAGGGGCCACTGATGGGTGGGCTTTAGGAGGGTGCAAACCACCCAGATCCCTAAGAAAACTCATCATGAACCCCCCCCCCCAAAGACACATAGCTTGCTTTGATTTGTCAGAGACTCCAAGATAAGGGACAGACCTTTTGCAGGACACATCTCTGGCAGGTGGGACTGTTAGGACAGAGGATGGGTTACAGGAAGCCCGATAGGAGGTGGGGGTGGGGACGATCTGGAAAACGGGCATCGATGAAGGAGCTGGCTGGAACAAAGAGGAGGTGGGCAGACGGCTGTTCTGGGGGGCCCAGGACAGTGGGTTGTACCCCTCAGGGGTCACAGCCATCTTTAAGAATGTAAAATTTTCCAGATTCTTCCCCAAAAAATGTACGTTACAAACACACACGCCTTCTGTGTACAACTCCGGGGGCAGGTGCCTCCGTGCCCCAAAGCCTGCCCCTGGGCTCCCAAAGATGCCGGTTGACACCACCACCAGAGGAGAAGAGTTTCAGAGCAAATGGGGGGAAACAGCCCGAAACGCTGTGGATGGTGCCGTGGACGGCGCCGTGGACAGATCTGTGAATGGCGTCCGCAGTTCAGGTCCAAATCGGCACTTAGGCAGTGGGGCTGGAGCTTCCGTATCTGCTTCTGGTTTGAGGATTACAAGAGATAATGCGGGAGAAAATGCGTCCTGGTTTTAGAAGCTAAAGTACTTATTTCATCTTCTTTTGTGTGTGTGTGTTAAACTGTAAAAAGCAGTATCTGTTCACGGTAGGGAAAATGAGGAAATGCAGATAAGCAAAAGGAGAAAAATCCTTTTAATCTCCTTACCCAGTCACGGTGACCACCCTGATCTATGACCTTCCGAACCTTCTCCTCCGTATTTCATTTGGCACGAGGTGGGTGATAATACACGTTAATAGTGAAGCTCACGTTTTAACCTAAAATGTTTAATACCTTCGCGTGCGAAGAAAGCTCACGGAGCATGGATACCAGCTGCACGGGATTCTGTTGGCCGGAAACTCCGTAACTTAATCATTTTCTGTTCTTTGGACAAATGGCCCTGTTTCCTTTCCTTCTTTATAAACAATTGTGTTGTGAACATCCTTGCCGCCCCTGCTGTGTATCTGCTTCTCTAGGGGGAAGCGTGTTGTAAGCACTTTCCTGATGCCAGCCTTTGGCACCGGATCCGTGTTTGGGGCATGGGGGCGCCTAGAGCGGAGGGCGAGGCACCTGTTTGCATGCTTTCTGGGGTCCTGGCTGGGTCCCGGTGTCAGGTTAGGCCTGGGGGCTCTCTCTGTGGAGGTGGCGTGCGTTATTTAAGACTTTCACGACTTCGTGCTGTGTCCTGGACTGAGTTGGCTTGGATCAGGGAAAGGAGGCCTGTTTCTCTGCCCACTGGCTCTCTGCAGCGTCGGCACCCCTTGGCCCTCGGGCGTGGCCTAGAGATGAGCTCTCGGTCTCTTGTGAGCTTGAGGGGACCCAGGACTGCATGGCCGTGCGCTGGAGATGTCGGTCATCTTCTGGGCTCTTCAGCAGGCCAAGTGTTCACCTCCGTTCTAGGAGAAGCTCTGTTTTCTGGGGGATGCGTCTCTCAGCCCTGCTGGCCTGGAATGCTGCAGTGACAAAGCTCTTGGCCTGGGCTGGTCCAAGATTTCCTGGCCTGTCGGCTGGAGCT
>CM052900.1:155114803-155162980 GCA_028534135.1 Potos flavus | reverse complement strand
AAAAAAGAGGGACGCCTGGGTGGCTCAGTTGGTTAAGCGGCTGCCTTCGGCTCAGGTCATGATCCCAGGATCCTGAGATCGAGTCCCACATCGGGCTCCTTGCTCAGTGGGGAGCCTGCTTCTCCCTCTGCCTCTGCCTGCCTCTCCACCTACTTGTGATCTCTCTCTCACTCTCTCTCTGACAAATAAATAAGTAAAATCTTAAAAAAAAAAAAAAGCTTTAAAAAAAAAAAAAAAGAAAGTTGGTTACCTTGACCCCTGTGAGTGAAGAACAGGTACCATATGTCTGGAAGAATGACTTGTAAATGCCCGTTTCCCCAGGAGTTATTACTGTTCAGAAACTGAACTTTTATTCTTTTTTCTGCAGTTTTAATTTTTTTTATTTTATTTCTTTTCTTTTTTTTAAATTTTATTTTATTTTTTCAGTGTTCCAAGGTTATACACCACACCCAGTCGCTCCACACAATATGTGCCCTCCTCAATACCCACCACCAGGCTCACCCAACCCCCCACCTCCCTCCCCTCCAAAACCCTCAGTTTGTTGCTCAGAGTCCACAGTCTCTCATGTTTCGTCTCCCCCTCCGATTTCTCCCAATCCACCCTTCCTTTCCTTCTCACAGTGTCCTCCATGTTTTTCCTTATGCTCCACACGTAAGTGAAACCATATGATAACTGACTCTCTCTGCTTGACTTATTCACTCAGCATAATCTCCTCCATTCCCGTCCATGTTGATGCAAAAGTTGGATATTCATCCTTTCTGATGGAGGCATAATATTCCATTGTATATATGGACCATATCTTCTTGACCCATTCGTCTGCGGAAGGGCATCTTGGCTCTTTCCACAGTTTGGTGATTGTGGCCATTGCTGCAATGAACATTGGGGTACATATGTCTGCAGTTTTTAAAAGATTGAGTTACTTTTTAGAGAGAGGAAGGAGGGGCAGAGGGAGAGAGAGAGAATCTCAAACAGACTCCCTGCTGAGCACAGAGCCCGATGCGGGGCTCGATCTCACAACCCTGAGGTCCTGACCTGAGCCGAAATCAAGAGTCATACCCAGCTAACTCCACCACCCAGGTACCTCTCTGTCTGCAGTTTGTTGACAGCATCTAGAACAATATAGAACAATAGGAAAGAGAGTCTGCACGTCCCCCGTCCTGCCGGGCACTCTTCTGAATGCTCTGTGCACATTAACTCGTTTACTCCCCGTGAGATAGGCACCACGCTTCTCCCCATTTTATGGACGGGGAAGACTGAGGCCCAGGGAAGCCGCATGGTGTGTTGAAAGAGTGTGGGCAGTGGAGTTAGAGGAGACACAGCCTGGGTGTTTTTGACCTGCTGCCTGTGTGACCTCTGAACCTATTCTGTCCTCTGTGAAGGAGAAGTAAGGGCTGGGAGGGTCTGCCCACGGCAGCGCTGGCCCCGAGAGCTGGTCGTGTGCAGCAAACAGGGGGCAGGGCAGTCTCCCTAAGTTTCATTGATTGTGGATGAGAGGCTTTGGACCGGGCCCTTCCGTTCTAGGGAGGTAGGTAGGTTGTTGCAAGGGCAGCTGGGAGTTCGAATGCCCCTGTCCTCACCTCCTTCCGGGTCCCTCGGGGTCTCGATATCTGTCCCCTGCTGGGACGGGGTGCCTGCAGGGTCCTTGGCGCCAGACACTTCTTAGCTGGTTCGTATCTGCTGTTCTTTATCCTAATGATCACATCTTATGGTTCTTGGTACGTTCTTCTCAATTCAGCCTTTCCTTTCCGAATGTGATGAGCTTGTTTGTTTTCTCTTGCGGCATAACACATTACGGTAGACTTCGAGGCCGAAGCAGCGCTCGTGGACCATCTCGCCATTTTTGCGGGCCAGGGTCCCCGGCCTGGCTGAGCTGTACCCTTGGCCCCGGGTCTGACAAGCCTCCGGTCAACGTACCACCTGGGCTGCGTCTCAATGGGCAGCTCGATCAGGGAGGCATCTCCTCCACGCCCATTCAGGTGATTGGCGGAGCTCATTTCCTTGTGGTTGTTGACCGAGGACGTTCGCGCTCTTCTGGCTGGTGGCCGGGATGGTGCTCGGGCCCTGCAGGCCACCATCAGCTCCTAGCAGCTGCCCAGGGACCTCTGCCTTGTGGCCCTCTCCGGAGGCAGCTGGCCACACGGCAGATCACTTCTTCAAGGCTGACAGCGGAGCCTCGGTCTTCAGCCTGCGAGGGCAGAGTCTTACGGAAGGAAACACAACCGTAGGGTGCCCCATCCCCTTAGCAATGGTTGGTTGGAAGCAAGCCACAGGCCCCACCTACACGCTAGGGTGGGGGGGATTATACAACCACGGAGACCATCAGGGTCACCTTCAGGCACGTCTGCCACAATGAGCTTAATAAGCTTATTTAAATTGTGTAAAATAAGAGTAATTAGCTCAAAGCACTTTCCTCGGAGTGAAGAATATATAATCCGTTTTGGCTATCAGATCTCTGTTTTGCTTTGTAGTGGGGGGCTGTGTTCTGGAGAGTTAAGGGTGCCAGAAGAATAAGGTGTTTATCTTCTTCTTTGAAATGTGTTTGTTTTTCTTGCCTGAATTACCCTGAAGCGAGAGGAAGAGGGGAGCAAGTCGGGGATGGAAGTGAGCACGAGGACAAGGGCAATAAAAGAGGGAGGGGAACGTGTATGTGTGCTTCCTCTGCATACAAATGTCAGTGCCTTTTTTATTTTCATTTTCTTATTTTTATTTTTATTTTATTTTTAGAGAGAGAGGGAGAGAAAGAGCGTGTGAGTGGGGTAGGAGGAGGGGCAGAGGGAGAGAGAGTCATAAGCAGATTCCCCGCTGAGCACGGAGCCTAATGCGGGGCTCGATCCCATGACCCCGAGATCATGACCTGAGCCGAAACCAAGAGTCGGATGCTCAGCCGACTCTGCCCCCCAGGCGCCCCCATGTCAGTGCCTTTTTACAGACAGTTTTATATAAATGAATAACTCTTCTGTTATACATTTTAGCATATTTTCCTTCAGTCTGTTCATCCCCTAACCCTTCAGTGACCTGACCCCCCAACTCCCACCCGAGACCATCTAGTACAGATTTTTTCATATTTTCGCAGATTCTTAGAATCACATACAGACATACACCAATCTTTTCACATTCCTGGGTCACCTCTAATCCACCCGTGCCCTGTGGAAACCCTGCCACACGGAGAGCTGTAGTTCTAGCACATTCTTTTTGACGACTGTATAGTATTCCAGAGTGGAGATGTACGGTCACTGACGGCCCGTTCCCCAGCTGAATGTTATTCATTGTCCGTTTGTTACCATAAGAAGCAGCATGACGATAGGCCTTTATGCACACATCCGTCCTTAGGTCCATCCTTAGATTCTACTTCTCCGGGACCTAATTCCAGGAGTCGAGTCATAGAATGGGTTTGTGGGCTTTTAATTTTAACAGCTCTTCTTGCCAGCTTGATTTCCCCAGAGGCTCAACATTTCACATTTACCCCAGAAATCTGAGACTTGTCCTTTCCCTGTATCTTGCCAGCAAGAGTTGTTACTGGTCGCGTTAATTTTGACCAAGTTGAGAAGTGCAAAGTGAAATCTGATCGTTACCTTTAATTTGCATTTCCCCCCGACTAGCAGTGGGTCCGAGCAGCTTTTGAGCGGTTTGGCTCTTTGGATGCTCTCGCCTGTGAATTACCTCTGCGAATCCTTTGCTCATTTGTCCGGAGAGTCATTTGTCCCCTCCTTGTAGACCCGTCGGCATTCTTTATCACGTAGATGTTAACCCTCTTCTGGCCTCTGTGGAGCGGTCCTCTTGCCCGAGATCCTGCTCTGTCTGTTACCTGTGTTCATGGCATCTTTTGCATGCAAGGCTCTGAATTGTTACGTGGTTAGAAACACCCAACTTTGGGCGCCTGGGTGGCTCAGTTGGTTAAGCATCTGCCTTCGACTCAGGTCATGATCCCAGGGTCCTGGGATCGAGTCCTGCATCGGGCTCCCTGCTCAGCAGGGGAGCCTGCTTCTCCCTCTCCCTCTGCCTGCTGCTCCCCCAGTTTGTGCTCTCTCTCTCTCTCTCTGTCAAATAAGTAAATAAAATGTTAAAAAAAAAGAAACACCCATCTTTCCTTCTGTGGTTTCCGGGTCGCCGGAGTTGGTCCAGAAGGCTTCCTCATCCACACTTGTTTGCTTTACTTTTGCAACAATTCGGTCTGACGTTTGCCGCGTGTATGATCTGGGCCCAGCCCTGGGCCTGACACTCGACACACGGGTTACATAAGTGGTCCCACCCTCAAGGAGCCCAGTGTCACCTAGATAATTACAACCAGCTTGGGAGAGCACAGGAGGCCACAGTCAGGGGGCTGCTGCCTCGGCTCAGAGCCTCCCAGTCGGGAGACAGCAGACAGGGGTGTCAAGGCTGAGTGACCTCAGCATGGACAAGGGGGACCTGGGCTGCTCCAAGCCCCCAGGAAGGTGGCCGCCTGCGGTGGGCATCTTCATCCATTCACTGCCTGCGAGGCCTGGGGCTGCCTGGGGGCTGCTGGCTGAATTAGCCAGGGTGAGGAAGGGAGCGGGGGGGGGAATTCCTGGAGGAAGGAACAGCAGGAACGGTGGCTGCAGGGTTGTGCTCCTGAGGACTCCCCACCCAGGCCACGGGAAGAGGTGTGGGTGCGGGGAAGGGGGGGAGCAGGCCACCACGCCGCGGAAGGGGGACCCAGAGCGGGTGTGCCCGGCAGCGGATGTGGCAGAGGAGAGCGTGGAGACTTCACTCCTTCCCGGGGCCTCTGTGGCAGGAGGGGAGGTCCCATGTCAGTCCCAGCTGACGTCCTGGCATGCCACGGGCCACCTCTGGGCTGTGGGCTGCTCCTGACCCGTGGTCACCAGAGTGGGCTACGTGGATCCCCAGGAGGCTGTGAAAAGGTCCACAGAGACAGAATTAGAGCTTCATTCCTATTTCCATCCTCACCTCCTCCTCTAGAGGTGTGTTTCGGTGTCTGTTTAATGACGCACATAAAACGAGGAAGGCAGTACGCATTTACAATGATAAATAAACACGTATTGGGACGTGCGCGCCATGAGAAGTTTGGAGACCGTGGATCCTAGGGGACGAGCTACTTCAGCCCTCCAGCCACCCCAGCGTGGGAGGACCCATGTCACGGGAGGGAGGGACACTCCTGTGGGGGGGGCGGACTGGGGAGAGTGGTTGCCCAGGTGGGCGTGACCTCTCCCAGGCTTCTAGAAGCGCGGGGTCCTTCTCCTGTGTCCCCTCCATGGAGCAGCCCCTCCAATCTCACTTACCTTTCATTTTAGCCTCTTTTATTTCCTCTGGAAAATATTTTATAATTTGTAGTTATGCATCAGTTTCGCCCTTGGACTGGAAACTCCGTGAGGGCAGGGAACCGGACGTCTCCGTCTTGGGGTTCTCCCCAGCATCTAGGACAGTGCTCGGCACAGAGTCGGTGCTCCTGCCTCGCCACAGCACAATCAACATGTGTGGTAGCACATTCTGGTGTTTTCCAAGCCCCACGACAGGAGGCATCCTTTTGTAGGTGAGAAACTTGGATTCAGAGAGGCTGAGTAATTTGCTCGATGTCACACAGCTAGTTGGGTAGGGGAAGAAGAGAAAGGGAGCTAACATCCTCTGAGCGCCTTCTACATAAATGTCTGGTCTCCCCATACCTTGGTACCCCCTTATTGGCTACGAAAAGTAAACTGAGGCTCAGGGGTGGGAAGAGACTTACCTGAGACCACTCGGCTAGGAGGGGGAAAGAGCTGGGATCTGAACCCAGGTGCATTTGGGTCCTGAGCACATTTTCTTTCCAGCATCTCAATACCAGTTCCTTTATTTGCGGTTTTCCGGGGGCTGGTGGTGGCTCTGTCCATAGGGGGTGCATTTGGGCACACACCACGTGGCGGGCTCCCCAGGCAGACACCCCATGGGCAGCGGCGGGGAGGCGGCTGGGTCGGGCCGCCCGATGGTGGGTGCTGGTCCATGGGCACCCGGCCCTGGCGCCCGGCTGATTTGCCTGCCTGACGAGGCGAGTAATGTTTTATGCATGGTGCCTAATTTTGCCCCGGCGGTCTCTGGCTATATTTAACACCATTAATCATTATTGTTGGCTCCCGGGGGGATGGATCCCTGATTAGTGTCAGAAACACATCACACGAGGAAGAGAGAGGGGAAAAATAAGAGTTCTCCCCCGCCCCGCCCCGATTCCTCCGAACTGGAGCCGAGATGCGTGTTCTCAGCACCCTCCTCCCTGCCATCTGGGGAGTGCGTGACTCTGGCTTTTCCTTGGTTTGGATCCCGGACCTCCAGCGCTGGGCCTGCAGCTCAGTGGGGCCCCTCGACACCCCCTCCCTTTGCATCAGAGAGCTGGCAGCTCAGCCAAGTGAGGGCTGCTGCCGCAGTCTGAGTGCAAGAGAGGCCCACCCCAGCATTTATTAGGCTCCTACTGTAGGCCGACGTCCCCGCCCAGTGCCTCACCCACCTTATCCCCAACACGCTGTCTCTCATCTTCCCAGCAAATGGGTTTTCAACCCTCCTTGACAAAGGGGAAACTGAGGCTCGGAGGGAGGTTTCATAGGCCTGTGCCAATGTGATCAAACATGTGGGAACAGGCTGGGTGTACCAGTGACCCCTTGACCACGTGGCTTTGCCTCCTGCTATCTGGAAGGGTTTTCCTTGGCATCTGGCACAAGAAAGAGCCCGGTCTTTCTCATAATCAAATATAAACCGGCGCGGAGACCCGGGGGTCTGTGTTCAACATTTAATCTGTGCCCTCTTTGGGCCTCAGGTAGGTGACGGGAAGCCCTTTCTTACGCATCCCCTCCTTCCCCTGCTCGTCCTGCCCCCACCTTCAGCTTGGCAGCGGGGACAGCGGCTCCTGTCTTATCTGAGTTCATGGGACTCTCTCCTGAGCCCTCCTGGTCCTACTGATGGCCTCCCCTGGCTTGACTTTGAGTAGGGCTTTGCCAAGACCTTCCCCAGCAGCAGTGAAGACGGGAGATGCCAGGAAAAAGAAGGTGCCGAGGACACTGTCCTGCCATCATCACTCATCACCTAGATCGGTGGCAGACTAAAGGTCAAGGGGAGTCAGAGGTCAGTGGGGTGGAAGAGGAGATGGACCCAAGAGATAGGTGCCATGGGAGGACTGCGTGTCTTCTCTTGTAGGAATGTTCGAATCCAGCAGCTTCCCCGGACATGGCTGACCCCAGTTGTGGGGAGGGGGCAGTTTGCAGTGGTCGACTGGGGCCCTCATCCTCGTGCAGGCGGAGCTGATGCTTGTGACCCCCAGCCTTGTGCACGGGCCCCGTGCAAAGGGTTCTGTCTGTGGACTGTCAGTGCTGCGTGGGTGAAAAATGGGAAAGAGTTTTGATTTTTCCACTTGTTGCCCTTCACAGGATTTCTTTGAATTCTCCTTTCTTGGACTATAATGTCTTCGGGCAGGTTTCAGTATTTTCTGGCCCCTTCCAGTTATTAGAACACCGTCCAATCTTTATGAGGCCCCCAGTTCTCATGTCCTATCCAAAGCTCTCTATTAGCCGCCCCCCCACCCCCAATCCAGCTTCCCCAGGTCCTCAGAAGGGGCAGAGGGAAGGGGGCTCACTCTTTAGCAGGCTGGGCAGGTGGCAGAAGGTGGGAGAGGGCATCTGCTCTGGCTTGGGGTGGTTCTGTGCTTTCTAGGGGTCCTGCTCCTCTGATGGCACCTCCAGGCTCCTGCTCCTTGATAAAACTCCCATCTCTTTGCCAGCGTCATCCATCCACGGCCAACACTCTGTGCTCCATGAGGCTGACCCCCTGTGCTCAATATGCCTGGGGGGAGTTGGGGTTTAGGACTGGTTCCGCTGCCTCATGGTCAATCCTGGCAGGGGACAAGCGGGGGTTAGGGAATCTGAGAGTACTTGGCCCTCCTCGTCTCTCATTTGGCTTCAGCCGTAATCCCAGGACACCCGGAAACGTCCCATCCACATCAGTTACGTGCAAATTTCTCTTCGTGTCTTCTTGGCAACTACCCTGTTTGGTTTATGGGATTATTGCCATCACAGGTAAGGAAACAGAAGCTCAGAGAAGTGCAGTCATTTGTCCAAGGCTCCTCGGCAGTGGAATGTGGGTAAGATTTGAACCCAGGTCTGGCTGGGGCACCAGGGTGGCTTAGTCTTGGTTTCGGCTCAGGTCACGATCTCAGGGTCATGAGAAGGAGCCCCGCATCGGGCTCCAGGTTCAGCATGGGGTCTGCTTGAGCTTCTCTCTCTCCCTCTCCCTCTGCCCCTCCCCCCCACATACCCTCTTTCTCAAATAAATAAATCTTAAAAAAAAAAAAAGAAAGAAAGAAAGAACCCAGGTCTGGCTGACCTTATGACCCTTACACGAGAGCCTGGATTATGGAGTCCAGCTCCCTGGACTGGAATCTTAGCTCTGCCGTTTCCTAGCTATGTGACCTTGGGCGAGTTCCTTAGCTTCCTTTGCCTTAGTTTCCTCATCTGTAAAACACGGATGACAATGAATAATACCCAGGGTTGTTGGGAGGATGGGATACATTATACCCTAAGACCCATTATTACATTTACCACCAGGGCTGTTGCTGGTGTCCACTGATTGCACTGGCCCCTCTAGGTCCCACAGGAGAAAGGGCTTTCAGGCCTCAAAGCCTGGAAAATAGATATGAAGCAACCAACAGTCACTATGAGCTGTGTTCCCCTCTTTGTTTTGGCTGCTAGGAAGCTCAGTCAGATTGCTGCAAGTATGTAGGTCTTCCTGGTCTCATCTTATTTTTTCTACTTTTCTCTTTTCTGAAAATTTTTTAATGTCACTTTGTCTTACTATCTACTGTATGAAGTTATAGAACATTTTCCTGGTTGTCACAGACCGATGTTGCCATCACAGGGGAAGTTGAGGGTGATGTAGAGATTCTAGAGAATTACTCTTTCAGATAGTGCCTAGTCCTTCCCCCTCAGAGAAGAGTGTACTTAAAAACCAAACTACTCTTGTAGAAGGGAGTGGGTGAGCAATATTAGAAATTCCCTTTAACCCTTTAAATGCTGAGGCAGTAGGACAATGCACTGATAAGGTCTGCAAAGGCAGGATTACCTCCTAGGTCCCTGTATCAGCTTAAGGTTGATGCAGAAAAGCCAACTAAGAGGTCTAAGCAAGAGAGAAGTTGATTCACTCCCACATTCAAAGAGTATAGAGTTGGGGTCCATCGTGGCCTGGCATGGGCCCCACAGTGCTGGGGCCCTGTCTTCCTCTCCATTTCTGCTATGTGTAGCTTCCATTCCCCAAGTCCCTCATGCTTCCAGCCCTCATGCTTCCTGGAGCTCGCCAGCACATCTGCATTTCAGCCAGCAGAAGGGAGGAAGGACGAAGAAGGGCATGCTTTCTCCCACCAAGGACACTTCCTAGAAGCTGCAGATAGAACCCCCCACTTCTCTCCCCGCTGACCAGTTTCAGGGCCACGCCTTGCTTCTAGGGAGGGTTCATCCCTGCAAACCTGGCTCTCGCTGGGCCCATTTCTGTCACTATAAACACTCCAACCACTTCACAGGGTTCTTAGGAGGATTAAGTAAGAATGTAGTAAAATATAACAGGTGTTCTGCAAATGTAAATTTCCTTCTATTTTTAGTTTTCCCTTCCCTCCATTACTTGGGAGGAAGAGGGAAGCTCTAGGAGCAATAAAAAAAAAAAAAAAAAAAAAAAAAAAGAGCACTCTTTGGGAGAGAATGTTGCAAGACACCAGAATGCCGGGGGAACGGATTCCCTTTGGCTCCTCTCAGCGAGGCTGGAAAGTGGGAACTAAAAAGCGGGCCAACGTCCCGTGTGGAGCATGAGAGGTTAGATATGTGTAGACACGGGGTGTGGACGCAGTGAGCTTGGAAGGGCGGTACCTGCCCTTTGGTTCCTGAACATGGCCGTGATTGCCGTCCCTCCTCGCCCAAGGGGGATCGGGGTGTGCGTGTGTGGCTCTTTCCCTCCTGCAGATGAGCTTGGGCATTTCCAAGACTGTTGGCCCACCAAGCGGACTAGCATGGGGTGCGGCATGGGGCAGCCTCTCATCCCCCCATTTTCTGCCAGAGGGGAACCCCCAGGAGCCCATCTGGGGCCTTTAAAAGCCAAGCTGGTGAGCGCAGGAGCCCAGAGGCAGCTGCTGGGCCTGCTGCTCCCCAGGGTGTCTCACCAGGGCAGAGTCAGCCGTGGGGCAGCACATCCTGGGGTCCCCCAGCTGCCGTGGCTACTGAGCATGCCCAGAGCGTCTCTGCTGAGGCTGGTGTGGTTCCCTGGGGGATGAAGGAGAAGAGGAGGAACAGGAAGTGGGCTTTAACTTGATGGAGGGGTGGGGATGGCGGGGTGTGTGTGTGTGTGTGTGTGTGTGTGTGTGTGTGTACAGATCCTGGCACAAGAGATGCTGGAACTTTCCAACCTCCAGGCTCACACAGCTACCATGTGATTGGTCTAGGATTCAAACCCCAGATGCACTTGGCTTCAGATACCGATGGTGTGCTTCCCGACCTTGACTTCTAAATTCTTGCAGGTGGGCCCCTCTTAGCAGCTGATAGATGCTCTAGATTCAGCCTACTGAGTAGGGAGGTTTAGGTGGCCACTTTTTGGGAGTATGAACTTGGGCTCCTGGAGTTTGCTCGTTAACTTCCAAGCTGGGGATTTCCAGAACGAGAGAGGTGGCTCATCTGCGGCACTCCAGCAGGAACAGACCGGCCCTGAGGGCCGAGATGGGTGGGAACATCCACTTCGGCTCATGCCCAGGTGTCCCTCTGCGTGGGCCCCCAGATTGCAGCCAGTGGGGGCCCCTCCCTGCTGCCCCAGAGCCGTCGCTGTCACTGGGGGCCCCCACACTCCCGCTACCCAGGCTTACGGCCTAGTTTGGGAGCACCTATCACTAAGAAGCCCTTGGTTTAGCAGAAAGAGCAAGCTTCCAACCAGGCTGGGTTGAAGACTCACATTTCTCCTGCCTTGTGGGCGGGGCCTGCGGGCAAGCCCTCAGGACCTTGGAGCCTGTGTCTTCACCTCTATGGGCAGGATGGGTGTGGCCACCTCCTCGGCCACTGAGGGACTGTAGGTGGTGCTGAAATTGTGCCCAAACAATTTGACAGTGGGATTTCCTGCGCCGTGTCCTGCTGCAAACAGTAACCATTATTATCAGCAGAAAGGGGGTGTGAGATGGGGCGGGGCCAAGAAGCCGGGGACTTGGCTCCGCGGGAGACGAGATGGGTGAGATCTGGAATAATGGGACACCAGAATGCTATCTGATCTGAATGGGGAGAGGACAGAAGTGGGGGTGGGCGGAGTTCTCTCTCCAAAAAGGCTTTTCGTGTAGCCAGACCCTGGAGTGGATCCGCAGTCCAGCTCCTCCCCCACCCCGACTTTGCTTTAGGGGCACCTGGGTTCTCTCCGGATCTCAAAGAATTAGCTAATTAGGCCGGTTCTGCCTAGAAGGCAGAAGTTGTATCGGTTTGTGATTCTGTGAAATGTGCAGTGGAACTAAGAGGCCCTAATCAGCCCGGCTCTGCCTGCCCTCTCGTCTGGAGCTATGCGGACGCGGTGCTAGTGCCTCGGGATGGAGCCCATGGCCTCACTTCCCTCCACCCTCATGCCACTTTCGGGGAAGGCATGGTGCCCGCGGAGCTCCCCGTCAGGCCGGGGAGCCGGGCACTGAACGTGAAGTTAGGATTGCCAGCCGGGCGGGGTCTACGAGGGCAGGGGACCCTCTGATGCTGGTGGGCAGGACTGGAGGGCTTCCTGGAGGGGGTGCTGGCTCTTAGAAGAAGCCTAACAGCTTACCTAGCAGGTGCCGAGCACAGGGAAGGACATTAAGCCAACAAAAGATGGAGAGGAGAGAGAAGGAGAGAGAGAGAGAGAGGGAGAGAGAGTAGGGAGGGAGGGAGGGATTGAGATTTGAAAGGCCCATAGAGTTTTCTTGGAGCTCTGGCTTCAAGATTTGTTAGTCTGAGTCGTGCCCTAATTTCTACCAGGATGATTGAATCTCACCTGATTGCCTTGCATTCATTCCTCACACGCTTTTCACGTGCCAAAACTAGGTTAGCTTTAAAAAAAAAATCTTCTATTTTTGTCCCCCCGGTAAAGCAAGTTCATGTCATTCTACCATTTGTCTGGTCAAGGCCCTTCTCTGGTCTCACCGTTTGCACATCTTTCATCCCCAGCCTTGCCGCTCGACCCTCCCCGCGGGGACGCACCTGCTTGTGGCCTGTCCTGAGATACGTGTGTTTTCATAGAAACTGAGCACGCTTCTGCGTTAACTTACGTCCCCGGCATTGGGCTACCGATGAGCTAGTTTTCTTTGTTCGCGCAACGCTGTTTCCGAGTTCTGTCTGTGGCCGCAATGTCCAGGGACAAGCCAGCTCTCCATGGATGTGTCCGAGGCTCCGTCTCTTCCTTGAGTGTCACCCACCTTGGTGGCATCTCCAGTTCCCGCTGCATGAACAAGGTTGCAGGGAATGTCCTTGTAAAGCCCCATCACAGGCTGGAGGGGGGATGCTTCTCTAGGGGTGCAGACCAAGGAGGGGGAATGCCCAGTCAGCAGGTTGAACCAGGACCCAGTGGTCCTGCTGGGCTCACTCCCACCAGTGGGGCCCGAGAGCTTCCTCCCCGCCCCTGGCCCACTGCACCCTCCCCTGCACCTGTTGGTGATTTTTAGTTTTGCGAATCTGGGGCATGCAGAACACCTTGCTCTCCTACATGTGTTGCTGTCCGAGGTGTGGTAGAACACCTCTGCGTCTTGCTGGCTAATTGGATTACCTGTCCCCAAGCGGGCTAGTCGGATGCTTTACCCATTCCTCCGTTCGTTGTCTTTTTTTTTTTTTTTTTCTCTTGTTGGTTTGTAAGAGTTCCTTGCTTGTCGCTGCTAGACATTGCCGGGTTCTTCTCGCCTTGCAATGTGTGTCCGTTAAATGCGTCTGTGCTTTCACGGAACGGAAATCGATCACTTTTATGTTGTTACATCTCTCTCTCCTGTTTTTTGCCGTTGGCCTTAGAAATTGTGTGCATGTGTGTGCGTTTTAAAAGCCCTTCCCGATGCCAAGGCCAAGAAGATTCTCCCACGATTTCTCCCCTTGGCTTTATAGTTTTATTTTTTAAAATTTAGGACTTTGATCCGTCTGATTCCTGTCCTGTGTTCTCTGTCTGGCCAGCAGGCAACTTTACCTCCATCTATACTATAAATCAGTCCTATAGTATAGATAGTATACCATCTATACTATATATCTGCCTCCCCACCACCCACATTTTATCCTTTCCCCTCCCGTTTGGGACTACCTTTATCAGGCTTCACCTTGGCACGCAAAGAGGTTCCTATCTGAGCTCTCTCCGCTGTTTCGCTATTCATCTGTTTTATATGAGCATTATCACTGTTTTTACCGCTTTACCTCTGGGACAGTTCTTCATTCCTCGGAGGCCAGAGGCTTTGTTCTTCTCTTTCAAGACTGAGCAATTCTCTTCTTCCAGATTCTTTTAGAATGGCCTGATCAAACTCTCTAAAAACCTGTAACTTTTATATTGAAGTTGCATTAAAATTTATCGATTAATTTGGGGAGTGAACATCTTAACGATGTTCACGTGACATTTAGATTTCCCTTTTTTTTTTTCCTTTTTGGTGATTTGATAACTTAAAACTTTTCCTTATACAAGTCCTAGGGATTTGGGTCAGTTCTAAAATACGATATATCTTTTATTTACTAACATAGTGGCGTCTCTCATTGGTTACTGCGAGTGTAGAGGAATGCTGTTCATGTTTAAGTTCATTGTTCTGAGCATGTTTCAATTCTGGTGGATTTTTCTTCTATCAGTGCTAACATTATTATCTTAAATGTGAGCAGTGATAGTTTTCTCTCTCTTCTTCCAATTATTTTATGCTTTATTTCTTCTTGTCCAACTGCGTGGGCTAGCACCCCGAGTGCCGTATTGAATGGTGTCGTGGCAGTGATGGCAGACTTCTTGCCTTATTCCCGACATAAAAAGGAACAGGGCTGAGATTTTACTTAAAGACAGATTTGCTGTAGGTTTTATGGTGTAGCATTGATCCAGTTAAGAAAATTCTCTTCAATTCCTTGTTGAGTTTTTAAAAATAGAAGTTAAATTTGATCAAAGGTGTTTGTCAATCTGTTATTATAATTCTTGCACTTCTGTGCTAAATCCTACTCTGTCTAAAATTGATTATAAATTTCTATGTTCCAGATAGTATTATAGGTACTTTGTAGGTATTAACTCAATCCTTGCAGTAGCTCTGTGAGCGAGGCAGTATTTTTTATCCCTTTCTTAGATGAGACAAAGGAAGGCACAGAGAGGTTAATTAACTTCTCCAAAGTCACGCAGCTGGTCAGGCCCAACCCTAGCATTTATAGGGCCAGGAAAGGAGTATAAATGAAGAATCATATATCAATTCCAAATATATACGCACTGGAATATTATTAAACCATAAAAAAAGAACGAAATCGTGCCACTTGCAGCAATATGGATAGATCTAGAAGGTATAATGCTACGTGAAATAAGTCGGTCAGAGAAAGACAAATACCATATGATTTCACTCATACGTGGAATTTAAGAAACAAAACAAATGAACAAAGAAAAAAGAGCCAGACAAAAAAATATTCTTTTTTTTTTTCAAAAAAATATTCTTAATTATAGAGAACAAACTGGTGGTTACCAGAGGGGAAGTGGGTGGGGGGATGAGTTAAACAGGTGAAGGGAAATTAGGAATACACGTGTCATTATGAGCACTGAATACTGTGTAGAACCATCAAATCACTATATTGTGCCCCAAAACTAACATAACTCTGCATGTTAACTTTAATAAAAAAAATTTTAAAAACCCAAAACTGTTCTAAAACAAGCAAAACCCCCCACTCATATATACCTTAAATTTCATTTCAACTTAAAAATAAAGTTATAAAACAAGTTAACGAACTGTTAAATAAAATATATTCTATCTTCCTGTCTCAGAAATCTACCCTGATAAAGATCAAATCTACAAGATATCAAGATCACCGAATTTAATTATTATCACACATTTCAGGGTTCTGCTAATAAGCCAGAAATATTTGGATGAGTAATGAAGTCATCCATAATTCATAAATTACATATTTATTCCACAAAACTGACTTTCCTTGCCTCCAATTCGATAAAAGAACTAAATTTTGTTGTAATCAAGGCTTTCCTATAATTTGGGTTCTATTGATAGCAATGAGATAAAAGATGAAAAAAAATAAAACATAATTATGTACAAAGTATACAAAATTAAACTTTTATGAACTATAAATTAAATAGGAAAAAATAAAAAGAATTTCCTAAGCTCTCAGAAGTTTTTCATCTAAAATTCAAAATCAGCTGCAAACATTAAGAGGCAAAGTATACATCAATTAAATTTTTAAATTCAAAGTTATTTGAAGCCTGAATGTGCTTGCCTTTTGAAAACAGAACTCTGGCATTCGCTGTCCATCTAGTTGTCGAGATAAATAATTACCTCTAGATCCAGGCACATACAAGTGTTACGTGATTGTGAATTAATTGTTCAGCGTCTTAGATGTCCCTGAGTTGCCCCGTGAGGCAGCTGGGAACGCTGTCTGGCTAATTTGTGAGAACCTCTACTCCCACTAACGGGAGCCTGCAGGAAGTGAGGACGTGTTCCTTCTTTCTGCAGAATCTATTGCATGGGGGCTGGGAGGGAGGTTTGAGACGGTGGTTAATTTACCTTTCCTGTTAGCAAAGCACTTCTGCAGCCCGAAGTCTGCCTCCTGGAGCTCAAAGCTGGGTGCTTCTGAGCTCCCAACCTTTGCACTCAGGTGGCCTCTTGATACTGATACTGAGCGGAAGCTTCTGCACCAGCTTCTTCTCTGGGACCTGGAGGGTGTTGGTCATGAGAGTGGATGCTGGGTTGTGTGACCACGTGACTGAGGATATGTGTGTGTGTGTGCATGCGTGCACATGTGCACATATACTCCTCAGGGCTGGAGTCCAGGGGCCCAGGCAGGATTCAGAGAAGTTAGGCGGCTAGCAAGGAGTGGAGGGGTTGGCACTGGAACCCAGGCTGTCTGACCTGGTCTGACCCCTGCTGCCTCTGGGTTTCATTAACTTGGCTCCTACCCTGGTTAGTGGATACTTTATGTTGTTGTTGTTTTTTTTTAAAGATTTTATTTATTTATTTGACAGAGAGAGATCACAAGTAGGCAGAGAGGCAGGCAGAGAGAGAGGAGGAAGCAGGCTCCCCGCTGAGCAGAGAGCCCAATGTGGGGCTCGATCCCAGGACCCTGAGATCATGACCTGAGCCGAAGGCAGAGGCTTTAACCCACTGAGCCACCCAGGCGCCCCATGTTGAAGTTTTATTACTTATATTCATAAGTGGAATACACTTTGATTTCCCTTGCTCATAGTCTCTTTACTCAGTTGTGGAATTCAGACTATACTAAGTTCATGAAATAAAATCAGTGCTTTCCTTTTTTCCCTCTATTCTGTAATTGAGGGGTGATCCATTTGGTAGAGCTCACCTCTGTGCTTATCTGGGGTTACGACCCTTTGGAGGGTATCTTTTATTACCATTTCAATTTATGTAATGGTTTGGCCTGCTCAACTTTTTTTGTTTCTTCATTTACCAATGATGGCGTTTTCTATTTTTCTGGAAGCTTCTGTTGGTTTTCAAATTTGTGACCTGCCCAGGGCAACGTGGGTCACAAGTGTGGTCCCCCGGCCTCCACCGTGAGTGGTGCCGCGGTCTTGTCCTCCCGGTTGGGGTTTCCTCAAGGGGCCCAGCCACCGCCAGCTCCTAGAAGCTTCTCCTGGTTTCAGCAAAGAAGTTAGTCTCCTTCTGTGGCCTCTGCAGGACGGGGCCTGGGGAGGAGGGCTCATGTGGGCTTGGGAGCCGTGGTCAGCCGCCAGAGTTTGTTCTCGATCTTGTCAGGACTGTGTTCAGTTACTGTGTCATGAGGGGCCTCTGAGTGGCTGGAAGCGGGTGGAGACAGTCTACACCACATTGAGGCCCTGCAGGAAAGCATTCTTCGGATGGCGAGTGATGCCCGTTAGTGACAATATCCCCTAGGTGCTCAATAAATATTTGTCAGAGTGGGCACCTGGGTGGTGCAGTGGGTTAAGCATCTGCTTTTGGCTCAGGTCATGATCTTAGAGTCCTGGGATCAAGCCCCGCACCGGGCTTCCTGCTCAGCGGGTAACCTGCTTCTCCCTCTCCTTCTCCCTCTGCCCTTCCCCCTGCTTGTGCTTTCTCGCTCTCTCCCTCTCAAATAAATAAAAAATAGAGATAAATCTTAAAAAAAAAATATTTGTCAAAGGTTGTAGCTCTACCCTACCACCTCTCATCAGCCCAGTGAGCACTCCTATCTCTCTTGCTGGCCTTGTCCTAGGGCCGGGTGGGAAGTGGGGGGAGGGGGGGCTCTAGGGACGAGATATCACCTGCCCCGATGATCTGTGACATGTGTCCTGGACATTGGTGTGTCCCCTCTGGTCCTTGGGGGCAGCTGGTTAAAGGCATTGCTCCCCCCACCCTTTCCTTCTCACTCTCAGCTGCCAGGATCTTATTAGCCCTGTTTACACGGCCAGGATGTCGAGCGATTAATTTTTAATGGCTTGGTTTATTGCATGTTTGAGTGGTTTATTGAGTAATTCCCACACTTAAGTGATTAATTCCCCAGAGTTCAGAACGACTGGTTAGTTTTACATTAATCAGGGTTTCTGAATGCCAAGAGACGATCAATCAATCCTCCCTGCCAGGGAGAGTAATGTTAAAATACCTCAAGGTACAACGGAGTTAAGAAAAGGAGTAATTAAAACCCTGTCTTCCCCTCATGCAAATTTGATGTCTCTCTCTGTCTCCGTCTCTCTCCCTTCTGCCTCCCCTCCCCCTTCCTCAGTGAAGGCACTCCCTGAACCCAGCTGCTCTTTGGAAGGATCAACTCTACCGTGTCCTTGGACTTCCTACGATGAGGCTCAGCCCATCTGTCTGCGGAGGGGGATCTGCTCAGGTCCCTGCCCCCAGGAGGGGACTCTGGAGCTGATGAGACCTATTGCGGGGCTCCTGGTGTCCGTTCCCCCGGCTTGGTTCCTGATGTGCAGGGAAGCTCAGAGCCATGTCTGGCCTCCTGATAAAATGTCTGGTTTCACCTGATAGGCCGGCAGGTGGGATCTCCCTACAGGAGGCTAGGGGAGGGTGTCTGGGATGGGGGCTTTGCCTTTGGACCCTACCCTGGATCCCCTGTGGCCTGGTGAGCCATGAACAGGAAAGAAACATGAGCTGCTTTTGTATCTATATGGGTTCGCTATGGCTGTTATGACAAGCAAAGGACCACAAACTTGGTGCTTAAAACAAGGCAGATTCATTACCTTACAGTTCTGGAGGTCTGAAGCACAAAGAGAGTCTCATGGGCTCAAATCAAGGTGTTGGCAGGGCTGCGTTCCTCTTGGAGGCCCTAAGGAAGGCTCCACTCCTAGCCTGGCCCAGCTTCTAGAGGCCACCTGCATTTCTGGGCTCGCGGCCCCGTCCTCCAACCCCCGACCCAGCAGTGTCGCTGCCCCTTTACATCTTTCTCTGACTCTGACCTTCGTCCTCTCTCCTCCACATTTCAGGGACCCTTGTGGTTCCCTTGGGCTCAGCTGGATAATCCAGAGTATGTACCCATCCCACGATCAGATGAGTAATAGCCTGAATTCCTCCTGTAACCTTAACCCCCCCTGGCCACCTAACCTAACCTGTTTGCATGTTTGGGGATCGGGACGCAGGCGACTTTGTGCTATGCCGACTGCAGCAGGGAAAGGCTGAGAACAAGGTGGCTGTCGGGTTAGAGGCATGAACTCTGGAGCCGGAGACTCTGGGTTCATATCCTAGTTCAGTGCTCAACAGCAGTGGGGACTTGGTCAGTTTCCTACCTGTGCCTCAGTTTCCTTACATAAACACCTGAGGCCAGGGATGGTATCCAGCCCGCAGGGTGGCTTTTCTCGTGAGATGGGGAGTGAAGTGCTTCCGTGGCGTGGGGGTCGTGGGATGTATGTGTAGGATGAGCAGCGGTCAAGTGTGCCGGGTCAGGGGCCGATATCCAAACATGGAGTGAGGTTCCCCATGACACGAGGGCTCCTTAGGGTCCGGCAAGAATGCAAATAAAGGTGCTGAGTTCCTTACAAAATGTTTCCAACCAAGTACAAAGCATTTTGTAGGATCCCCAGGGGGAGCCTTGGTGGACACAGCCCGGAGTGCCTGTGGGCACAAATGCCGTGCAGACCCCGGGGGAGGGAACACCCAGGGTGGACGATTAGCAGTAAGAGGCCCCACTGGCCAACAGGAGCGAACGCAGTGTGGTTCCGCAGTCCTTCCTTCAAGCGATCTAGCTTGTCCTTTCAGCATCCATGAGAGGTAGTTGTTCTCATTTGAAAACGAAGGGAGAACCGGTTAGAGAACCAGTTAACGAGCCCCTTGGTTAGCCGTGGCAGTGGTTACCCTGGGCTCTGGAAGCCACGGGCGTGGATAGAAATCCTGATCGGCCTGTAGACTTGGAGTCTTGGAGCCAATGCCTTCATCTCTGTAAACTCTAATCCCTGCATCCGTACATCGGAGATGGTCCTATGCCCTTGCCATTGGCTTCTTGTGAAGTTTTTTTTTTTTTTTAAGATTTTATTTATTTATTTGACAGAGAGAAAGAGATCACAAGTAGGCAGAGAGGCAGGCAGAGGGAGCAGGGGAAGCAGGCTCCCTGCTGAGCAGAGAGCCCGATGTGGGGCTCGATCCCAGGACCCTGAAATCATGAGCCGAAAGCAGAGGCTTAACCCCCTGAGCCACCCAGGCATCCCTTCTTGTGCAGTTTAAATGAGATAATACATGGGCAGGGCCTTGTCCCAAGCCTGGCACAGTGTAAGGACCAGAAGGTGTTCTAGGTCATGGTCATCCATGGAGGAATGAGCTCCCACATGGGAGTCAGCTGGTGCTAGAAGCTTTCTGGAGCGAAAGCTTGATTTGGATATTAACAGTTGGAGAAGTGTCGAGGAAGGGAATTTCAGACAGAGAAGAGCTGTGGAACGGACACATCACTCAAGAAGCAAATACGACACGGTGGCTCTCACTTCAGGTGCATGGGGAGGGGAGCGAGAGGTGAGGTCAGCCGGCAGCCGGAGCCTGGTGCCTTCCCATGTCAAGCAGAGTTCACACTCCCTCTTGCTTATCGGCAGTGGAGCTGTTGAAGGGTTTTCAGCAGGGAACTCACCAGAGGCTGATAGAAGAAATTCATTTTTTAGGGACATGGGAGTGGAGTCCCTATAGAACCATCATGCTGCCAGCAAGCCAATGTGTGTGTGTGTGTGTGTGTTTTAAAATTTTATTTATTTATTTGAGTGAGAGTGTGTGCTTGCACACACGAGCACAAGAGAGGAAGCAGCAGGCAGAGGGAGAAGTAGACTCCCTGCTGAACAAGGAACCCGATGTGGGGCTCAATCCCAGGACCCCAAGATCATGACCTGAGCCGAAGGCAGACTCTTAACCGGCTTAACTGATGGAGCCACTCAGGTGCCCAAGCCAATGTGTTTTAAAAATTGTATTAATTCAGCACAAATTGATTAACAAAAATAGGCCAGTTATATGGTGGGACCATGAAAGCGAAAGACATAAACTTGTCCACCCTGGATGCTAGATTCTGGTGGCCCTTGGAAGACAGAAAACACCCCAGAAGACACACAGCATCGTCCATTACTGGGATAAGTGCTATAGATCGAGTAAAGTTCGCTACTGCGATTCTGGCTGGGAGCAGAGCAGGTGGATAGGGAGACCTTCTCCGATGGGGCAACCCTTGAACCCAGACGGTCATGGCGAGAAGCAGCTATTTCCAGAAGAGCTGGAACGGGTGTTCCAGACAGAGGGTAAAGGGGATGCAAGGCTCCCAGGGAGGACGGAGCAGGCTGTGGCCCGGGGAAGGAAGGAACAGAAAAAGGTCAGTGGGGCTGGAGGCCCATGCACTGAGGGAGAGGGTACAATATGATATTGGAAAACCGTACAGTGTCCAAAACAGGCACAAGTTTCCTATAGTACAGAGTCTAGAATTAACTGTGGTTTGTTCTAATGCCATTCAACTTTTTTCTCCACTGGATTATTCTCATCAGCACAAAACCAACGTATTATTTCTCATCTATTAAAAAAAAAAAAAAAAGAACCTCAAACCCCCTGGGGCCTCATATCTCTCCACATCTATTGTATTTCTCTGCTTCCTTTCATAGCAGAATTCATCAAAATCGTCTGTACTCACTATCTCTGATTTCCGTCCTCCCATCCTTTCTTTTCCTGAAAGCTTTTAATTTTAAGAACCGTTCATACTTAGAGAAGGTGTGAGAACAGTTCAATGCACTCTCAAAAGCCCTTCACCTGTATGCAATAGCCAATATCTTCTGACCACATTTGCTTTGTGGTTTCTTCTGTATACGTGAGCTGGGTTATTTCCTGATCTACTTGGAAGTAAATTGCATGACGTTTTACCTTAAATACTTCTTCATGCATCGCTTTAAAATCAAGGCTATATTATCCTTCAGAACCACAACATGGTGATCGAATGCAGGAAATCTGACGTTGAAGACACAACCCGTGTTCAAATATCACCAATAGTTCCCCAAATATTCTTTTCAAAAATTCACTTAAAAGATTTGCTTGGAAATAAGGGTCACCCTTTTTGATGTGTGATTCTACATGTAACCAAAATATAATCCAGTTCTTTCCTACCCCCCAAATTCCTCCATGCCCCTATGCAGTCAACCCTTTTTACTACCTCCAGCCCTCAGCAACCACCGGTCGGTTCTCTGTGTTGACAGTTTTGCCTTTTTCCAGAATGTCCTAGAAATGCAAACCTACAGCCTGTAGGTCTGGCTTCTTTTGTTTCGCACTCTGGTTTTGGAAGTCCTCCATACTGTCGTACATACCCATAGTTTGTTCCTTTCTACTACTGAGTGGGACACCGTTGGATGGACATAGGCCAGTTTATCCTTTCCCCAGCTGGAGAACATTTAGGTTGTTTCCAGTTGCGGGTGATTTTCATTGGTGTAAAGGCTTTCATGTGGACATAAATTTTTATTTCTCTTAAGAATCAGATTGTTGGGTTGACTGGTAGTGGATGTTTAACTTTATAAGAAACTTCCAAGCTGTTTTCCTGGTTGGACCTTTTTATGCTCCCATCAGCAGTGTATGAGAGTTTCAATTCTTTCACATCCTTGCCAGTGACTGGTATTGTTCTTTTAAAAAAATTATAGCTTTTCTAATATGTATGTAGTAGCATGTCATTGTGGTTTTACTTGGCATTTCCCTAATGACTAATGATGTTTAGCATCTTCTTATGTGCTTAGTTATCATCTATAGAGCTTCTGTGATGAAGTGTCCAAAGTTTTGCCCATTTTTAAAAACGCTCGTTTTTAAATTATTGAATTTTGATAGTCCTTTATATATTCTGGATATAAGTTCTATATCAGAAATGTGATTTACAGATATTTTCTACCAGTCCTGTGGCTAATGTTTTTCATTCCCATAGTAGGGTCTTTTAGAGAATAGAATTTTTGGGGCACCTGGGTGGCTCAGTCATTAAGCGTCTATCTTCGGCTCAGGTCATGATCTTGGGGTCCTGGGATCAAGCCCTGCATGGGGCTCCCTGCTTGGCCAGAAGCCTGCTTCTCCCTCTCCCACTCCCCTTGCTTGTGTTCCCTCTCTTGCTGCATCTCTCTCTGTCAAATAAATAAATAAAATCCTTAAAAAAAAGAACAGATTTTTTTTTAAGTCTTGATAAAATTTAAAAAAAATCTTTTCTTTTATGGATTGTGGTGTGGTATCTAAGAACACCTAGATATTCTTAGATAAGGTCATAAGATTTTTTCTTATGGTTTCTCGTATAAGCTTTACAGTTTGGGTGTTTTTGTTTTTGTTTTTAAGTAGGTTCCACACCCAGCATGGAGTCCAGCACAGAGCTCGATCTCAGGTCCCTGAGATCAAGACCTGAGCTGAGATTAAGAGTCAGACGCTTAACTAAGCCACCCAGGCGCCCCCAGTTTGGGGTTTTATAAATATAGTTTGCATGATTTTGAGTTAATTTTTTTGCATAAGAGGTAAGGAATGGGACAAGGTTATTTTGTTGCCCACAGAGCTTCAATTTTTTTTTCAGCACTGTTCATTGAAAAGACTACTTTTCATCACTGCAGTGTCCTCCCTGGCACCTTAGTCAGAATCCTTGGCCATATTATCAGTCTGTTCCTGCACTCTGTTCCTTCCCAGTCATCTGTGTGGACTACCGTACACTGATATCATACCGTTTTGATGACTGTGGATTTACAGAGGGTCTTGAAATCAGATAGTGTGAGTCTTCCAACTTTGTTCTTTTTCAAAATTGTTTTGGCTGTTCTCATTCCTTTGTCTTCTTATCTAAACTCGAGAGTCAGGTTGTTGATACCTGAAAACAAAATTCTGAAGGGATTTTGATTGGGATTGAATCAATAAAACAGTTGGGGGAGAACTGGCATCTTAACGATATCACATCTTCTCATCCATGAACACAGCATCTCTATTTACTTAGGTTTTCCTTGGTTTTTTTCATCAGTGTTTGTAGTTTTCAGCATATTTTATGACACATTTTGTTAGATTTATGCCAAAGTCTTTTACGGTTTTTGATGCTATTATGAATGGCACTGTTTTTAAAATTTTGACTTCTAGCTGTTTGTTGCTGGTATGTAAAATAAAACTGATTTTTAAAATATGGAACTTGAATGATGTGACTTGGCCAAGCTCATTTATTAGTTGTAGGATTTTTTTTTTTTGGTAGGTTCTTTGGGATTTTCTACATAGGTAATTACGCCTTCTGTAAATAGGGGCAGTTTTATTTCTTCCTTTGCAATTTGTATGCCTTTTCTTTCTTGTTCTTGCTGCACTAAGCTGGGTAGGACTTCTGGTTCATTGTTGAGCTGGGAGTGGTGAAAGGTGATGTTCTTACTGTTCCTGATTTTAGGGAGGAAAGTTCCAGTCTTTCACCATTATCTATAGGTTTTTTCTAGATGCCCCTTATCAGGTTAAGGAAATTCACTTCTAGTCCTAGCTCTTGAAGCTTTTTATTATGAATGCACATTGAACTTTATGCAATGGTTTTTTTTCCATCAAGATAATCATGTAGTTTTCCTTCTTGGTCTGTTGGGAGGTCGTAGTATATTTACATTAAAATATTGAGCCAGCCTTATATCTCTGAGATACACCCCATTCAGCTGATATGTATTATCCTTTTTATATATTGCTGGGTTTGCTAATCTTTTATTGAGAATTTTTTTGTATCTACGTTCATGAGGGCTTTGGGTTTGTAGGGTTTTTTTGGTAATATTTTTGATTTGGATTATCAGGGTAATGCTGCCCCCACAAAATGAGTTGGGATGCATTCTCTTCTCTTCTGCTTTCTAGAAGAGATTCTGTACAACGAGCTTTGCTTCTTCCTTCAGTGTTTGGTAAAATTTACCAGTGAAGCCATTTGGGATTTTCATTTTCTTTGTTGCAAACTTTTTAAACTAAAAATTCATCCTCTTTCTTAGTTTGAGGACTGTTCAGCTTATTTATTTCTTTTTGAGTGAACCGTGGTAGCCTCTGTCTTTGAAGGACATAGGTTCATTTCACCTATGTTGTCAAACTGATAGAAAGCTGTTCGTAATATTCTCTTTTCATGTCTGCTGAGTTGGAAGTAATGTCACCTCATTCCTGATATCAATCCTCTGTGTCTTTATTCTTTTTTTTTTTCTTGGTCTGACTGTTGGTTTATTAATTTATCGATCTTTTCAAAGGACCGACTTTTGGTTTTATTGAGTTTTCTCTATTGGTTTCCTGTTTTCAATTTCATTGATTTTGCTCCTTATCGTTTCTACCCTCTGCTTGCTTTCGGTTTAATGCATGCTTCATTTTCTGGTTTGCTGAGGTGGGTGGTTAGATTATTGGCTTGAAACCTTCCTCCCTTTTCTCATATGAACATTTAATGCTATAAATTCCCTCTGAGCACTGCTTTAGCTGCACCCCACCCCTTCTGAGAGGTTGTATTTTTATTTCCATTAATGTCAAAATATTTTCTAATTTTCTTTTTCTTTGACCAATGAGTTATCCAGATTCGACTGTTTAATTTCCAAAGGTTTGGGAATTTTCCTGATATCATTCTGTTTTTGACTTCTAGCCTAATTCCTTTATGATGAGAGAACATGCTTTATATGATTTCAATTCTACATTTGTTAAGGTTTGTTTTGGGGCTCCTAAGGTAGCTTATCTTGGTGAGGGTCCCATGTGCTTTGGAAAAAGAATGTGCATTCTGCTCTTGTTTAAAGGAATGGTTTATAAATGTCAGTTGGAAAATTAGCAAAGATAGCAGAATTTCTGAACAGCCAGCCAGCTTGGCTTGTCTGCTTTTTCTCTCAATTACTGGAAAAGGAGTCAAGACCTATAGGTTGAATGGTGGATTTTTCTGTTTCTCTTTCTGCATCTTTTTAGTCTTTGCTTAAAAAGAGTTTTGAATACCTGTTCAATGCATATATATTTAGGATTATCATGTCATTGTGGTGAACCGACCTTTTACCATTATGCAACACCTGTCTTTGTTCCTGGTAATATTCTTTGTTTGGAAGCCAAGCTTGTCTAATATTAAGGTGGCTGCTCCTGCTTTTATTTGATTCATTCGTACATGGTTTAGTTTTTTCTATTCTTTGACTTTTTCACTAATCTTTATCATTGTATTTAAAGTGGATTTCTTGTAGATAGTCTACAGTTAGGTCTTTTTGTTGTTGTTATTCTAACCGACAATCTCTGTCTTTCAATTGGTGTGGCTTGGGATATACTATTTTAGTGTAATTGTTGATATGGTTGGATATAGGGCTACTATTTGTGTCTCTTCTTCCCTGCGCTGTTCTTTTGTTTCTCTGTTCTTTCTTACCATGTTTTAGATTATTTGAATGTTTCTTCATATTCTGTTTTACTTTATCTGTTGGATTTTTTGGTTTATCTTTTTGTATTATTATATTTTTTATTGCTTGCTCTTGGGATCCATGGATGTACCTAGCTATTTATTTATTTATTTATTTATTTATTTATTTATTTATTTTTAAGGAGTAATGTATTTATTTTTTAGTGTATGTGCTGCCGAAGCGAGCACTTATTTTTTAAATTAATTTTATTTTATTTTGTTTTTTCAGTGTTCCAAGATTCATTGTTCATGTACCACACCCAGTGTTCCATGCAATACATGCCCTCCTCAATACCCACCACCAGACTCAGCCAACCCCCACCCTCCTAGCCTTTCTTTTAAAAAAAAGATTTATACCTAGCCTTTAACAGTCTAATTAGAGTTAATGTTTACACTTTACGTAGCGTGTAAAACTTGCAACCACGTAGGTCCCTTCTCCCACCTCCTCTCTCATAGGATTTGCATGCTTTCCATCCACATACCCTGGAAACACCACCACACGTTGTTAGAATTTTTTGCTTTCAATGGCCATATCCATTTTTAAGAGGAAAAAGGATCCTTTTATTACTGCTTAGATATTTACTAAATCTGCTATTCCTCCTTCGCTCCTGGAGTTCCAAATTCTGGTATCACTGTCCTTCAACCTGAGGAACTTTCATTAGCATTTCTTTTTTCTTTTATTTATTTACTTTTATCATTAGCATTTCTGAAAGGAGTGCTGCTGGGGATGAATTTTCTTGGTTTTCCTTCAACTAATAATGTCTTATTTTGTCCTCATTCCTGAGGGATACTCTTGGTGGGTATAGAATTCTGTGTTGACATTTCTGTCGGATGAGAAGTCTGCAGTCAGCCTACATGCTGTCCCCTGCCCCCCGTATTTACAATGCTTTCATTTTTCTCTAGAGGCTTTCAAGATTAAGCAAGAGAAAACTTCCATATTTGGTAGTTGACTACACTGTGTCTATACACGTGTCTGTGTGTTTCGTTTTTTAAATTTATTCTCTTTGGGATGTGCCAAGCTCTCTGAATTGGCAGATTTATGTCTTTCACAGAATTTGTGAAATTTTTCACCGTTATTGCTTCAAATATTTTATACTGTGCTGATTTTTCTTCTCTTCTTGTGGGACTTCAATGACATGAATATTAGATGTTTTTATATTGTCCCATGGGTCTCTGAGGCTCTTTTTGTTACATTATTTCCTGCCTGTTTTTCAGATTGGGCAATTTCTATTGATATCTTAATTTATCTTATTCATCGCTCTGCCACCTCCATTCTACTACAGAAAAGATTTTTTAAAAAAATTTTGGATGTTATGCATACCTCTTGGTTCTTTTTATAGGATCTACTTCTCGCTGAGAGCATCTGTCCTTCCCCCCACTTCCAGCGCATCTACCTGTACGTCGGTTACAGCTGCTGCTGGGACGCCTTCAGTAATTCCAGCATCTCGGTCATCTCAGGGTTGGCATGTTTATCTTTTCCCTGAAGGATTAGTTAGGTTGCTCTGATTCTCTGTGTGTTCAGTAATTTTGGTTTCTACGCTGGGTATCCTGAATCTTCTGCTGGGAGACTCCTCTGGAGATCACTTGTATTCTTGGTTCAGTTTTAGTGTGCAGCGGCCCAGCCGGGCTCAGGCTATACTCGGTTTTCTTCTGTGGGTGGTGGTCCCAATGTCAGTTCCACTCGTAGGGGCTTTGCACTGCTGCTTTGGGTCTCTCCCTCACATGCACTCTCGAGTCTGGGCCTTGAGCAGGTTCTTACCCTGAACGAGGGGAGTCCCTTCTCTGCTTTCTTCTTTCCATCCTCTTTGACTCACAAGGATCCCCTTTCCTGATGTGATGGCCAGAAAGACAGGTCTTCCCTTGGTCTTAGAGGTCAGTTACCCCCTCTGGAAGCTCTGCTGGGAACCCATCGCAGGCCGACACTGCAAGAGAAAAGGAAAAATCGAACAGATGAGAACTTCTTCCCTAGGTGGATTGCTTCTCTAAGTTTTGGTTCTTCTCTTTAATCTGCCTGTTTTGC
Source organism: Potos flavus (assembly GCA_028534135.1). Taxonomy (NCBI): domain Eukaryota; kingdom Metazoa; phylum Chordata; class Mammalia; order Carnivora; family Procyonidae; genus Potos; species Potos flavus. Next base: position 155,135,047 of record CM052900.1, on the reverse strand, counting down.
TTTTTCTTTTGCTTTTTGCATTTTGTTGGATGTTGTTAGTTATAGTCAGTGGGAGGTAGGGCTGTGGTACTCTGTCCTGGCCCGCACCAGAAGCCCGCAAGAATGTTCTTTACGGTAATTTTATTTCTCTGATCCACAGTTGGAAAATGTACCTTTGGTGGTGACCCTGTCCTTCAATTTCGAACACTTAACATTTCTTTTGTGACGTGCACTTCCGATGTTTTGGCAGAACAGGGGGCCAGCTTTGCAGAATCTCTGTCTCTCACGCTCAGGCTTTTCTCCATTGGTGACACTCTGATGAAACCCTTGCCAAGGCTACTGGTGACTTCTGTGTTGTAATGTCCATGGATATTTCTCGGTCTTCATCTAATTTCCCTCTTCTTGGCATATTTTCTCTGCTTGGCCTCTGAGATGCCTTCTTACCCCTTAGCCACTCCTTCTCATCATCTTTGCTGGTTCCTTCTCAATGCCCAGCCCCTAGACCTCAAAATACCCACAGGCACCGGTCTTGATCTATCCCGAGTCTCTTCATGAGCTCATCTATCCCCAAAACTTGCAATTTTATCCAGTCAGTAAGTTCCAATTATATCTCCAGCTCAGACATCTGCAGACTCTGCCTCCAGACATCGTCATGTGTACTAACAGGCATCGCAAACTGTTATCAAGTCCAACATAAAAAACCCCGATTTCCTCCCCATCCCAGACCTGCTCCTTCTATAGTCTTCTCCATCTCAGTAAGTGGGTACTTCATTCTTCCAGCCTTTCAGGCCCCAGATCTTGGTGTTTTCCTTCATTCTTCTCCTTGTCTCGTGCTCCACTGCAGTAGTCTTTCCGAAGTACTTCCAGAGTCTGACTGCTTCCCACCCTCTTTCCTGCTGCCACCGTAATGCAGGCCACCGTCATCTGTCATTTATTTCTCTGATCCACAATTGGAAAATGTGCCTTGTCGTGGTGACCCTGTCCTTCAATTTCGAACACTTAACATTTCTTTTGTGATGTGTACTTCCAATGTTTTGGCAGAGCAGGGGGCCAGCTTTCTCTCCCCTCTGCTTGGCCTCTGAGATGCCTTCTTTCCCCTACTTCTACCTTGACCTCTGTGCTCTGTTCTTCATATCAGCCCAAGTGGCGTGTATACAACTTGAGTCAGATCAAGTCATTCCTCTGTTCAACTCACCCCCGGCCCCCCAGCCGCCTGGTGGTTTCTCATGTCTCTAAATAATATGAAGGCCTGTGAGGCCTGCCCAAGATCTTTGGCACCCTTCCCCTCGCCCACTACGTACATCCCCACTATCTGGTCCTCCTGGCTCTTCCTGGAACATACACACTAGTTTCTTCCTCAGGGCCTTTGCACCTGCTGTTCCTTTGGCTTGGATGCTTTTCCAGGTAATCCCATGCCTTATTTTCTCACTCCTGTTCTCTGCTCACAGGTCACCTGATAGCGAGGCCTCTCCTGACTGCCCCATCTAGAACACCACCACACCTCTGTGCTCCTTATTCTCCCTGTCTCTCTTACCAGATTTTATTTTTCTTTGCTGTACTGAGTCCCCTCCCGTCTCCCGGCATGGTGTATTTGATCTGGTGCTTACTGACGATCTTTCTCCGTAGGGCGTAAGGTCCAGGAGGGCAGGAACCACTTGGTCGACTTGCTCTAGAATGTTTCTTGTACATCGTCGGTGCTTCATGGGGATTTGTAGAATCAGCGGCTCTGTAAAAATGCTTTTGAATATGCAGATTTTATCTCTGTCCTTGGAGCTGGGCTCCGTGGCATCCCCAGCCTTTCTTCCTACGTCATGGGCCAGGAGAGAAATGGCACACTGCCTCCCGCCTTCTGCTCTCAGGCCAGGTCCCTCGGGCCACCAGCCTGGTGTCCCCCCCACCCCCCACTCAGAGAGCATCCTGACGCACAGCCACGGTAGAGGTCATCCCAGCAGCGTGTCCTCCGATTGCGAAGGTCAGGGTCAAGGAAGCATCCATTGTTGAGTCCGCTCTTCTGATGCGGGGAGGTCGGTGGATGTCATCCCGGTGCCCGGCTCTCCCTCACTGGGTGATTCGGGGTGAGGAGTCCAACGCTCAGCACCCCCCGCAGCCCAGGGAGGAGGCCAACACTTGGCCCAAGCTCCCTCGCTTTCTGCTCTCTCCCATCTGATGTCGGAGCTATTTCAAGGTAGTAGTGCCTGGTCACGGCCCCAAGGTGTGGTGGTGGGGAGCCACTGGCCAGGGCCGGACGGTTGCTGTCATGCCCCGCAGTGACGTGCGGGCACAGCTGCTGCCCAGAACGGGGGCAGAGCACCCAGCCAGTGGAATGACAGTCCCAGAAATCCCTTCCCGGCTGCGCTGCCTCCTGGATGTCCCTCTAACAGGAAAAGTCTGCGGTCTGTGTGACAGTTCGTGTTCTGTAAGGTGATGGCATCAACTTTCTTGGGTCCCCACACCCACAGGGTTTTTCCCTTAACATTTTTTACTTAGAGTAAAAGTCCCTCTTTTCTGTGTATGGTTGTAAGAGTTGACGAACACATACGGTCCTGTGCTCACCCTCATGACCCACATCTAGCACGGTCCATCATCCCCCAAATCCTGCCGTGACCCCTCGTAGTCACTCCTCTCTCCACTCCTGACCTCTGGCACCCATGGATATGTTTTCTTTTCTTTTTTTTTTTTTTAAGATTTTATTTATTTATTTGACACAGAGACAGAGAGAGCATAAGCAGGGGGAGCAGCAGAGGGAGAGGGAGAAGCAGGCTCCTTGCTGAGCGGGGAGCCCAATGCAGGACCCTGGGATCATGACCTGAGCTGAAGGCAGACGCTTAACCGACTGAGCCACCCAGGTGCCCCTGTTTACTGTCCTTATCTGTTTACCTTTTCTGGAATTGTCACGGGAATCAAACTGTCCAGTTGTTGCCTTTTGAGTCTGGCTTCCTTCCCCCAGTGCTCTGGAGATTTATTCGTTATTACCCCTACCACTTGTTCATTCCTGTTTGTTGCTGACTATGACTCCACTGAATGGAGATTTGCTCACCCATTTTCTGGCTGAAGGATCATTAGGTGGCTGTTAGATTTTGACGATTATGAATAAAGCAATTATAAACGTGTGCATAAGGGTTTTTGGGCGAATGTCAGTTTTCCTTTCCCTTGGGGGAATACCTCGGAGTGGGAATCCTGGGTATGGCAGGTGTCTGTTTACCTTTATATGTGAAGCTGTCGAACTGTTTTCCAAAGTGTTTTATTTTGCATTCCCACCGGCAGCGTAGGAGGGCTGCAGGCCCCCCATGTCCTCGCCCCTTGCCAGGTCCAGTCAGCCTCTAACTGGGCATTCTCCTAGCAAGGTGGGGCCGTCTCATTGTGGTTTTAACGTCCATTTTACTCTTTTCACATGTTTCCTTGCCATCCGTATATCTTCTTTTGCAATGTGTTTGAATCTTTTGCCCACTGGAATTACTGGATTGTTTTTCTTACGTTGGTTTTGTGATTTTGTTCGTTATAGTTTTTGAATACAAGTTGCTTATCAGATAGAAGATTTGCAAATACTTCCGCCCAGTCTGTGGCTTGTCTTTTTGTTCCCTTCACAGTATCTTTCACAGTGCAAGTTTCTGGGGCACCTGGGTGGCTCAGTCGGTTAAGCCTCTGCCTTCGGCTCAGGTCATGATTTCAGGGTCCTGGGATCGAGCCCTGCGTGGGGCTCCCTGCTCAGTGGGGAGTCTGCTTCTCCATCTGCCTCTGCCCTCCCCCACTGCTTGTACACACACACACACACTCTCTCTCTCGAATAAATAAAATATGTATTTTTTTTAAAGTGCAAATTTCTTAAATTTCGACAAAGCCCAGCCTATCATTTTGTTCTCTTACTGACCAGGCAAATGATGTTCTATCTAAGGAAATGTTCCTGTATTTGAGCTCACAGTGATTTTCTCCTCTGTTTCTTTTAAAAGTTGTATTCTAGTTTTAGGTTGTACGTTTAGATCTATCATCCATTTTGAGTTTTTCTAATAAGATGTGAGGTATGGATTGAGGTTCGTTTTTTTGCGTGTGCATATCCAGTTGTTCCCTACCATTTACTGTGAAGACTGTTCGTCCTCCCTTCCCTTGTTTTTGCACCTTGTCAAACTTCGTGACGATCTGTGTCTGGGCTCATCATTCTGTCCTCCATGTCTCTGTGACTAATCTTTCACCAATGCCACGTTGTCTCGGCCACTGCAGTTTTGTAGTAAGTCTGGAAATCAGGTAGTGATCGCACCTACCTCTCCAACATGGTGGTTCTTATTCTCCCCACTTTCCAGGTGTTGAAACTGACCGTGATCGTGGTCAGACATCCCGCGTACCGCCTCTCTTAGTCAGTAACTTAGCCGCCTAGCTCCTCTTGAAAGCCCACCTCTCGGGCTTAGCCTGATGCTCAGAGTGTGGCCTTTGTAATCTGCTTTGGGTATAGCTGTCAGCCCTGCTGGTCAGTTGTGTGGCCCTGGGAAAGTAACTTCAAGCACTCCGTGCCTCAGTTTCCCCACCGGTAAAATAGGGGTAACAGGGGTACCTGCCTTACAGGTTGTGGTAAAGATGAAATGATCACCTGCTCCAGCCATAGGAAAGGGCATTTGATCATTTTTGACCAGCAGGAACGGCAGTTTTACATAGTTCCACCTCCCATGCGAGGTGCTTCTCTTAGCGCTAGGCAGAAGGCATGCACCCCAGGAATGGTAGCTCTGCTGGTTGTCATTGTCCTCGTCATTGTCACGGTGCTTACAACTGCTCGTGCTGCTGTTGCCCCTACGTTATCATCGCGGAGGGCAGTGGGCCCTGAGGCTGGTGACCCTGAGTTCTCGAATCAGGCAGCCAGCCACCATCGAGTGCTTCCTGGGAAATCTTCCTGCGAAGGCTGCCAGGAGCAGCAGGGCCCAACCTCTGCTCCTGTGGAGTGGAAGTAACAGAGTGTGCAAAGTACAGTGGGAGAGGTGGCCGGGAAGGAGGGCTTGGCAGGACTTTGAAGGCAGGGCTTTGTAGGATGATTAGGAGTTTGCGACAGAAAGAACATTGCAGGCATGGCTTGTACAAAGGCTTGGGAAAGGGGAGCTGGACACACTTTAGGGGAGCCTAAAGTTCGATTTTGGGGTGGAGAGTGGGCAGCAGCCCACAGTGGCCTGGAATAACCACGCCCTTGTCTTTTCTCTCCACAGTCGAGTCCAGAAGACTTCTCCCACCTCTGCCTTCACCATGGCCGCGAGAACCATTATCATCGACCACGGGTCTGGCTTTCTGAAGGCTGGCTTGTCTGGGTGGAATGAGCCCCAGATGGTCTTCCCGAGCATCGTGAACTACGTGCCGTGCCGGGAGAACCCAGGCCCCAGCTATGCCCAGAGGCGCGTGAGTCTGGGCATCGACATTTGCCATCCCGATACCTTTAGCTACCCCATCCAGCGTGGCCGTATCCTCAACTGGGAGGGCGTGGAGCACATCTGGTCATTTGTCCTGGAGAGACACAGACGGGAGCATGAGGACTTCCCCGTGATGGTCACAGAGTCCCCTCTGAGGGAGCCCGCGGACCGACGGAAGACCCTGGAGGTAAGATAAATTGGAACTAGCCTGGCATTTTGCGTTCCGATACGGCCCCGGAGGCTGTGGGGAGTGCTTAGATTTTACTCTAAATCAAGATTTGGCAAACTACAGCCGGTGGGCCAAACTGGCCCCCCATCTGTTTTTATAAATAAAGTTTTATTGGAATATAGCCATGTCTACCCCTTTCCCTACTGTCTTTGGCTACTTTCACACCATATCAGCAGAGCTGTGGTGGTTGCGGCAGAGACCGTATCTATACTGTGTAAAGGCTAAAAAACTTCTTTACTGTAGGTTTGCTGGATAAACTACGTGGTGCCTAGTTAGAGCTGGATTTCAGAGAAGCAACAAATCAGACTTTAGTGTAAGCGTGTCCCGAGTATTGCACGGGACATACGTATATGAAAAATTATTTGTTGTTTGTCTGAAAGTCGAATTTAATTGGGCAGCCTGTATTTTTATTTGCTAAATTTGGCAACCCCAACTGTCTAGCTTTTATAGGAAATGCTTGCCAACCCCTACTCTAAATAAATCAGAAGATCCTGGAGAGTTTTAAGTGGAATTCTTATTTAATTTCCTATTTGAAAAAGAGGGACTCGGCTTCTATTTGGGAAGTGGATGGAGGAGGGACAGTATTCTGAGTGTGGGCGCGGGGGAGCTCCCTCCCCCTCAGTAGGGGAGATGTGCCTTCTGGGGCCTGAAGAGGTGGCTTCGTGGCCAAGGACACGGAAGGCCAGACTAGTGCTGCCTTTCTATGTCTATAGGGTCAGAAACCTGGGATGCAGTCAGAGCTGGGGAATTAGGGAGGCTGTGGGGGTGCTCTGTAAGGATCTGGGCAGGGGTGGTGGGTGGGGGAGAAGATCAGCCTAGAGACTTTGCCAAAACCTAAATGTCAGAATTCCAGTTTTGTCTTGATGCGTGGAGAAAAAAAAGCTTCACTTACCAGGAGGTGAGAGTATGTATCTCCCTCCTCCCTCCCTCCCTCCCTTCCTTCCACCCTTCCTCCCTCCCTCCCTCCCTCCCTCCCTCCCTCCCTTCCTTCCTTTCTTCCTTCCTTCCTTCCTTCCTCCCCCTCCTTTTTTGGAGGCAGTGGTGGATATGATGCACGTGTTTCTTGCCTAATTTCTTCTTCCCTCTTCTAAAGAAATGGGTCAGGCAGCAGATCTGCCCCTTGGCCTTAGCCTCCGCTGGTTCCCGTTCACACAGCCGAGCATCTCAGCACCATTCCTCGCAGCAGCTGACAGCTCCTCCCGCCCCTCCACCAAAAAACAGTCTTCTGAACAGTGGGGGTCCTCAAACAACCCCCCCACCCCAGCAAATCCAACTTCTAATCCTCTAGTGCCTGCCTCCCTTGCTCCCGCAGCATGAGCTCCAGGGGCCCTAGGCCCCACCTCCTGGGGGCAGCCCCCCTGCCCAGGCCCTGGGGGACACAGGTCTGCCCCTGCTTCAGCTCTGACAACTTAGCACGCAGCTCAGTCTGGGGAAAGCAGAAACCAGAAATGGATCGGGGCCTTTCGTGCGGGGGAGATACCCTAGTGGCTCTTTTCCCTTCTTGCAGATTCTGTTTGAGTTACAGGATGTGCCATCCATCCTGCTGGCCGACCAGCTGGAGATGTCCCTGTACGCCTCCGGCCTCCTGACCGGCGTGGTGGTCGATTCGGGCTACGGCCTGACCCGCGTGCAGCCCTTCCACCTGGGCCGCCCCTTGCGGTCCAGCGGCAAGACGCTGGAGTTCGCGGGCCAGGATCTGTCGGCCTATCTCTTCAGGAGCCTCTTCAAGGAGGATTGCAATCGCCACAACCTGTTCCAGTTGGAGACGGTGACCACCACCCAGATGAGCAAGTGCTACGTGCCCCAGAATCTGGCGGAGGCTCTGGACTTCCGCCAGAGCCTGCCGAGCGGCTCGGATGAGAACAACACCTACCAGCTCCCCGACGGCACCCCGGTGGAGCTGACCCCCATGCAGCGGCTGGCCCCCGAGATGTTCTTCAGCCCGCAGGTGTTCGACCTGCAGGGGCCCGGCATCTCCCAGGCCGTGGTAGAGGCCATCCTGGCCTGCGAGGCCGCCGTGCACCCGCTGCTCACCTCCCACGTGATGGCCTGCGGGGGCAACACTCTGTACCCCGGCTTCACCAAGCGCCTGTACAAGGAGCTGATCGCAGAGCATTTCTCCTCCACCAAGGCCACCATGTGGGTGGGTTCCAACAGGAACTTCAGCGTCTGGCTGGGGGCGTCCGTTGTGGCCCATCTGTCTTCCTACAAGTCCGAGTGGATGACCAAGGAGGAGTACGAAGAGAGTCAGAGGCTGTGACCCGTTGGCCGCTCCGGGGCACCCGCCCCCCCCCCCCCCCACCGTCCCCGGGGTTCTGGGGGATTAATTTCCAGTGACAGGGTCTGGGCCGGGGCGGGGTTAGCGGTTAGCTGGCTTTGGAATTCCGAGGTCATGAAGGTGTTTTTTAGGTTCTAGGGTTTTATCTTGTTTCAAGGGTGGGTCCAGCCTAGAGGGGGCTAGGGAAGCCCTCCGGGGACAGTGTCTCCAGGGGCTGCTCCGTCATTTGGAGCGGAGTGCTCAGTGAACATCTCCAAAGAGCCGCTTACTTTTTGCTGGCATCTTCCTTAGGCTGTCCTATTGTCAGTTCAGTAGGTTTTAACCGGGGCGAGAGAGATGGGACCTTCTGCTGGGGTCCCAGTTATTTTTGACTAGGAGTTGGGGGGTGGGATGGGAGAGATGAAGTTTTTCTATTTTATTCATTCTCTCTGGCCAGGGAGGAGTTGCTATAGGTGAGCCCGAGGGCCCTCCCTCCCGTGGTCAGGGTCTTGTTTTGTATCTGCAAATAAACAACTTCTTTGGAACCAGGGCTGGCTTCTGTCATGGACGGTAGTGGTGGGGCGGGGACCGTCTCTGGGGGAGACACAGGGAGTGTGAGGACATGAGGACCAGGGTGCGTCCAGGGCAGCCTCTGGGGACCCACTGAGTGGGATGGACAAGGGCCCGGAGCCCCCTGTTCTTCCTCTGCCACAGTCTCTCTCTTAATCCTAGCTGTCCCAATATTCTGTTAAAGTTTGAGTTTCTACTAGTGTAGTATTTATTTGGTAGATATTGGAGAGACTATGGGGCGAAAGATCCCAGAGGTTTCTGGTTTCAAGGAGATTGCAGTCCACTGTGGGAACATAGGCAGTAAATAAGGAAATCTATTTGAGGTGTGAAGAGTGAAATAATGAATGCAACAAGGTCACATGCTCTGGGGGATGGGGGCTGTCTCCTTTCGATGGGGTAGCCTGAGATGAGACCGCTGGGGACCACGCATGGTGGGTCACCACCCCCTCCTTCTTGGGTACACTGTGAGGTTACAATTCCCAGCACTCCCTACCTGCCATAGTTAGGTAGGGTCATGAGACCATGCCATAGGTTCTGGCCAGTTTAGCGAATGCCTGACCCTTAAAATAGCCCTATCAGCCTGCAGGGTGTGGAGGATCTAATGGGGGGAGGGCAGAGCTGCAGATGGAAGGAGGCTGAATGCCCAAGTGGAGCATAGACCCCCCCCCAAGCCCCACCCAACCCTACTGCACTGCACTGGGACATAAGGACAAATCTGCCACATTCAGCTACTGAGATTTGGGGGTTATTTGTTATAGCAGCTATTTTGCAAACCCTGACTAATACACAGAGAGAACTATTTATTTAACAAACTTTTTTTTTTTTCTGGTAAGTTGCAAAAGTGGGGTTCAAATCCAGGCTGAGTTCTCAACCACCATGTTATATGGCTGCTTCTGAGCAGGGCTCTTGGTTCCCTAATGTTAATGGACTATGAGCGCAGTGGGCGGGAGATTGGAGTCCAAGGAACCCTGAGGTTTCAGGCACAGGAAGGGGAGTTTGAAGGCCAGAGACCAGCTCCCGTTGTCTTTGTCACATGAACCATACTGTCTCAGCCACAGCGTTATCCCTAAACTTGAGACACCAGTGGTCCCCAGGAGGAGAAGTGGGGCCCGTGGTAGATCAGTTCAGAGCCAGCTTGGCCTGGGCCCCAGGGACTCAGAGTCAGATTCGAGTTACAGATCACCCTGTCATTAGCTAAGCTACCTTGGGCAAGTTGATTAACCTCTCTTGAGTCTGCTGGGCATAAAAATAGGGAATAATACTTCCTTCCCTCAGAGATTTGGGGTTGAGGATGAGCTAAGATGAAGAAAGAGCAGTCTCTTTCTTGTTTGTTTTTTGGCTTTTTTTTTTTTTTTTTAAGATTTTATTTATTTATTTGATAGACAATGGGAGAGGTAGTGAGAGAAAACACAAGCAGGGGGAGCAGCAGAAGGAGAGGGAGAAGCAGACTCACCACTGAGCAGGGAGCCCAATGCGGGGCTTGATTTCAGGACCCTGGGATCATGACCTGAGCCAAAGGCAGATGCTTAAGCGACTGAGCCACCCAGGCGCCCCGAGAAGTCCCTTTGAAAACTAGAAGATGTTATTGAGATAAGAGAGGTGATTTTAAATTTTATAATTTGATATTGCATTCCTCTTAATCAGGAGTATGAATAACAATGGTAGTCATCTGTCATCGTGCATTACGAATGGAGTCACATTTAACCTCACATACACACTGTGATATTTGTTCCCATTTACACATATGAAAACCAAAGCCGAGTGATGTGAAGCTCTTGCTCAAGTTCATACTCAAGTTTAGGCTAATAAAGGATTGGCACGGTTAGGAATAGATTCAGCGTTTCTAGAAAACTAGAACAGAAGCCGCTGAAACATATGGGGATTTCTTTGTCTGATGTGACAAGCAGGCAGCCCTGAAGAACAGAGGTATGTCTATATCATCAAGGACACTTCCTGTCTTTCAATTTTTCCACTTTTAGTGTGTTGCCTCATTAGCGCAAAATGACTGCAACAGCTCCAGGCATCACATCTATATTCCCTGCTGGAAAAGGAAGGATGAAAGGAGTGTGCCATCTGAGTCGATCTCTTTTTAATAGGAAAGTCTTAACTAGCAGACTTCTGCTTATGACCTAGGGCATCTGTCCCTTCGCAGAGGAGGGATTTGAACCTAGGTCCATCCATACATATGTGGTTCTCCACAGTGCCGGACTGCCATCCCAGTTTTCTGGGCCCTGTTAGACCTGTTGGCTTGAGAAATGAAAATGTGTGATTTTTTTCAGGTGTGAGTGAAAGCTGCTCTTGGGTTGCAATCAAGTGTTGACATACCGAGTAGTAATCTTTGTGCTCCAAACTGGTTTATTTGTGCGCTCCTGAGCTTTAAAGGGCAGAAGGAGGGAAACTCAGAAATGAGTACAAGAAGAGGAAGCTGGAGAAGGGATGGGCAAGGGGTATTTTTTTTTCCTTATTTAGCTCTGGGCAACTGTCATCAGGACTCTTTTTCTCATTTTATTCTGAATGTAACATTTAACCTTTCTGTTCAAGCATCAAATCTGGCTGCCTGGTGTATAATTACGAACTTTTCTTCGCTTTTTCTCCCCCCTCCCCCACCCCAAAAGCTTTTAAAACTCCCTCGCTGGGTACCATCTTTCTCCTCCGACTCTCCAATTAAATTAAAAATAGCAGCTCCGTGGGGCTGTGCAGGGCCATCAACCTAACGTGGAGCTGCTGGCATGCCAGGCCTGGCGGGGCGGCGAGTGGTGCCCAGAAGATGCCTGCCGGCTCCGGCATGGCCTGGCAGCTGCTCAGAGCTGGGGGAGGCTTCTCCTCCATGAGGGATCTGGGGCTGCCTGCCAGGGGCGGCCAGGTGCGGGGGGGTGCGGGAAGGCAGGGTCTTGGCAGCTGGGGTGGGGCTGGTGGAGGGGACAAAGGGAAGGGCCCCGAGGCGGGCTATTCCCGGCTGTGAGGGTACAGTCCTGCCAGTTTCTGCTGCCAAGGCTGGGGCTTGGCACCCTTGGGTTTGTGTTTGGGTGGTTTGGGTGCCCAAGATCCCCGAGGTATCCCTGGTGGGAGCTTTAGTTCTGCTGGCGCGGAGGACGAAGTGAACATCAGTATCCTCCTGGCTCTAGGAGACACTGTCATTGCCTCTTCCACCTCTGGGTCCCCTTCCTTTAGAGAAGCAGATGGTGACATGGACGAAGGCTCAGACTCCGAAGCCAGACTGTCTGGGTTGGCGTCCTTGCTGGGCTGCTTTCTGACTCTGTTGCCTTTGGGAAGGATGCTTAACCCCCTGTGCCTCAGTTCTCTCGTCTGTAAGATGGACCTGGTGAAGAGGCTTCCCTCGGGGTGCTTCCGATGCTTATCACATGAGTTAGCATCTACAGCTTCACAAGTGCCAGACACATAGGGGCTAGTTATTGTTATTGTACATTATTATTACAACTTATTATTTCTAGACACACCAGCCTCTATCAACCAAGTCCTCAGGCAAAAACCTGACTCTTCTGTTTATTTTTGCTTGCTCACGTGCAGGAAGGTGCTAGTGATGCCAAATGGATAAAACACCATAAAGTGCTGGCTTACTTTCCAGGGGAAAGTGTTTGCAGGGTAATTTCTTGTCTGAGTGATGGAGCAGAATCACATTCTGTCACAGAGTGACTGGCTACAGGGAGAGGCGGTCAGCCAGAGGGGTCTTCCGTAGGAAGGGATTCCTGAGATGACTCTTGCCGAGGAGCAGGATTTAGCAAATGCTGTTCCTTTTGTTTGGAATGCTTGTCCCTGCAACCCCATAGGTGTCTTTGACAACCTGGTATCTGGGATTAAATAGATGGGGCACTTAGAATGGCTGGAGAATGAGGGCAGTAGGTAGTGGGGACAGGTGGACATAGGTAGGGCCAGCTCTTGAAGGACACTGAGTGTCACACCTCACCTGGGAGTCTGTGCTGGGCTCCCATGTTCTCCTTTCAGCAATGCAAATGCTGGACAGCTCCCGGGGCTTCTCACTTCCTCCCGTCTCTTCCTCCATCCCAGAACCGACAATTCCCTCTAACGGAGGAAGCTGGCTGGCCAGGGGGAGCTCTGGGCTGGGAGTCAGACACTGGCCTTGACTCCTTGGTTTCCCACCACATGCTGTGGGGCAAAGAACTACCCCTCTCTGGTTCCATGGCCTTATCTAGAAAGAGATGATTATAGTACCCTATGTCACCAGACTGATATGGGGCTTAAAGTCACTTATCCATTCAGTGAATATTTATTAGACACCTACCTTGTGCTGAGAGCCCTTTTCTAGGATCTGCGAAATAGAGGAATGTTTATAAAGTGGCTTAGCACAGTGCCTGGCACATAGTAGGTGCTCTTTAAGGGTTAAATTTCTCCCTGCTGTCCCTGGTCTGCAACAAAAAGCCGGGATTAAGAACTCCTGGAGCCATCAACCACACTTCGGTTTCACAAAGCGTGCCCTGAAGCCCTAGCCTGCTGCTAGCTAAGATTCCTTTTCATCCTGTCCTTTTGATGAACTTTTCCACTAAGATGTTAGGATCTTGATATACAACCCCTCCCAGGCATCTTTGGCTTCTTAAAGAGGCCCTAAAATCAGAATGTGAAAGGTGGGTCCAACTCTTTTCTGTAATTAAGACAGAGTTCCCTAGACTCGCCCAAATTCAGGCCACTTCTGCTGACCCTCGACTATGCCTCCCTCCAGGGAGAGAATGATGCTTAACCTAGCAAGGGCGAACACTGAGAAGGTTGAAGACGCAGATGCATTTTGATGAGCCTCTCCGAACCCCGGCGGGGTGCTCGGCGCTCCCCAAGATAGACCCGATTCCTATGGCCCCAGGATTCCATGAGGAGTGGACACCACCCAAGTGAGGTGGGGGGTCACTGTCTTCGCCCAGCCCCCCGGGCCAGCACACCAGGCTCCTGGAGGGGGCGAGGGAGCCCGAGGCACCGCTCCTGCAGGAGCCTTGCAGCTGGGGGAGGGAGTTGGCCGTAATCCGTGTTTAATTTCTCCAGGGCCTCCATTATAAATTCCATAACTCTACCAGTCAAAACATGACTAATTCCTGGGACTGCAGCCCCCACCTGGGAGCCGAAAGCCCTGTGCTGTTTTTGCTGCCTTTTATCACCACTAATAAAGACTTGGCAGTCGGAATTTAGCTGCTGTGGGTGGTTTTCTTGTGCACGTGGGCTCCCCCCTCCCCCCACAGGGTCGCTATAGAGTAAGTGCTTGCTTTGCCGGGCTGCTTTTCGACCAGCTCTGTAACATTCCCAGCCCGAAAAGCTGGGGCCACCGTATTCAGGGTTCATTGGGCCTTTGATGATTCTGACAAGGGCAGGACTGCTGTGTGATTTATGGAGGAAAGAACAGGTTCATTGAAAGTAAATAGAGCAGAATTGCAGGTGTGATGTTTAACCTACAGAGGGAAGACTCAGCATCCTTCCCCCACGCCCCCCAACAGTCCTTGGGAGAGGGCCAGGTGGGCAGGGGACCACTGCATGACCCCACTTCACCCCCGCTAGCTGTGCACCTCTGGGCAGGTTACTCAGCCTTGCTGAGCCTGTGCTCTCGTGGGGAAGACGGTTCTGGCCAGCCCTGTCTCCTGCAGGGTTTTGTGAGTCTACACTCAACAAAGGGCTTGGCCCCCCGGGAGGCGGGCTAGGGTTGCAGGGACCCCCTCTGGTCCTGTCATTTTCTCTAACACCTTAGTCATTACATATTCATTAAGAAAGTCCTCCCCCCCCCCCCCCCCCGTCTTGCTAAGGTATTAGTTTGTTGTCTTTGCAATTAGCAACTGGCTTGGCTTTGATCTCTCTAAAAATAGTGCCCGTTTCCAACCGCCTGGCCTTGGAGTTGAGGTGGTCTCACTGCGGGTGGGAGACCGTGGACCGTAGAGCCTTTGCCACAGGGAGTCGGGGGCGGGGTGGGTTTGATGCGTGTGGATGGGGCCGGTGGGTGTTGAGGGCTGGCCCTGCCTGGGAAGAGAAGGGTGGGATAGTCAAGGGCCAAGGGCCCTGAGATGATCAGAGGGTCAGGGTGGCGAGCCCTAAGAGGGAGGCATTGCATACAAAGGCTGAAGGGGAGGTTCCAGAGACCAGGGTTTTAGCCCGGGCTCTGTCACGTTCTAGCTGTGTGACGTCAGGCTGATTACTTAGTGCCTCTGAGCTTCCAACTCGCATCTGTAGAGTAAGGGTAATAACAGTATCTACCTCGTGGTGTAGAGAGGGCTATGGGAGCTACTGTCCGCAAAGTGCTTAGCACGGTGCCTGGCACTTAGTCTGATGGGGGGAGGGTCATTGGCACCAACAGCCCCAGCCCCTGCCGCTCTGAGGTCATTGGCCACACTGGAGGCTGCGCGTTTGCTGCCGCGTGCCAGCGTCTCGCCAGAGGTAGACGGACCCCTCAGGAAGACCCGGGTCCCCCAGGACAGCACATCTTCGACCCCCCCGCCCAGCAGGCTGGCTTCTCCTCCAAGCTGGCTCCTCTCCTGCTCCCACCTGCCCGGAGGTGGGTAACAGCTTTAATGAGGAAGCCTCTCTCCTTCTAGCTTCTGGGGCATTAGCGCCGAAAGAGAGAGCGTCAATGTCAGCCGAGGACACTTGTAAGTGAAACTGTTGACCCGGTGGCCAAGACTTTGGAAGTCAGAGTCACCTTGGACGATGAATCAGGGCGACAATAAGTACCGACCTTCCTGTGGTCTCTGACCTCGAGGTCATCCCGGCACAGCCACTTCTCACCCGCTCCGCAGCGACCCTCTGCGCCCAGGTCCTCGTCTCTCACCTGGGTTCCTGGGAGCAGCTCCCACCTGCTGTACCCCCGTCTTGCCTCTGTGCGGTTTCTCAAGGCCCTGTCTGGTGTGGCTCCTCCGAGACTCAGACTCCTCCTCTCCCTGCCCACTGGCCTCCCCAGGAGCCCCCCCCTCTGGCCTGGTGTGCTCCCGCCCAGGCTTCGGCCTTGCTGCTTCCTCTGCCTGGAGCACCGTCCCCAGACGTCTGCGGCCTCCTTCCGCGTCTTCCGTTCTGCTCAAACACCATCTTACTACAGACGACATAACTCCCCTGACCCCTGCACCCTCTCTCTTTCCTCTCCCTGCTTTATTTTTCCAGGTTTGTCTCTCCACGAGAACGTAAGCCATGTGAAGGCAGGAGTCTGTGTTTTGTGCACTGCGCTCTCCCCGGTGTCTTCAGCGGTGCCCGTGCATAGTAACTGCTCAGTAAATGTTTGTTGAATGACTGAACGATTTAATCTTCTTTCCTTGAGAGTAGGTCTGCAGTCAACACAGAGAATAGTCAGCTAGCTCTGCATTCGCTCCGGAGGCCCAAACAAAAGCGTGTGGTTCCAATATCCAGCGGGATGCATTCACATGAGCTGCTGGCTGAATTTTCTGGCATGGCGTTCAATATTGGCATGGTCTTGGGAGTCCATTTATTGAACTGACTCTCAAGGAGCTCTGAAAGCCTCTCACCTGCAGGATTTTGTGTGTAGGTAGCGGCCTGAGGGAGTTATCTGTGGCGGGGAGATGGGCCTGATTGTAGGCATAGGGAAGAAGCCCAGAGAAGTGAGCATAGGCTCAGGGCTGCCTCTTATTAGTAGCAGAGAAAGGTCCACATCAGGTCGTCTTGTTTGACAACCCTGGCCTCTGCTTACTGAGCACCTTCTCTGTCCTGCCGGCTGGAGAGTCGCAGATGAGCGGTCCCTTTCCACGAGGGGCTCACTGTCCAGACCCTCAATTTCATGTCTGAGTTTTTCATCCCAAATTCTATTATTTAAGGCTCCACAACTTTCCTCCCAAATGCTGGAATGTTCCAGGCACACCCTCCATGTAAATGCCCCCTGCCTTCCCTTGCCTCTCTCCCTCTCTCTTCGGTCTGGCTCAAAAAACTATCCCCTGCCACACTCTCTGGGCCCCCGGCCCTCCCGTGCAATGAGTTGGGGGCATCGTCTTTGCTTCTTTGATATTCTGGAGAGGCCGAACTGTGGCTCCTGGAGTCCAGGGAACTTAGCTCAAAATCCTGGGGCAACAGCCACGCTGAGTGGAGACCTGGGGTGTGTGGTTAGGTGGGGGACCCAGGTTCCAAGTCAGGGTTCACTGGGAGCCTTGGTGGTCTCACTTATAAATGAGGGGAGGCAGCAGGACATAATGGGCCATAGCACGTGAGGCCCCCATTACAGCGCCTGGCCCTGTAGGTATTCGGGGCAAAGCTCATACAGACGTGCTCTCAGGAGCCAGAGGGCCTGGGTTTAAATCCTGACTCTGTTCCCCTCCAGCGAAGTGACCTTGGATAAGTCACCTGACCCCGTCTGAGTTAATGCCCGCCTGAGGGGGCTTGGGGGCACTCAGCGAGAGCCTACGGGATGCCCACGGCACAAGTGCTTCTTGGGATAAACCTGTGGTCTCACCGCTGCTATTGCTAGGGAGAAAGATTGGACTGTTGCAGAAGGAAACAGAAGAGGCAAAGTCTCTTCCTAATTCACAGATGGGGAAACTGAGTCCCAGAGACTCCTAGACCCGCCCTCACTGCTCAGTGCCTCTGTCTCCTCTGCCTGCACCCTCCCCCAGGACTGGAGGACAGTGCGGGCTCCATGGCAGCATCCCGCCTGCCCCAAGTGACACCTCCCAGGGGTGTCTCTGGGGGGGGTGTGTAGCTGACTCCCCATCTTGATCCCCACTTAAGGGGCTCAGACTCTGGTCCCATCAAGCCTGTTCCTCTCCCCCCTAAACGAGAAAAAATGTCTTGGATACGCCTTGTGCCACAGCCAGTCCTAATCTGCAAACCCTGTAATTCTCCGAAAGGGAGAAGGGGGGGGAAAAAGCATCAACGCAGTCTGTCCGACTCCTGGGCCAAGATTTAGTGACGGAGCTGTAGCGAGGTCTCGCATTACTGAGCCTTCATTACTTTTACAAAATATGTTCCGGTGGGTTCACCCGCAGCTATAAAGCGCCGTCGTAAATAATTAAACTCCACTTGTCAAGAGGGGGTTGGCGAACCGTGCCACCGTGCAGGGCGCGCTGGGCTGGGAGGCGGAGTTCTGGGACCCCGCTGGGGCGTCTGACCCCTGTGACCTTGGGCGGGTGGCTTCCTCTGTCCCGGCCTCGGCCTCCCCACATGCAGGAGAGGAGGCTGGAGCAGGCGGCCTCCAAAGCTTCCGCCGGCTCTGACAGTCAAGGCTGCTCACCTCCAGTGTGCATTTCAGGGAGGCCGGTTCCAGGCCCCCCAGTCTTGCCTCCTTCTGTGTATCTGTCCACTTACCCAAGGTCCAAGCGCTGTCGGGCCCTCGGGGAGCAGGTGGCCATGGCACAGTCGGCCTCTGCTCTTTAGAATCTCACGGTGCAGTAGAGGAAACTCTCTGGGAAAATGATCACAACCCTCGAGAGGCCCAGAGCCCTGTGGAAGCCCAGGGGAGGGCCCAGGAAGGCTTCCTGGAGGAGGTGCTGTGGGGCACAGCCTGAGACAATGCGTAGGAGTTGGACGAGGGAGGGCATTCCAGGTGGAGGGAATGGCCTGTGCAAAGGTGCAGAGGAGACTCTAGGAGCTCGAAGGCTGGCCGGCAGTTCTGTCAAGAGCCGAAGGGACCCAGGAGGGTTGGTGGGTGATGGCAGGAGATCTGGGGCCTCGAATGCCTGGCAGAGGGGCGTGCCCTGACTTTGAAGGGGGAGGAGCGTCCATGGTTCTGAGCTTCAGCTGGTGGCACAGTACTGGGCATAGCTGTTGGAGTTTAAGCTCGTTCCAGTCCCTGGGAGACGCTGGCCCCAACGAACCCCACTACCTTCCCCTACGTTATCACCCGAACGTTTCCTGAGTGAGTCCCGTGCCCTCGCTGTGCCTCCCCAGCCAGCCAAGCACCCAGAGCAGGCAGAGCCACCTCGCCAAGGGATCTTGCCGAAGAACCCCCTCCCCGAGCTTCAGGGAAGGGCAGGTACCCCCCCTTCTCTCTTGGTAGAGGGAGGACTCTCAGAGCTCTCAAGAGCCCCCACCCCCAAACTCCCCGCCTCATCTCCAGCCCCCTCTTGGCCTTTTCAGCCTCTTTTAGGCTAGAGCCGGAAAATCAGCCAAGGGTGGCAAGGCCGGTTCTCACCGGGCCTCTCATAAATCCTGCTTGGGTGGAAATGCAGGCACGACTGGCATCTATTGGCTCTGAGCGCCATCCAAATGGACACCAAAATAGTTCCATCTTCACATCTAGTTCCCTTCGAACAGACCTCGAGCATTCCTACCTCAGGACTTTTGCACATACGGCTCCGTCTTCCTCGGCCTGAATACCTTGTCCTCAGATCCCCGCATGGCTGAGGCCTCTCGATGACCTCGGGTATGTCGCCTTGTCCTGCACGTCCCCTCCCCAGCTGTGACGGTGCCCACAGTCGAGCCCGCAGGGTGCGATCGAGACACCGTCGAACCCCGGGACGCCGGAAAGGGGCTGAGGTGGTGGGGACGGCAGAGCTCTGTCCATCTGTTTGGCGCAGGCGGCTAAGGTACTTGCCGGTCAGAACGGCGTGAGCCAACCTGCCCAGCTTTCCCTGGGTCCTCTCCCGCCCTGATGGGTCCAGAGCTGGGTGGAGACGCTCAGACCCCACGAGAGAATGTGAGGGCCAGTGGGGGGGGGTGGTGGCGGTAAGTGTGAATATTGAAGCAGGGAGGTGACCCGGGCAGGTGACCAGGACTCCTGACCGCTTCCCTGCCCAGGGAGAGGCCATGCACGTCCCTGAGACGGCTCAGGAATGAGAGGAGAGGCCGCTGCAAGCGGGGCTGGGGGGTGCTGCGGGGGGGAGGGCGAGGAGAAGTGGGGCTTCACCCAGGGGAGAGCCCGCTGTCACAGAGGCTGGACTGCAGGGGGGCTGCTCTGACCCGGGACGGGATTGCAGGGAGCAGGGGGTGGCGACAGTGCCTGGGGCATGGGGGAGGTGCAGCAGAGGAAGCCAGCCTAGACGCTGGAGAAGGGGACGGAGACGCGGTTTCTCAGGGGCTCTGGCCCTGGTCTCAGTTTCCTTCAGCCGCCTTGGCTCGGAGGATGGGGGCCTAAGGGTCTGGGACTCTTGCACCATTTTTCTTTGTCCTAATCTTAATGGGATCGGGACTTTAAATGAGGCCATTTAGCCGGTGGAGAATGGGGCGGCTGAGCACCTACTGGGTGCTGGGGGCGGTGCTAGCCACCGCCTTGCAGGAAGGTGAGGTGGGTGACGGGCGTAGGTGCCCCTCCCCGGGGGATGGTTGCCGGCAGACCCTCCCCAGGCACGCTGAGCCCTGTTCTGAGGTCAGTCCTCGCCTGGGCCAGGCCTGGGGAGCCAGTGCTCCAGGAATGACCCTCTGCCAGCCCAGCTTCCTCACCTCTGCCTCACGGTGGGGGGTGGGGGGAGGGGGGTGGGGGGAGGGTTCTGAGCTGGGCTCCCCCCGCTCTCAGAGCGTCCCGGCAGGATTGGGCCTTGCTTGCCCACAGTGGTGACGGCTCAGCGCCCACCTTTTATGGCATTCCTTCTACCTTCTGTCACTTTGGGACTCCCTTGCTATGCGTGTGATGTCCTGGGATCTCCTCCTTTCTAAGTGACTTGTAGCCAAATCTTCGTCTGCTTCCGGGGGGACCCCAAACTGAGAAACACGGGCAGGAGAATAGAAGAAGACGGGGTGTGTAGTTTTTCTCACAGAGAAACACGAGTTCACGGAGGGCCAGCGGCTTCCCCTGTGTCACCCAGCCGGGAAGGGAAGAGCCTGGCTTAGAACCCAATCTGTTTTAGTCCACAAGGCCCCGACAGGTAATGTGGGGAGACGAAAGAGAAGCCAGGTCTCTAGATCAAAGCCTTCCTGGAGGCTGGTTACGGGGCA
This sequence comes from Potos flavus, assembly GCA_028534135.1. NCBI lineage: Eukaryota > Metazoa > Chordata > Mammalia > Carnivora > Procyonidae > Potos > Potos flavus. The sequence continues at coordinate 155,114,823 of CM052900.1, read as the reverse complement.
GCAGGAGGTCCCTGGGTCAT
>CM052900.1:155097820-155114303 GCA_028534135.1 Potos flavus | reverse complement strand
CTTCCCACTGGGGATTTTAAAGGAGATTCACAGAGATGGTCCCGTGGACAGCTGGCCAGCCCCCGGCACATAGTAGGGATTCAGGAGGTGGTAGGTCTGGTATCCCCTGGATTCTCTCAGCCCTGCGTCCACCATGTGGCCCCTGGGGCAGGGTGAGGAGTGGGCCACTGTGGACCCAGGGGGCCAAGGGGAACATCGGTTCTCCCTCCAGCCAGGTCCTTCCCGGCACCCTGCCCCCCAGCTCCCACCCTAGATCCAGACTCCACCTGCGGGCGCGGGAGGCAGGGGTCTAACGGCAGGGCGCGGGCCTCCTCCCACCTTTCTAACCTGTTGTCTGCTTTGAAAAGGGCAGGGTCTTGGTTGGTTTCGAGGGCAGGGATGGGGGCTAGAAGCTCTGGAGAGCTCCCGATCCTGTCCCTTTCAAGGGTACACATACGTCATTCTCTTCCAGAGCCTGGGATAGAGAGTGGGAAGATAATTCCAGGGAAGCTAGTTGGCGCTGTCGGGGGCACACGCGCATGTGTGTGTGTGTGTGTATGTGTGTGTGTGTGTGTGTGTGTTGAAGCCGTCCTTCTCTGGGGCTGTGTCTGACTCCGTGTCTCCCTCTGGGTGTCCCAAGATATTTGTTCCTTTCTGCCTGTGTGTCTCCTGCGCCCATACCTGGATGTGTGTGTGTGCACATGGGAGGGCACCTGGCTGCCTTGGGCCCGCCCCCTCGTACCCTCCTTCCTCCCAGCTCCCTCCGGACCAGCCCCTAGAGGAGTGGCCCAGGTCACCCTACTGTCCCCTCACTGAATCCCTCCCTCAGCCCTTTCCTGGCCCCCAGTTGAGGGCCTGCCCCTCAGCCAGCACCTTGGGCAGGCTGGGTCGTGGCTGGGGGGTGGGTGATGTGTCTGGGAGGTGAGGGGCCTGAATGCCAGCTTACTTGGGGCTCTTCCAAACCCACTGTGGTGTCCAATGTCAAACGGTCCCCCCAAAGGCCTGGAAAATATTGCGCGATGTTCACCGAGCCAGGGCCCCGGCACCTGTGCTAGATACCCACGGATAAGGGGTGAGCCGCCCTTCATACCCGGGGCAATCCTCCTGGGTGGGGCAGGCAGGCTTGGGGTCACTGCGATTCTGCCTCCTTATGGAATGTTCCAGGCTCTCAGATCTCCCTCTACCAGGGCCCCCCAGACTCTCAAATGAAATGCCAGATGTTCCGGACCGACGAGGTATGGGGATGTTTACGGCACTGGGAGGCCTATGTTCAAGTTCTGTCTGTCTTGATGATCCTGGTAAAGTCCCCTGTTGGGTCTGGGCCTCAGTTTCTCAACCTATATCCTGGAGTGTTGGCCCAGACGTCTTCTAGGGGCTCGTTGGCTCAGGTGAAGATGGACCATAGGACCCTGTATTAATCAGGATTCTCTGGAGAAACAGAATCAATAGGGTGCGCGCGCGCACACACACACACACACACACACACACACACACACGGGCTAGCGAATCTGAAATTTGCAAGGCAGGTCAGACATACAGGTAAGATTTGATATTGCGTTCTTGAGTCTGAAACCCACAGACCAGGCCAGGAGTTTGGAAGCCCAGGTGCGTTTTCATGTTGCATTCTAGAGGCAGAATTGCTTCTTTTTCCAGAAACCTCGGTTGTTGCCCTTCGTGCCTTCAACTGATGAGATGAGGCCCGCCCACCTTATGGAAGACAATCTGCTTTGCTTGGTGTCTACGGACTTAAACGTTCATCTCATCTAAAAAGGAGCTCCACGGCAACACCTAGACTGGTGTCCGGCCAAACAGCTGGACACCACAGGCTTACAAAGTTGACACGTAAAATCAACCATCAGACCACATGTTCCCTAGGCGATACGGCACCAGCTCCGGGCCCCTACGTCTCCTTGGACTCACCGTATTCTACCTCTCAGGCATTAAGCGGGTGCTTATGTTTGAGCACAATGGTTTCCCCACAAGCATGGAAGCCCCACGCGGTGGAGTGTATCTCTTTCGCTAGCACCCAGCTCCTGGGCACGCAAACGGTGCTTGCTAGGTTTTTGTGCAATATAAGCTTCCCCAAGGGAGGGGATTGTTGTCTGTTTTATTAACTGCTATCTCCGCATTCGGTTCTCTAGGTTCTTAACAGATATTTCTGGAATGAATGAACGAATGACTGCTCTTGAGATGTTTTTGGAGTCGAGAGGTCCAGATGCATTTCCACTGCTACTTCTTCCTTTTGCTCCAAGAAACTAGACCGAACCCCTAGCCTGACTCTTACAGCCTTCTGGTTGGCCTGGGGCACCCCCTCTCCTCTTCCTCCTCTGCCTAGCCAAGTCTGGCGGGTCCTCTGAGGTCTGCTCTGGCCTAGCTGCCCCAGCAAGTTCCCACGCAGCCAGCCCTGCCCACCCAGGCTGCCCCTCCCCCTTCCGCCGGCTGCAGCAGGTGCATAGCCATGGGGGGCAGCACTGGGCTGAGGGGTAAAGTGACTGCTCCAGACTCAGCTTCCCGGCTAGATGGAGCGAACCAAGGGGGCCAAGTTGGAAGGTCCAACCTCCTCCTTTTGCACAGGTGGTGACCAAGGCCCCATAACGGGAAGCACCCCGTGGGTCATAGTAGGGGGGACTGGACTCCTGACCTCTCAGTCCATCAAAAAGCCCATCCATTGCACCTTCCGAAGACCTCTCAGTTCAGGCTTCTCTCCCTCTTGGCAACCTTGATGCTTGTCCAAGCCCCCATCACCGCATGCTGGGAGGCTGCAGGACGTCCTACGTGGCCGCCCTTCTCCTCCGCCCTGGCTTCCGCGCAGCAGTGATTCTCCAGCAGCCCGAGCCTAGGCTGCAAAGCCTTTTCTCACTGCACCCCCTCCCTGCCACCCCTCCGGTCTTCTCTCCACCCAGCTGCCAGAATGATAGTTTAAAAATATAAATTAGATCATGACATTCGCCTGTTTAAAACCCTCCAGGGGCTCCCATTACAGTTAAAATAAAATCCAACGCTCTGCAACTGGCGTTGGCAACCTTTTTTGTAAAGGCCCAGATAGTAAATATTTTCGGCTTTGTGGGCCATATGGTCTCTGTCGCAACTATTCGACACTGCCTTTACGGCACCGAAGTGGCCGTGATTCGCAAATGAATGGGCATGGCTGTGTTCCAATAAAGCTTTATTTACAAGAACAGGTGGCGGCTGAACTTGGCCCCGCCCCCCCACTGGGCTGCAGTTTGCTGACCCCTGACCCACGGGGTCTCTCGTGGTCCCGTCCTCACCCCTCCCGCCTCCTCCTAACTGTTTCTGCCGGCCCACGATGTCCTTTAAGCCTCTCAGATACTCTAGGCTTGTCCCAACCCCAGGCCCTTGCCTCATGCTTCCTTCTGCCTGGAATGTTCTTCCCCAGATCTTCATAAGACTGACTTCCTGTTGGGGCGACTGGGTGGCTCAGTCCGGACAGTGTCTGCCTTTGGCTCAGGTCATGATCCCAGGGTCCTGGGATCGAGTCCCGCGTCAGGCTCCCTGCTCAGCGGGGAGTCTGCTTCTCCTCCCTCTGCTGCCCCTCTTGCTTGTGCGCTCTCTCTCTCTCTCTCTCTCTCTGACAAATAAATAAATAAAATATTTTTAGAAAAAGACTGACTTCCTGTCACAATGCAGATGTTGGGGCAGATGTCATCTCCTTGAAAACTTTTCTCTGACCAGTCTAGCACAAAAGCACCCGCCACGCGCCCCAAGTCTTGCTTTATTGTATCTTGTTTTATTTCCTTCCCAGAACTCTGAATTTACTTATTCACTTATTTGTTCTTTGTCCATGCACACATCTATCCAACTATCCATCCGTCTATGGGCTAACCCTGCCTTCTAGAGTTTGAGCTCCAGGGACGCCTGGGTGGCTCAGTCGGTTAAGCGTCTGTCTTCGGCTCAGGTCATGATCCCAGAGTCCTGGAATCGAGCCCCGCTTTGGGCTCTTTGCTCAGTGGGGAGCCTGCTTCTCCCTCTGCTTGCTGCTTCCCCTGCTTGTGCACTCTCTCTCTGACAAATAAATAAATAAAATCTTAAAAAAAAAAGAAAGAATTTGAATTCCACTCGGGCATTATTTTGTCTGTCTTGATCACAGACATGGCCCCACCACCAGGAAGGATGGCAGGCAGGCGTGGACATGGTAAGTGGTCCATAATGTGTGTTAATGGGCGCCTCATTAAGGTGCCTGCCCAAGGTCACAAAGACACCGTGTGGCCAGGTCGGGATGGGCCTGCCCTGGCTTCGGGGAAGGCACAGGGAACCCCCTCCACGGACTTCTCCCTCCTCTGGCGCAGCAGCGTTCTGTCTCTTCTGCCTGCTGTGAAGCTCTTGGCCAACTTTCAGGCCACCCCATCCTTCTCCAAGGTAGATGTAAAGTCACCACCTTTGGGAGACTCCACGTGAGCGCACGGCTGGTCGCATTGAGGAAGCTTTGCTCCGCAGACTCAAGGGACGTGGGAGCACTTGAAAATGAAGTGTCTCCCGTGCAAGTGTTTAATTATCTTATTATAGGATAGTAACTGGGCATTAGGATTTTTTATAATTATTAATAGAGTATTAAACAATGAATTATCATGAACAATTAAAATTAATTACATTTCTTGGAGTTAATTAAATTACTCCTTTAATAGGACAAGTGGCTAAGCAGACATAAAAATTAAGAACAGGTACTACAAAAGTCTGCAGGAAGCGGGTGGGATTGAGGCAGGATGCACTTCCCTGTCCCACCAGGGGGAGGGGCTCGACGAACAGGCTGGGCCTTGGGAATCTCACAGTTCAACTGAGGAGGAGGAGGAGGGGGAGAGGGAGGAGAAGGAGGGGGAGGAGGGAGGGGGAGGGGGTGGGAAGGGGGTGGGGGAGGGGGACAAGGGGGAGGCGGAAGAGGAGGGAGAGGGGGGAGGAGGAACGGAGGTGGGTGGATCTGGGCCGCCCGCTCAGGATCCTGCCTGAACCTCTACCCCCCAGGCCCAGACTGACCGAGACCTCCCAGCTCCTCTCACCTTCCTTTCCATTCTTCCTTCTTCTTAAACCTTTCCTCCTCTCTTCAATGTGGGCTAGCCATTGGAAGCACAGGGATCAATCAGTCAAAATTCCGTCCTGCCTGGAGCTCACGGTCAAGGAGAGAGATGTCGCCCTGTATTCATAATGGAAAAGAGTCAGGCAGCTGGGCTTGACTTCGGATGCTACCTCTTACCAGTGGTGTGACCTTGGGCGAATTTTCTCTGAATCTCAGTTCCTTCCTCTGTAAGATAGCACCTCCCTCCTGGAGGGACATGAGTTCTGACAAATAGAGCGTTTAGTCCAGCGCTTGGAACATAGTAAGTGCGCGATACATGTTAGTATCATCATCGCTATTGGCCGTCCAATGGCTGTGACGCTCTTAAGCAAAGGAAAGAGAATTTACTTGGCCTATTAAAGGCAGAAAAGCATTTCTGGAAATTAAAGCCTTATCTGACTCTTTGAACATAAGTAGGTCTTGGCTAGGTGGAGATGTGAGGGAAGGGTATTACAGGCAGAGGGAACAGCATATGCGAAGACACAGAGGTGCTGCCTGGGCAGTGCCAGAGTGTTCCAGGACTGTTGCCTAAGTTGTGGACTGTGCAAAGACGTGGCTTTGGAAGGGGTGTGGGAGCCAGTCTCCGAAGCGGTCATGGCCTTGTGTAGCCCCTCCACGCTCAACTGGGGTGGGTCTGTGTGACTGATGGAACATGGCAAACATGATGGTGGTATGTCACTCTCGGGGCTGGGTCCTAAAAGGCAGTATGACTCCTTCCTTGTTCTTGGATCAGCTGCTTTGGGGGAAGGCAGCTGCCGCTTCCAGTCGTCCCAGGGAGAGGTCCACGTGGGGAGAACGGAGGCCTCCTGGCGACGGCCACGGAAATGGGCCATCTTAGAAGTGGATTCGCCAGCCCCAGTCAGGCCTGTGGGGGGCCGCAGCCCCGCTGATAGGTTGGCTGCCCTGGGTGGGACAGCCAAGCCGGGGCCGCCCAGTGGGGCTGCCCTGGACGGCAACCTGCGGACCCTCAGGGGGATGATCGACGTTTTTTGGTTGTTTGAAGCCGCTACATTTTGCGATTATTTGTTACATAGCAAATGATCATTAATAAGAGTGGTTAGCAGAGCCCCGACTGTGAAGGGTCTAGTGGGGGGCCTGAAATGGGAGGCAAAGTCAGATTTGCAGGTTAGGAAGACCATCGCGGCCGCAGCAGAGAGGATGGAGTGGGCAATGGTGTCAGCTGAGAGTTACTGCTCATTTATTATGTTCCAGGCACCGTTCCAAGTACTTTGCACTATTAACTCATTTAATCCTCTGAACAATACTGTAAGGTAGGTGCTATGCTCAGGCTAATTTTATTTTGTTTTACTTTTTTAAAGAATTATTTATTCATTCAAGAGAGAACAAGCAGGGGGAGCAGCAGAAGGAGAGGGGAAGCAGGCTCCCCGCCGAGCAGGGAGCCCGACGTGGGGCTCGATCCCAGGACCCTGGGATCACAACCTGAGCCGAAGGCAGATGCTTAACTGACAGAGCCACCCAGGCGCCCCTTCATGCTAATTTTAAAGATGAGGAAGATTGGGGAAGGTTGGAAAACTTGCTCAGTATCCTACAACTAATAGTCACGGTGAAGCTGGGTTTCGAACCCAGGCAATTTCGTGCCTCCTGCTCTCTCCGGCCTCCCTGGAGGCCGGGCGGCTTGCCGATGTCAGGGACACAAGTACGTATGCAGAGGAGGCGGGAGCCCTGGATTCGGGAGACGCTTGAGACATGCAGTTGCAGACTTTGTGCCTGCTTGGACGGAAGGAGAAGGACAAGGCGACACCCACGGGTTCCTGGCCCCGTTTCCCTTTTGGGCCCAGGTTGAAGGTGGTTGCAGAACCGGAGGTAGGGCAGGTGTGGGGGCAACGTGAGGCGATCATTTTGGGGTATGCGAGTTTGAGGTCCCCAGGGACATCTACATAGCTTCTGGGGGACGAGGGGTGTGGGCAGTGCTGTCCTGCCAATCCTGGGCCCCCCCCCCCCGGCTTCCAGAGACATGTGTGCTCCCCCAGTCTGCTCCCACGACAGGCCCCGGGGTCCCAATTGGCTCTGATCTGGGGTGATAAGTCAAACTTGGGAAAGGGGGACCCCCGAGGGCAGGGATGGATTGCAGGCGGCCACCCTACCTTTGGCCTGGCGTGCAAGTTTTCCAACTGGGCTTCCAGAGCCTTCTTGGGGGGCAAGAGGGAGGCTGAGTTGGGGGAGGGGTCCGGAGCTGTTTCTCACTCCAGCGACTCTTTTCATTACTAGGGGCTACGTGGATGGTGAGTATGAATTTTCAAGCCACGTAACTTTGTTTTTCTCTCACGGAAGGGAATTTCTGTCCCCAGCTCCCTTTCTGCCTGAGGGCGGAAAATGTAATCTCAGACATTCCAGGGTTAAGCTCAGTTTGATTGGGGACTCTGCCCTCCCTTCCAGCTCCTCTGGGTGCTGAGTTCCACGGACTGCGTGGAATCCGCAGGCCACATCGGCGCCTGGTCCTCAGCGTCTGCCCCCAGGGGTCTCCACTGGGGTGGACGGTGTCGGGCCTGCCCCCCACCTCCCATGCCCCCCCCCCCAGGTGTCCACGTTCCTATCAGATCTCCGGGAATTCGGGAACTGTGTCTCATCTCTGGCTCTCAAGGGAGAAGATAGGGAGGAATCCAGCAAATCGCCATGCTCCTTGGAGCACAAGCTCAGAAGTTAACCCCAATTCCCAAGGGGCAGCTGCCCGCTCGAGGTCTGTTTGCAAAGAGCTTCAGGCTTCTTCACTGTTCCAGACGTCTCAGGTGAGCCTGGCGGGGCAGAGCTCTGAGCTTTTGCATGAGAAGCATGTGTACCCAAGAGCTCTGCCCTCTCCCTCCCTCGCTCACCATCCTGATGCCGTGTAAGACCCCGCCCGCGCCGGAAGTCACGCTGGGCCTCCCCTGGGGAAGCCGGGTGCATGGGACAGACCCAGGAGAAGGACAGGAGACACCCGCCTTTTCCCAGGTGGGGTCACTGGCACTCGGAGAAGGATGGACCTTGGTCTGGGTCATTTGGCATCCAAGGCGCGGAAGCTGGTTTAGCATTCACAACAGCTGGAGAAAGCAGGGAGCGTGGGCTGCGTCTGTGACTGGGGGTGAAGGCAGAAACTCCCCCACGTCAGTCAGAGCGATTGCCCCCTGAGAGCCAGGCCACTGGCTGCTGGGGCGCAAACTCCCCAAACTCGCCCTTCCCACGTGACGGAGGAGGACTTACTGTGGGCCGCGACCTCTTCCGTGCACAGAGTGGGTCTACGAGACAGACCTTGTTATCTCCATTTTACAGATGAAGAAACTGAGGCTCATTGCCGTGAGATGCCCAAGTCCCATGGTGGATCAGTGACTGAAAGGGGAGTTTTAAAAATTGCTGTTGCTTTATTATTTTTTTTAAATATGGGCTCATCAAAACAATGTAAACAATAGTAAAGTACATAAAATAGGATTAGACTTTTCCAAACTTCTTTCATGCTCTGTCCCTCGCGTTGCCTCCCACCCGAGGTAACCGATCCCCTCCCGTGTGTATGTTTGTGCACAAACCCACAGACGGGCACACAGGGGCGCTGGGAGAATGAGGGGTGCCGTTGGCACGTGCCCCTCTATGACTTTCTTTCCTGTAACGTATTTTTTCCCTAACAGAATATCGCGTGCTGGACGGTGTAGTCTGTGCATCTCGGGTCAAGGTGACAGGTGTAAGTTACCGTGTCTGTAGTTTCCAGCAGCCAATAGCTGAGTCAACCAGCCCCCCTCTTGATGCACGTCCCCGCTGTTTCAAAGTTTCTGCTCTTACCACACGGTGAGAGCCATCCTGGAGTGGACGTCTGTCGGGAATGGCATTTTTATGTCTAAGGATCGATTCCAGAAGTGGGACTGTGGGTCAAGGGTTACAAACATTTTATGTCCACACAGATACCAGAGGCGGGATTTGAATCCAGATACGTCCGACTCCAAAGCACGAGGAGGACCCAGGCAAACGGGTGGCGGCCTGACCCCCAGATACTATCTGGAGTGTCCGGCCTGGGGCGCAGGGAGGCCGGCACCCCAGCCCATCCCAGTACCCCAGCAGGAGCCGCTGCCCATGGGCCGCGGTCGTCACCCGCCCGGTCCCGAAGCCTCAGAACGCACAGCCTGGTCCATTCTCAGAAGCAGCCTGTGAGGGAAGGCCGGGCGGGTTGTCGTTCCCATTTCACAGATGGGGAAACTCGCGGAGCAGGAGGAGGCGCAGGGCTGAGGCTGGGACGGGGATTTTGGGGGCTGAGGCTGAGACGGGAATTATCGGAGCCAAGTCAGACTAGATGGTAGGACTCCAAAGCTGAGCTTTTGAGGCAGTCCTCGTGGGGCAGGGAGGACTCTCTCCATGCTCCCCGAGGGGGGAAGCTGGGGCAGGCAAACCACCCTGCCCTCTGCTCCCGGCCCCGTCCACGTGTGGGCTCCGTGCTGCCCCGGGAGGGAGGCCAGATTCCCTTCTGCGCCAGCTGTCTGCGAGACTGGGGCGCATGTGCACGGCTCTCGCTAGAGAGATGATGGATGTGCTTTTGGCCTTGAAGAGAAGGAGCCGTGGGAGGGGGACCCAGGGAGGGGACAGCGCCAGGGCCCCCTGCCGGGAAAGGAGAGTGGGGCCCCAGCTGCCTGCTGGATGGAGGGCAGAGGAAGGCAGGACGAAGCAGGGGCGGGGTGGGAAGGGAGAGCTGGAAGCCCCCGTCTGATAGGGGAGGCACAACTACCCTCAAGGAGGCAAGTAGTAATCCTGCCCTTGGTCGGCTCCCAATCGTATGGAGAAGTCAACAGAAAACTACGAGAAAGCCTTCACGCCTTTTTCAGTTGCTGAAAACCCGGCCTTGTATCAGGGAAGGCGGCACCCACCTCGAGGAGTGCCGTGAAGGACAGCGTGGCCGGGTGGGAGTTACGGCGACTTGGCTGGAATCCCGGCCCAACCCCCCGCAAGCTGTGTCGCCTCGGTGGTGTTCCCTTCCCTCTCTGAGCCTGTTTCCTCACTAAAAACAGGGATACTATTTGAGTTAATACTCGTATAGCCCCAAGGACCATGCTTGGCTGTGAGCACTCAAATTGTAATAGCTACTCTGATTCATTGTATTTGGGCAAGTTTATTTTATTTTATTTTTTATTTTTCAATGTTTTAAAAAGGTTTATTTATTTATCTATTTGTTTGTTTGTTTATTTATTTGAGAGAGAGAGAGAGAGCAGAAGGAGGGGTAGAGGGGGAGGGAGAGGGACAGGGGACAAGCAGACTCCCCGCTGAGTACAGAGCCAACTCAGGGCTAGACCTCAGGACCCTGAGACCATGACCTGAGCCAAAATCAAGAGTCTGATGCTTAACCAACTGAGCCACCCAGGCGCTCTATTTGGGCAAGTTTAAATCACAGAGGGCTTCCTGTAGGAGGAGAGCCCTGAGGCTAGACTTGGAGGACTCAGGCTCCTTTCCAAGTGCCTCTGGAGGATCTCAGCTGCTGGACCGTCTAGCCTATCCGGTTCTCACTGCCTCTCCTTGCACCTCCTCCGGGCAGCTGAGCCAAGTACGTCAGGAGTGATGATGTAATCAAAGCAAGAGGACGTGTTTAAACGTGGAAAAGGAAAAGTGTAATGGAGGTAATGAAAGGAGCTGGAAGATGCCCACTGGGTCCGGCTGATACTGGAAAAGCCGCTGGAACCGGATGCCCCCCTTGCCCCTTGGCCATGAGTGCGCCCCGCAAAGGCCACATCACAAACTCACGTTCACCTGCCGCGACGAAGTTCAGCAAGGACACTGCAGGAAGCTGCAGTCAGCCCCTGCGGGCAGAGGCGGGAGTGCTGGCACACACCGGGCACGAGGGCCGAGACCCGGGCAGGGATGATGGAGGCCGTGGAGGCTGGGAGGCTCCTGGGGAGCCTCCTTCTTTGGAGCTCCTGGCAGCTCCTTCTTTGTGGCTTCCCGATCGGCTTCCCGAGCTGGCTTCTCCGGCCTTGACCTGAGAGACCTACCATCCGCTCCTCGCCATGTGTGGCTTGGGTCCCCAAGGCAGAGGTGACAGGTGCTGCTGCCACGGGGACAGGTGGAGCTGAATGGAAACCAATGGGAAGTTGGAGGGTCAGAGACCCAGAGTCCGGCATGGTAGGAGAGAAGGCGAGACGGAGATGGGGGCTGGGAACGCGGGAGGCACCCAAGCGTGCCCTTGCTCTGGTTCTCATTCCTCGAGCAATGGCTACATTGGGCAGAGTGCTGATTCTGTGCACGATCGCACTGAAGCCTCCCAACCTCCGTATGAGCAGGGGCAATTGCTATCCCTACTTGACAGGTGAGGAAACTGAGGCTCAGGGAAGTCAAGTCCCTTTGCCCGGGTCACACAGTTGCTCTGCGATGGAGCCAGGATTCAGAGATAAGCCTGGAGATTCCCAAGGCTGTGTAACAAGCAGGCCAGTCCTGGCAAGGCAAGTTCACGGGCAGGCCGGGGTCAAACCTTCCTGGGAACCTTGGCCCATGCAGGAGCCAGATCTAAGACGCAAGAAGCTGGAGTCCTCTTCCTGGGAGGCTTTCTCCGCACCTTCACCCCGTCCCCAGACCCAGAGGCATGATGGAGCTTGTCTGGCTGAAAGCGGCAGCTCTTTGGGCCCCAAGGCAATGTCCCTTCCTGGTCGAGTTCGTTCAAGACCGCTCTCCTTGGCCCCGTGCCTTGAGGTGCCCCAGACACACACGGCCCTTCCCGCTCGTATGGGGGAGCTGGGGGCACTGGGCATAATGTCAGCCACCGTCCAGCCCTCTCTGGGTCAGTCTCCCATGGAGGAGGGGGTCCTCATCTTGGACATGCCTCCTGGGTCTTTCCCAGACCCGCCTTTGGCTTTTCCCTTTAGATTGCACAGCTCTCACTTTTGGCTTTAGGACCCTACCCCCCAACCTCTGCCCACTCCGGGCCTCTCAGAACACATAACCTTGGTACCAGAGTCCATGCCCGGACCCAGTGGCTTCTCCTGCCTCCAGTGGTGCCTGGACGCTGGCCTGGAGGGACTGTCTGTGCCACGGTTTGAACACGTTGAGGAGAGCCGTGACAGGAAGGGTTAAGGCAAGCACGGTGCACGGAAGGAGGAGGAGGAGGAGGAGGAGGAGGAGGGGAAGGAGGAGGAGGAGGAGGAGGAGGAGGGGAAGGAGGAGGAGGAGGAGGAGGAGGAGGAGAGAAACAACCCAGCAGGCCATTCTCTCCAAATCCCTGCTCCCAGGCACAGGGCTGCTCACAGATAAATGGGTGAAATAGCACGAAGGTGCGTAATGGCACACAGTTATTTCAAAATGATTATGTGGGATAACAGTAATTACGTCCAAGAACAGAGAAGGTCAAAGCATCTGGTCCCACTGCTCGACTCCAGCGAGCCTCTTGCCAAGACAAGCCTGCAGGGTGAGGAGGGAGAGCAGAAGGAGGGGTGGGAAGGCGGGAAGTGGGAGGAGGAGGGGTGGAGGAAGGAGAGGTATGGAGCCTCGCTCCTGACCAGGGCCTCCGCGGCGCTGCCCGAGGGCTGAGCTCCAGAGGAAGCAGAACTGTCGGTCACTTGTCGGGCACCCTGGCAACCCTGGTTCTGGACGGTTCTTGGAGACGGTGTGAGGATGACTCTCCTTCCCCATGGCTTACCTCGGTGGTGCTCATGGGCTGGGATGAGCCCTTCCCTCCTGTCTTGCCCTCATTTCTTCTCTCCCTCTGTCCCTTCCTTCTTCTCTCATTGTCTCCGTCATGCTCCCCACATGCCCACCCCGTCATCCATCCAATCTTACCATCCGTCCATCCACACAACGCTGTCTACTCGCTCACACGCCTACCCACTCAGTCACCTGCTTTCCCATTCTCTCCCCACCCCATCCATGGCCACATTTCTTTTCTTTCCTTTCCTTTTTTTTTTTTTTTTGAGATTTTATTTATTTATTTGAGAAAGAGAGAGAGAGAGAGCGCACATGAGCAGGGCGGCCAGAGCAGAGGGAGGGGGACCAGCTAAATCCCCCACTGGGCAGTGAGCTAGACGTGGGGCTCGATCCCAGGACCCTGAGATCATGACCTGGGCCAAAGGCAGAGATTGAACCCACTGAGACACCAGGTGCCCCCGTGGCCACTCTTCTATCCCCTCCCTTCCCACATTTTAATCTTCCATTATCCACGAGTCACCCATAACCCTTCCCCGTGCTCACGTTAGCACCCACCCCGTATCCATTTCTACCTGTCTGCGTTTTCGCGGTCTCCTGGTCTACCCATCCATCCACCCGCCCTTCACTGTCCACCCTCCCACCTATCCCCTTAGCTACCAGTTCTCTCTTCACCCATGTCTCTTCCTTCCCTTCCCCTCCCATCGGTCCCCTCGTCTCCCCTCCTCCTTCCCTTCTCTTCCTTCTTCTATCCTTTGTGCATCCATTCCTCATCATATCCACCTACCACCTGTTCACTGTCCAGCCATCCACCAGCCACCTGTTCATGGTCCCACATCCACCATCCATTGATCACTGTCCACCATCCACCATCCACCGTTCACTGTCCACCGTCCACCATCCACTGTTCACTGTCCACCGTCCACCATCCACTGTTCACTGTCCACCAACCACCTGTTCATGGTCCCACATTCACCATCCATTGTTCACTGTCCACCCATCCACCATCCGGTATTAACTATCCACCATCCACTATTCACTGTCCACCCATCCACTGATCACTGTCCACCATCCACCATCCACTGTTCTCTGTCCACTGTCCACCCATCAACCATCCACTATTCACTGTCCACCATCCACTGTTCACTGTCCACCCATCCACCATCAACCATCCACTGTCCACCCTTGCATCCCTCATCTCTCCCTACTTTGTGTTCCCCCGCCCATCTATCCACTCATCCATTCTTCTACCCATCTGCCCTTCCTTCTTACCACCTCTCAGTTTATCCACATATCCTTCCATCCACATTAGCTCCTTCCTCTTCTATGTAAACCTTTAGCCCATCCAGTGTTCTCGGATGAACCCCATCATCTCCAGCTTCCATTAGTTCGTTTATGCTCCCCACCAGCCACTAGTGTCCTCCTCCTCAGCCCTGATTGCGGAAACCATACACACTTGTCAAAGTTTATTCTAAGGTATCTATTTCAGGCAAGTGTAGCCTAGTAGAGAACATGTAAATCCGCAGCCAGAGAACTGACTGTTGTGATTCTGGCTTAGCCATTCACTGGCTGCTTGACCTCGGACCTCCCCGGGTCCCAATTTCTTCATATGTAAAAGAAGTGAATGATACCTACTCTGGAAAATAGTTGACACATTAAATAAGATTAGCTAGAAGGTGCCCAGCAACATATGTGGCACCCCGGGAATACTCAACAAATGTTTGACTCCCCCGAGGAGGAAATGCAAAACTAATTAAAGACCTCCTAGACTCTCAAGGTGGAGAGCTAAGATGCCTGGCTGGGAGGACGTGCTTCTGGAGGCTGACGTCTGCTTTCATTCTCTGCTTTGTACGGTTCCCACTCCAACCACTGATATACCCACCAGAGATGTTAAAAGCAGAGACAAAGGATGGATGGTTTGGACAGCAGGATATGGTTAAATCAACTTCATCTCAGCAGGGGGCCCAGGATCAAACCATGGGCATCATGCCAAGAGCTCATTAGAGACAAGAGAACCTGCTTGCCATGCATAGCAATGACTCCAGAGGGCTGAGCTTTGCTATTTCCAAAGGGAGCTGGATGTCTGTGTGAAAGACCCTCCACTGGACCCAGAGGTCCCGGACACTCCCTTCTGAGACGAGCTGGACCCCAACGGGAATGTGTACTGGATTTTCCACCTCCCACAGGGAGGCTCAGAAAGGCTATAGCTGGTGCTCTTTTCTGAAGTAAAATGTCCTTTTTGAGTGAAGATGGCTTTCTCGTAGCTATCTAGTATAGTAGAGAATCTTAAAACCATGCTCTTTGATTTGTGACCACATCCTGGGTTGTAAGCCAGCCATACAATGCTAGTAAATGGAGAATAACAATCTCTCTGGGGCATTGATAGAAACAGGACCTGGTTTGCAGCATTTGCCCGTTTCTGTGGTGTAAATTCTCCCACCGTGGCTGATTTCAGGCTAGGTGACATTGAATGTGGCTTTGGGAAGAGATGCTCAGCCAGACACCATTGCAGGGACATTTCGATCGTATAGATACAATAGACACAAATGACCTTAAGAGCATAGATAGCAGTAAAATAAAGTAAAATAATTATAAAGTGATGAATTTGAGTATTTATCATCTTTGTTTTTCATGTAATTTATTTAATGGTTAGTTCATATACTTTAATTTTTTTGGTAATGGCTGCGTTTCACAACTGGCTCACAACATTTCTGAAAATTTAACACTCTTGGGCCATTGTGAGCCAGCTCTACCTACTTGAGTCCAAATGAATTTGCATTCCCAGCACTCTTAGCTTCAGGGATGTGAGGAAAGCATCACGCAGAAGTTTGAGTTGGAGAAGTAGAGAAAACCACCTTGACTTTTGCTGGGGTGCTCTCCAGGGTGAATAATGTATAGGGCTGACCGGGTGTCATGTTCATGAAGAACAGATGGGAAAATGTGGTTTTCTGTATCGTTCAGAAGGGCAGGTGGTAAAATGAGCTTTGGCCTCCATTAGACCTGAGTACAATTTCAGATTTTACCATTGGGTGGTAGTGTGACTTCAGGCAAGGTACTCAACCTCTTTGAGCTTCTTAATAAATCAAATAATTTGTTAACTTGACAAATATTTATTGAGCACCTACTATATGTCAGGTACTAGAAATGGAGCAAAAAACAGACAAAAATCCCCTTTTACATATAGCTTATATTCTTGCCAGAGTATCCAATTATCTCCCACATTGTAGGTATGGTGACTGTTCTTTAGATATTATTGTTATTATTGGTATTGTTTAGATTTACTACCCAGATGTTATTGTTTCCTCCACTCACAGAAGTTGGATGGAGTGACAATGGATGGGATTCTGGTTTTTCAAAACAAGGATATATTGCCTCCAAAACCACAGCATTTTCTTCCATGAGTTTGACATTTGTAGCTTTTAAAAAACAGAAGTTGACTCTCTGCTCTGGTGTGGTATGTCTTACCTGGATTTCACATCATCTGTTCCTTAATCATCTGTCCATCTGTCCATCCATCCATCCATCCATCCAACCATCCATCCATCCCTCCCTCCATCCATCCATCCATCCAACCATCCATCCAACCATCCATCCATCCAACCACCCAACGATCCATCCACCCAACCATCCATTCATCCAACCATCCAACCATCCATACATTCAACCATCCATCCAACCATCCATCCAACATCCATTCTTGCAACCATCCATCCATCCAACCATCCAACCATCCATCCAACCATCCATCCATCCAACCATCCATCCATCCAACCATCCATCCATCCAACCATCCAACCATCCATCCATCCAACCATCTATCCAACCATCCATACATTCAAC
>CM052900.1:154937000-155097320 GCA_028534135.1 Potos flavus | reverse complement strand
AGTTACTTCTGCGATTTGTATTACACTTCTGTGGGACGATGTTAGTCTGGACGTAGGCTTTGCTCCTGTGTTGAGAGCTGGGAGGTGGGTGGCCTGCCCTCAGCCCCAGCTGTCTGTGACAAGGTGGGTTGGTCTGCCTAATTCTGGGGTTCACAGAGCACGCCCATTTGGCTTTCACAGAGAGCTGTGTTCTGTTCTCCAAATTAGGCTTTATCCATACCAAAGGTGACATGTTGGCCTCCTTCTGCTACTCCTTTGTCTTATTTCCCAATGTGTTCAGAACTTGGGTGGAGAAGAGAACTATTTCTGGGTCTATTAAGGACCGCTTGCCATTCATCTCACCGGTATGTACCAAGCACTTACCGTGTGCCTTGCCCCATGCGTTGTGCTGAATGTAAAACAGTCAAACAATTCAGCTTCATGCCTGGCCTCAATCTGGATGAGATTTCAGATGATCATGCTAGAACAATTCCCATGTACACAAAGGTCCCAAATTTTGCTTAGGATCTCAGGGAGATGCCTGAATTTCTGCAAGGGTATCCACAGGCCTTCTAAGGGTCCCAGAACTCCTGGTTAAATATTTTTTGTTGAAAGCAGGGTTTTTCAATGTAGGCACTACCAACATTTTGGGTTGGATCATTCTTTATTGTAGCCTGTCCAATGCATCCTAGGATGTCCAGCAGCATCCTTAGCTTCAGTGGACGTCAGCAAGCATGCCCCCCACCCTGGCCAGGTTATGACAACCAAGAATGCCTCCAGACATGCCAAATGTCCCTTGGGGGATAAAATCACCCCAGCTGAGAAAGCACCGAGTTGGAGGGACCTACAGCTGCCTGGATTCAGACACCAGCACACGGGGCATCCTATTTCTAAACAGACTGCGGGCTCCGAGAGGGCTGTGGCCACATCTTATTCATCCCTGGGTGCCCAGTGCCTGTCTGGTGTCCCTGTACCCTGTCTCGTGTGGGACACATGACGGTTCAGTCGAATGGAGCCCGAATGAAAGAACAGAGACTCCTTCACTCCCCCTTCCCCATGGCATGCAAAGCTCACTCTAGGACCTAGTCCTACACTGCCTAGGAGGTCCTGAGGAGCATGATATCTTTAATTATTTTAAACTCAGACTGTGCTGAGAAATGTCTCTTGCCCCCCAACTAGAAATCACTGTTTCTGAGTAATGAGAAAAAGTTATCTCTGAGGATCCTCAAACCAGATGTTCCCGGGACCCCACTGACCTCTGTCTCCCTCTCCCGCTGCTGCAGCTGTGAGTCGGACAGACACAGGTGGGCATGGAGACCCCCTGCCCCGGACCCCAGGGTCCCCTTCTCCTGGCCCCGTGGCCTCTGCCACCTTCAGTGCAGACCCAGGATCAAAGATACTCACGGCCTCCGGGGGGTTCCCCACCAGGGCCCTGGGAACCTGGCTGACCCGGGAGTCGGGCCAGAGCTAGCTGGCTGCCGCCGAATGAATGAACAAGAAATTGAGCAATGAGAAGAACGAGGGCTTTGGTGTTAGACAGAGCTGGTTCAAATCCCAGATTGCACACTTTTATCTGCTATGCGATCATCAGCAGATGACTGTCCCCTTCTGAACCCCACTTCCTCACTGGGAAAGGGGGAATGTGGGTTGATTGTCTCTCTAAGCACCTTCCTGCTCTGATGGTTGAGGGTTATTTTGAGTCCAGATGACTGGCATTGGCTCTTGCTTTGCTTTGCTCAGGCGAATTTATTTTCCATTGTAAGGGGACTGGGGCAAAAATGGTTCTAGTTCAGCCTCACCGTCTGTGTGTTGAGGTTTCCGCTACAGACTTCTTCTGCCTCCTGCTTCCTCTCAGCCGCAGTTTCTAGGCTCGGCAAACACCCAAGCAGTGGTAGTTATCTTGGTACTGAGTCTCTTATTTCATCCTCGCTTGGCCTCTCTGTGCCTCAGTTTCCCCGTATGCACAATGGACATAATAAATAGTTCCCACCTAACAGAGTGGCAATAATCAGACTTAATCCTCTAGGCAGATGAGGCCACATGCCTCGTCCAAGGTGAGGTGACGGCAGGTGGTAGAACTGGGATTAAAACCGGCGTGTGCTGGGGTCCGGAGCCCAGGCTGGGGCCAGGTCACAGATCATGCTTCCCAAGTGGCGGGACGTGTGGCTTTGCATCTAGGGCATGTGTGTGTGTGCAAGATTGCAGGGGGGTCCGCAGGGAGGAGTAGGGAGAGCACAGCAAGGAGATCAGTGGGGCTGGAGTGGAACGAGCAAGAGATACCCTGGGGGTAAGGCTGTATAGAAGGACCTGGGCCCGATTCTGAGTGACCCGGAGGCAGTGAGGGCTCTGAGTAGAGTGAGTGTGGATGTGGGAGAGGCAGAGCCTCCCATCCAGGGCCCCACGTCAGATGGAAGGAGCTCCGGACGCCTTCCCAGTGGTCTCCTGTGGAGACGTCTGGTGCAGAGGTGCAACGTCCTGTAGCCTCTTCTCCCAGAAGCATCTGGAACCCGGCACTCAAGCCTCAAGTTCTGCTTGCCAAGGCCCAGCTGCCCGGCTTGAGCTCCCCGGACACACCAGCCCAACTCAAGACTGACTCCCCCTCCCCTTCCCCGCCAGCCCGGAGCTTTTCATCTCCGTTTTTGTCCCCTTGGGCAATTATTTATTATTTCCTTCTCCAAAGTGTTTCTGAGACACAGCTTTTATGAAAGATGTTGCACTGAATAAAGCGGGACGGCATCATAATTCACCCGGGCTGCAGCTGAAATATTTGAACGACAACACATTACTGTCCAATTTCGCCGCTCTCTGCTTCGAAGGGGAGGCACGAACCCCCAGTCGGGGTGCTCCAAGCTCTTTTCAGAGTTGCGCGGAATGGATTTGGCAGCTGTGGTGCTGAATGTGGGCCACGAGGAGCTGCGGGCGGGGGGGCCGCCACTGAACACGGTCAAGGGGGCCCTCTGCTCGGCTGCCCTGCCTCCCCCCTCAGACTGGGAGGTCCTGCCAGGCAGGGATCTGACTCTTCCTCCTTCCGTGGCATCTCCCACGGAAGATGGTGGTACCTGGTCCAAGGATGCTGAGTGAGCTGTTGTAAGATGCAGCTCTGGAGTGGGGCCGGCCCAGTTAAGGGCCATCGCTGCCTCCTGATCGCCGCCTACTCTCGGGCCAGACTCTCGAGCCTCAGTCTCTGGACCTCTATAATGGGGATGCCGATATCTACCCAGGGCTCGGCTGTCAGGATCACCGTGAGATAATAGGTGTGGGCTATCTATGCCTGCATAGCAGACGACTCCAACTTGAGCAGCTTAAAGCAACAAAACATTTATGATTTTGCAGTTTCTGAGGGCAGGGGAGTCCAGAAGCAGCTGAAGATGATTCTGGCTTAGCGTGGCTCAAGGGGGTTTCTTTCAGTCAAGACGTCGTCTGGGCCTGGGGCCGGAGGGTCTGCTTCTACAACACCATGCTCCAACGCAGTTCCAAAAGGCCCCTTTTCCTGGTGACACGGACCCCTCCGTGGGCTCATGACATGGCATCAGGCGGCAAATGATCAAGAGAGCCACCAAGACAGAAACCCCACTGTCTCCATGGATCTTTGCAAACCATGGATTTACGCCACTAGCGGTGGTGTAAATTTACAGAGCTCTGCAATCCTCACTAGCATCCAGTTTAGAACATTGCCATCGTCCCCCAAAGTTACCCTGTGCCCATTCACAGTTCACCCCGGCTCCTGCTCTTGGCCCCGGGCTACCGCCATCCTGCTTTCTGTCTTCTAGACATTTGCCTTTTCCCGTCATTTCATACACATGGAGTCATAGAACGTGGCGTGTTTTCCAGCTGGATTCTCTCTCCTAGAGAAATGTTGTGAAGGGTCATCCACGTGGTCAATCGGATCAAGAGTTCATTCCTTTTTATTTGCCGAGGACCATTCCACTGTATGGATATACCGCATTCCCTTTATCCATTCATCAGTTGATGGGCATCTGGATGGTTTCCGGTTTTTGCCTGGGGTGAATCTCTGGGCAGCCACGAGCATTGACGTTCGTGTCTTTGTGCGGACGTATGTTTTCCTTTCTCTGGGGTAGATTCCTAGGAGCGGTGTGGCTGAGTCATGATAAATTTACGTGTATCTATTACAAGAAGCTGCCGAACTATTTTCCAAGGTGGCTCTACCATTTTAAATTCCCACCAGTAATGCGTCGGGGTTCCGGTTGCTTTGCATCTTGTCAAACCTTGGTATTATCTGTCTTTTTGATGAAAGCCATTCTCCTGGATGTGTAGTGCTCTCACATCGTGGTCTTCATTTGCATTTCCCTAATGACTAATTGTGTTGAGCATCTTCTATAGGGCTTGTTAGCCATTCATACATCTTCTTTGATGAAATGTCTATTCCAATCTTTTGCCTATTGGGCTTTCTGTCTTATTGTTAAGTTATAAAAGTTCTTTATATATTCTGATTACGAATCCATTATCAGATCCATGGTTTGCAAATATTTCTTCCCAGTCTATGGTTCGTCTTTTTATTCTCTTGGTGGTGTCTTCTAAAGTGCGAAAGTTTTTAACTTTAATAAAGTTCAGCTTATCTGTTTTTTTTTTCTTTTATTGATCATGCTGTTACTGTCATACGCGAGAACTCCCTGTCCAACCCAAAGTCGTGAAGATTTTCTCCTGAAACCTTCATAGTTTCAATTCTTATGTTTAGATCTAGGATCCATTTGGAGTTAATTTTTGTGTATGGGGTAAGCCAAAAGCCCAAGCTGATTTGTTTTCCTATGGGGCTAGCCAACTGTCCTAGTACCAACTGGTGAAAAGATCATTTTTTTCTCCATTGGCGCCTTAGATCCTTCATTGAAAATCAGTTGACCATAAATTTAAGGATTCAATCCTGGACGCCTAATTCTGTTCTGATGCTCTATATATCAGTCCTCGTGCTGAGACCACACTGTCTCATTTACTGCGGCTTCATGGTAAGTTTTGAAATTGGGCGGTATAAGTCTGTCATCTCCGTCCTTCTTTTTCGGAGTTGTTTTGGCTCTTCCACTTGCTTTGCATTTCCATATAAACTTTGGGATTGGTTTGTCAGTTTCCACGAAAAGGCCTGCTGGGATCTAGGTGGATTGCTCATGTCTTTCACGACCTACTCTCCGAAGCGTCATGCCATCAATTGTGCCAAATTCTTTTGGTCACACGGACCAGCCCTGGCCCAGGATGGGAGGGGACCACACATGGGAGTGAGTCCCAAGAGGCGGGATCACTGGGGGCCACCCGGGAAGCTGACTACCACCCAATGGGCATGTGCTCCTGGGGAGCAGTGAGGGCCGGGGTTTGCAGAAGACTTTTACCACTGACCCTCCAGGGTGCCCATCAACTCCCTCAGGTTCTCCTCTCATCTTTCCGATGACGTAAATGTGGAGGTTGAGGTCCGGGGACAGGGATGGGGGTGCACTAGAAGTGGGAGATGACAGGAAGCCAAGCTGGCATCTAAGTTCAAGTGTGCTTGTGGGCTTGGGTACTTTCAAGGAGACTTTGTTCTCTCCCATCCCACTGGGACTTTGCCGTAAGCGACTCTAAAGGACCGTCAAGTGAAGCCTTGGTTTCGCCAGCGGTGGCTGGACTCATCAGGTGTCTCACTCGGTTGGGGGTCTCGTAAGTAACTTGATGCTGGCAAATAATAAGATACCAGCTATTGCCGCAATAAGGCTGCATCGCGAATCATCTGGTAACTCAGCTGGGTCACAACTGCAAGCATTTCCTCTCAAGCTCACAGAGCTGTGGTTCTGCTGATCCAGGACGGCTGTTTCCACCTGGAGGTTGGGGGTGCTGCGCTCCAGGCTGCACGCTGGGCTCAGGTCTGCCCCGCCTGTGTTTCTACTGGGGCTCCGGTGAGGGCAGCAGCTGCCAAGTGGGCTCACTCGAGTGCCAGGGAGTGAGGAGAAACGTGCGACATGATTGAGGCTTCTTTCCAGAACCATCATGCCCTTGCTCCCGTCCACAGCCCATCAGCTAAGTCAGGTCACACGGCCATGTCCAAGTCCATGGGGAGGAAATGGGCTCTGCTCTGTGTGCTGGGTGGTTCTGCAGGAGCACACGAGATAGGGTGTGGATGTGCAATTTTAATAGGGGAGGGCGTGAAGGATTGTGAATCATGTCCAAGCTACCATACATACCAATGTATGTGAACGATTTGTCTTTAAAAAAGTAGTTAGAGTGGATGCCAGGCTGTCCCTGAATGGGCACACTCAGCAGTCAGCTGCACTGATGGGCTTTGGGGGAAGGACAGAACGGGCCGAGTTACATCACACGGACTCCTGGGGAGTCACCAGGACCTCCATACAGTCTTTGCTGAGCGGAAGGTCTGAGCTGTGCTGTGCACTTGTGAGCAGCCTGTGCCCTGGGCCGGCCTGGGGAAAAGGGGAGAGAAGCACTCACATATGATTGTCACTGGTCTAGATAGCTTCATCGAGCAACACGCCGTGCTAAGTGCCAAGCTTGATTAATCCTCCCAACAACCCAAAGAGGTGGGCTGAATTTATATCTCCATTTCATAGAAGAGGGAATCAAGACACAGACAGATGAAGTCCCTTCAGGTCACCTGGCTGGGGTTGGAACAGAGAGCCACCTGGTTGCAAACACGTGCCATTGCCCACTCGGCTTGCTCGGGATCCCTTGGGGCAGAGGTTTCATGAAAGTTGATCTGAACTCAAGTTTAAGCACGGACTTTGTAACTTACAGAGGAGCTATCTGGCGACAGAGGGGATGCCCTGCTCTCCGTTAGGGGAGGCGAGCGCCTCACCCTTGGAGGTGTTGGCACAGAAGTTAGAGGGTCATCTTTCGGGGATGCTGGGAAGGTGTTTAAAGGAGCTGGGGGCTGAACCAGTTTGTACCAGGAATTCCCTCCAGCACTGAGCTCAGAGTCACTTGGTCAGTGAGTGCCGGGGCCGCAATTCGAATCCGGGTCTCCCAACTCCCAGATTGGATAAGCACGGACTGTTGCTTCTAAAGTCCGTTAGGGTTCACCTGGTCCAACACCCCTGTTTTACAGAAATGAAGGGTAACTGAGGGCCAAAGAGGAGACCACCCGGGGACACCTCCAGACTTAGTGACAACGCTGGGCTTAACCTTTGGTCTTCAGAGTGCCCCTCTGCCTCTCCTTCCAAATCCTGGGCTCTCGGGGAGGTGAGGGGGTGGGTGCTGGAAGGCTGCTGCTTTGCCTGCCTGGGCCAGGAGGGAGTTAACAAGATAGTAAGTGACAGCCACACTCAGCAGCAACGTTTCTTGTTTAGAAATGCAAATGCATTGCAAGGCCAAGCTTGATGCTTCACGTTTTATGACACACAAATTACTCTTTTTTTCCCACCCTCTAAGGCTTGTCTGGGATTGTTTGTACTACAAAAACCAGAGGGAATTGAGCCATTTGCTGGAACGATCCAGCTAAATCCGGCCTCTAGGATGAGGCCAGCCTCAGAATGAGGGCCCTTGCTCCCTCCTTGCTTCCTCCCTCTGGCTGGGATGGGGACACAGCCTCCTGCCCTTTCTGGCTTCCTCCTCCCAACGACCAGAGATGGGCCCGAAGGGCAAGTCTGGCTCAGGAAACTCCCCATGGGGGTGTCCTCTCCATTACACAGATGGAAAGACAGAGGCAGGGATCTTCATTCAGGTCCCCATTCTCTCGCACTCTAGGAGACCCAAGGGCAGATCTCAAGTTTCTGATCCCTGGCAGCTACTTGCTTTTTTCCCATAGGTCCCACCAGTTTTATTTCTGTGGCGTTGGCAAGTCACGCAGCACTCACGGGCTGTCCTGTGTGCTCTGAGGCGGCCAGTCGGGTTATCAGCTTAGTCCCCACCATGAGGGTCATTACCCTTGTTTCATAAAAAGGGAAACTGGAGGTCAGAGAGTGAAGGATCATGGTTAATCACATGGACTCATCACTTTGTACATCAAAAAATGGCCGTCCATTGTCTATTTCACATGGTTCATCTTCTACAACTTACCCTTTGTCTAATGACAGCAAACCCATCTATCGTGTTTTAGTTTGACCTTGTTACTGGTGATTTACTGACTCGTTGGCTTCTGTTTTGATGAGGGGCGTGGCTATGTCAGGCGGGCTCGCATTTCTGTAAGTCCCTACCTCACAGCGGTTACCTAGGCTCCATGTGTCCATCGGTTCCTAAGTGTCATCAAGGCAGGAAGCCTTCCTTCAACTATCCCCTGACTCAGCTGCACGAGGCATCTGATTCTCTAGAACGCATGGCCTTAAAACTTAGTGACTTAAAACAATAGACGTTCATTATTTCAGTTTCTGTGGGTCCGGAATTCAGGAACAGCGTGGCTGGGTGGTTCTGGCTCAGAGTCTCTCCTGAAGTTGCAGTCAAGATGTTGGACAGTGCCGTCCTCATCCGATGGCTTGACTGGGGTTGGGGGTCTTTTTCAAAGAAGGTTCACTCACGTGGCTATCGGCAGAAGGACCAAGAACCTCACCACGTGGGTCTCTTCTTAGGGCTGCTTGAGTTTGCTCACGACATGGCACCTGGCTTCCCCTCCTTGAGTTTGCTCACAACATGGCACCTGGCTTCCCCCGCTTGAGTTTGCTCACAACATGGCACCTGGCTTCCCCCGCTTGAGTTTGCTCACAACATGGCACCTGGCTTCCCCCCCTTGAGTTTGCTCACAACATGGCACCTGGCTTCCCCCCCTTGAGTTTGCTCATGACATGGCACCTGTCATCCCCCCTCCTTGAGTTTGCTCATGACATGGCACCTGTCTTCCCCCCCCTTGAGTTTGCTCACGACATGGCACCTGGCTTCCCCCCCTTGGGTTTGCTCACAACATGGCATCCAAGGGAAAGAAAGAGGGAAACCATGATGGCTTTTATAGCCTCCCCTTGGAGGTCACGGTCTGTCATCTCCTCCATATTCTGCACATTACAAACACGTTGCTAAGGACAGCCCACACTCGGGGTCTCTAGAAGGGAAGGATGTTGAAGAATCTGTGGACATAAGTTAGTACCACCATGTTTAGCCCTGGCCTGGATGCTGATAATACACAGAGTGGGAGAAACTTCCTGGTGTTTTTTCTGGAGTTTTGTCCTCAAGCTATTCACCTCTAATATTTCTCTTTGAGTAGCTGAACAGTGATTTAAACAGTTCACTAAAAAAAAAAAAAAAGTCCATTGGTTCTTCTCTTATGTGCCTCTCCCAGGTGAGAACACAGTGGAGAGCATGATGGACAATCTCTGGTCTCTGCTCTCCAGGTGGACCAGCCCCCTTCTTCCTTGGACATTATTAACTGGTTCCATGGGATGTGGACTAGACCATGGAGCTTTGGGGAGGGGAGGTTTTGGGGTATCATGGGACGGGCACTGGACTGGGGAAAGGAAAACTGGGTTTTATTCTGATCTGCACAAATGGGCTGCAGGACTCTATCAAAGAGTCATGATTCTGGGCACTAATGGCAGAAAATGTAGCCCAAACTGGCTCAAGCAGAAATAGAAAATTTAATAGGTTATTTAAGTGAAAAAGATCAAGGGCAGATCTGGCTTCAGGAGCTGCTTGAGTTGAGTGCTCAGTGATGTGGAGATGGAGGTGGCTTGCTGGTCACTGAAGGTTCGGGCTCCTTCTTTCTTAGTGCAGAATTCTGGCCGTGAAGCAGGCCAGGCATGAACTACATTTCCCAGCCTCCCTTGCATTCAGGTGTGGCCATGTGACCAGTTACCACCAATGGACGAGGGTGGAAGGGGTAATGCATGGCTTCTAGATCAAGGGGCTTAAGAAACAGATATGCTTCCTCCACCCCATCGCCCCGCAAGGGCTGAGTACAGAGAATTCCAAGGCACTAGGGGAGGGTGCAGCATGAGGTAGAAGGATTCTGGATCCCAGATCATCTGAAAGACCCAGGTCAGGCTGTTATGTGAGCGAGAAATAAATTTTTATTGGCCCAAGCTGCTGAGATTTGGGGGCTTATTCGTTACAGCAGCTGGTCTTACCCTAACTAGTGCAGATGCCGCAAGGACCTCCTCCAGCTCTCTTCTCTGCCTTCTTCTCTGTTGGCTCCATGGGATGGCCAGGAAGTCAAGAGCTCCACTTCCCAGGTTCAAGCATAAAAGACTGTGTACTGCCCTCCTAATAGTCTGGACAAAATCTCAGACTTTGTATCTCATTGCTTAACTTTGTGAGCTTATCCCAGAATGAATGACTGTGTTCAGGGGGTTGCAGGGCTTGGACTGGTCAGCCAAGTGCACGTCCGTCCCTGGAGTCAATTGCCTGTGGGCTGACGTTGGGGACAGGAATGGGGCCCTGCACATTTGCCCATCAGCACTAACCTGGGCTTCAGGGTCCTTCTGGGTCAATAAGGGTGCTGGACATGGGGGTGCTGTGGAGGGGCTCTTGGGATGGAATGGCCTGGAGAGCTGCCCAGGCTTGACATCTGTGACTTGGTGATGCTCAAGTTCCGCCCAGCTGGGACATCGTGGAATTGGCTTGTTTGGGCTCTGGGTTGGCTCCCCCAGCTGAGCGTGTTCTATCTCCTCCATCCTTTTGTTCTTCCTCACATCCACGCAGGGCACCTTCTGGAAGGACATCAATGTCTGGGCCCAAAGTGTGCGGGTTTGAACATCACTCGCTCGGTCTCGCCCGCTGCCAGCACTCTGGCTGTTTCCTGCCATCCCGGACCCTTTGATCAGAAGGAATTCATCAGAGTCAATCTCTCCCCCCAAGAGGCAGCGTTTTCATGTCCTTGCCTGCGGCGCTGGTCTAGCCTCGCCTAATGGGAACGCGGTCCATGAGGCCCTTCGTATGGCAGATAATGAGGTGGATGGCTCTTTCAAACACCTCCTCCCAGAGGCCCTCCAGACTGCCCCCGGTCCACGCAGAGCTCTCTGAACTCCCAGGTGATTTCTACTTCGGCACCTAATTGTAGTCTGTCCTTTAAAGAAACAGTTTCCTACTCTTCCGTCTTGTGTAAAGTCCTTCAGGACAAGAATATATTTTCTCTTTTCTTGTGTTCCCCATGGGTCCTTGGGCAGAACTGAGCGCAGAGTCAAGGACATGAAACAAAATCAAGATGACATTTATTTAACAGGGTCTAACTGATGGACACCCTGCTGGGCGCATTTGCATCGGGGCTCCCGTGCGGTTCTCACCAGCGGCCCTGTGAATTGGATATCCGGACACACATTTTTACGCACAAAGAAAGTGACACTTAAGACAGACCGTGTCACACGCCCAAGGTCACACAAAGAGGAAGAGAGAGGATGACAATTCATATGCATGGCACTGTGATTCATTCAGCGTTTGTGTCTTCCTCCGTGGGCCCCGCTGCCGGGATGGGGGAGGACAATACGAGCAGAAGGGGGTTCTCTGTTAGTGTTCAGGGGCGGGGGCTCTGGGCTCGGGCTCCGTGGGTTCAGATCCTGCCTTGAGAGCTGAGCCGTGCCACCGGAGACCGAGCACTGCCTCTCTCCAGCCCCAGCGTCTGTGTGGGGTGGGGGCTGCAGGATGTCCGGGCCCTCTCTTTATCCCACACCGCTTCATTGACCAGTCCCTTGATGCAGCCCTTATTTGGCGCTTATGGTATGCCTGAAATGATTCTAAGTGCTTTACAAGTATTAGCACATTTCAGGCTCATCTTATGAAGTGAGTGTTATTGTTATACCTATTTTGCAGATGAGAAAACTGAGCTCAGAGAGGCTAAGGGACCGGCCAAGCATGAGAACTAGAACTCAAACCCAGTCTGCCTGGCTCCAAAGTCCCTGCTCTTAGCCTCTGTGTTCAACCGTCTGTTTATTTAATAAATAGTGATTGAATCGGATTGAATCACCCCAGTGATTTTGGCCAGGTCCGTTTGGGGGGGAAGATTTCATGAGTCCCCTGCGGGGCTGAGCCAACCATGTCCACCTTTCCCTTTGACCGTGATTCAGGAAGGAAGTCCCACTCCCACGAGGGAGGCCCTGACGGGGTTCCCAGGGGAGCCGGCAGTGCGGTCTCCGCCAGCTGCTCCGAGCCCCGGCGCTGCCCAGTGTGGTCCAGAGGCTCCGAAGTGCGATGCTCTGATGAGACCTGGATTGGCGGTGCCAGGTGCCACCAAGCCCTCTCTGCGGGCTGCACCCCCAGCACCTGCAGCAGCACCCCCATTCCCTGCACCCTCCCACCTCGAGGCAGCCCACAGGCTCTCACTCTGGCGCACAGAGTGGGTTTCAAAGGCGTCTTGTTCGATCTTTTCGGTCTCTTTTCCCCTCTGCTTGACTGGCAGCTATCCCACACCACCTCTGACAGATCTCAGGATTTCTGCGCAGTCCTTGGCATGGCTGATGATGGTAGCCGAGGCAGGAGGAACCAAAACCGGCCGGCAGGCTGCGGTGGGGCTTGGGGACCGATCCAAATGTGCCTTCTTCTCTCTGGCCTTCTCTTCCCCTTTGTGGCTCAGGCTGTTTGCAATTCGAGATGCCCTTTGAGGATGACTGTGCTCCCGGGGGAAGGGGGAAGGCAGGACCTGAGATCCAGGGCAGAGCCTCACTGCCCGCTGTCCTCATCACCACGTGCTCTTTCTTTCTCTTTGGAATTGAGTATGAAATATTTCTGTGCACAGACAGGTGCAAATGACATTGACCAAGTTCTGTTTACTCACCACTGGGGGTTTATCTCGCATTTCAAAAGTGGAATCACACATGGGTAGGCTCATCGTGAGCACTGCCCATCGTGCAGCCAGACACGTCTGGTCTCAAGTGTTTCCGGACCCCTTACCTACTTCGAAGGAGGCAGGTGGATATAAGTACCCCCCATCTTACAGATGAAGAAACGGAGTTTCAGAGAGGCGGGCTACGCCCTGCCATTGAGCACACAGCCAGGAAGGGATGGCACCAACATTCGAAAGCAAGGTTTGTCCACACAGCCCCCGCCTCCGCCTGCGCCCCACCAGAAGCCAAAGCAATGAGGACAAGAGACAACCGTGTTGTCATTGTCGTGTATGAGCCCCTTGAGCGAGGGACTGTATCTTCCCTGTGTCCTCGGTCCCTGGGCACCGGCTGGCTCTCGGTAAACACTTGTGTGACCTTGACTATGAGAAGGGGTTTGCTTGGGAGAGGGATCAGAGTAATGACTCTAGGACTCCAGATTAGGTTCCGAGGGCTGCTATAATGAAGGACCACAAACTGGGTGGCTTAAAACAACAGAAATTTATTCTCTTACGGTTCCAGAGTTTAGAAGTCCAAAGTCAAGGTGATGGTAGAGCTAGGCTCCCCTTAAAGGCTCCCCAGGAAAATCCCTCCTTGTCTGGAAGATTGCTGTCCTTGTCTGAGATGCTGGTGGCTGCCGGCAATCCTCGGGCTTCATTGTCCGGTAGGTGTGTCACACCAATCCCTGCCTCTGTCATCGCATGACCTTCCTCCCCACCTCCCCTCGCTCCTCTGTGTCTCTGCAAGTCTCTGTCTCCTTGGAGCAACTAGTCCCTTGATTTAGGGCCCACCCCAATCCAGTACGATCTTATCTTAACCGACTCTATTAACAAATAAGATCTCATTCTGAGGTTCTGGGTAGACATAAACTTTGGGGAGAGACCATTGAACCCGGTATAGACTCTAACCCGTCGTGTGCCAGCCGCGTGCCCTTGGGAAAGCCACTTACCTTGCTGGAGCTGAAATTCCTCATTTGCAAAAATGGGACCAAATAGGGTCTACTCACGCGAGATTTCTGAAATTAAGTGTAGTAATAATGTGACCACACCTGGTGTTCTGCAGACACCGCACTTAGCTGCGATTTCTCTGATTACTATTATTTCTATTATTAGATGAAATGCAAGGCGAATGTAGAATGGTGATGTTTATGTTTAGAAGGGGATATATTTAGAAGGTGATGAATTCCAACGGGGGCGCACACAATCTATTTGTTTATTTATGTGTTTATAATTACTGGGGCTTACGGGGGGACAGCAAATAACACCTTGCTGTGTGTCCAAGTTTGGAACCAATGGAGAAACAGATACCCAAGTCAGAAGGAGGTCAGACGTCATCCCGATCCTGATGAAACCATGCGGAGGGTGTGGCTCGGTTTTCAGCCCCCTCCCTAGGGCTCAGCTCACTGGCAAAGCGGCGCAGAGCCGGACAGAGCAGGCAACTCTGGTCCTACTCCTTCACCCAACCCCCCTGGGGGTGCCCTCTGCAGGCAAGGGGGCGGAGGAGGGTGGAGTGTGTCTGCACATGCTCAGAGTCATCCCAGACTCAGGGATCCAAGGGCTAGGGGGAGGGGGAGTTATCAGAAGACAGGAAATCAGGCGAAGACATTCCTCCAGCAGGTATATAAAAGTAATCCCAGGACTGCCACCTTCTAGCTGGGACACCTGTAGCAAGTCGACTTTGCCTGTCTGAGCCTGTTTTCTCATCTGTAAAATGGAGACTATGAGAGATCTTCGTTCTTAGGTCATGACATGATTTATTGCCTGTGAAGTGCTTGGAACAATGTCTATGTCAAAGCAGGAACTTAGTTGATATCAGCTTCGACTTCTATTACCTGTCTCCTCGCTACTGTGCAAGGCTCAGGATCTGTGGAAAGGCGGGGAACTTTAGTCTGATGCTTCTGTAAGATAATCTGATTCTGGGAAGGAGGTGGGGCACAGCGACCCCACCCGCCCTCAAGTTTCCTGAGAAAATGTACTTTGTGCTAAGTCATAGACTGTAGAGTGCTTCCTGAGTGAAGGGAGCTTTGATGTTATTGTGAAACATGAGAGCTGTTGGCGGAGCCCTGCTCCTGTCGCCTGAACTTGGAGAATCCCGGAGTGAAGAAGATTCCTGGCATTTGTGCTGGGCTGCGGGGAGGGTCACGGGCAGGCAGGAGGTCTCAGCAGCCCTGTGGGCACGGAGAAGTTGGCGCCAGGGGATGTTGGGATGCTGCGGGAGAGGATGACATCACCTGGAAAGCACTCTGCTCATCTCCCTCCAGGCTCGAGTAAAGGAGAGAAGGAGGACATGCTGGCTGGCAGGCTGGGAGGTTTCCTTTTCCCGTGAGCATCCACCACGCTGCCCGAGGGGCTGCCTCCTGCCTGGAACTGACCCTTCCAGGGCTGCGTCCCTCGTGGCACAGCTGTGCAGAGCCGGATGTGGGCCCCTCATAGGTGGTTCTGGAGGCCAAACAGCCTGGTGCTGCCCTCGAGTCCAGAGGTGGGGGTGGGGAGGGGGGCAGATGGCAACTCAGAGCCCTGTCCCAAAGGTTTGCATCCTGGGATGTGGTGCCCCAGGCTGAACAGAAGTCCACAGAAGTTAGTGGCCCTCTGAGTGGTTGACCTCTCAAGCATTCTAAAGTCAAACAAAATGAATGTGTTATGAGGAATTTTGGATTATCTAGGCTCCAGGCTCTTTCCCTGGTCTAGAGAAAAAGGAGACAGCTTGAATTTGAGTCCTTGAGCAGGTTACTAAATCTCTCTGAGCCTCAGTCTCTTCATCCATCCGGTGGAGATGATGACAGAGCACCCTCCTCTTCATCGGGGATGTAATGAAGATTAGCAGACAAAATCATGTGAATATCTTAGCACGATGCCTGGCACACAGTAAGTGCTTACTGAATGTTAGCTGTAGCAACAGTGATGGCAGGGATGGTGGTGGTGATGCTGGTGGTGAGGACGGAGAGGATGGTGGTGATTGTGGTGAGGATAGAGGTGATGGTGGGAGGGGGTGATGATATCTGTGAGGATGATGGTGGCAGTAGTGATGGTGTTGGTGGTGGTAATGATGGTGGTGTTGGTGGTGATGGTGGTGGTGAGGATGGAGATGATGGTAGTAATGGTAATGGTGGTGATGGTGATGATGATGATGATGGAGATGATGGTGGTGATGGTGGTCATGGTGGTCATGGTGGTGTTGGTGGTGAGGATGGAGATGATGGTGGTGGTGATAGTGGTGGTGGTAATGATGGTGGTGGTGGTGATGGTGGTGGTGAGGATGGAGATGATGATGGTGGTGATGGTGTTGTTGGTGGTGATGGTGTTGGTAGTGGTGATGGTGTTGTTGGTGGTAATGATGGTGGTGTTGGTGTTGATGGTGGTGGTGAGGATGGAGATGATGGTAGTAATGGTAGTGGTGGTGATGGTCATGATGGAGATGATGGTGGTGATGGTGTTGTTGGTGGTGATAGTGTTGGTAGTGGTGATGGTGTTGGTGGTAGTAATGATGGTGGTGTTGGTGTTGATGGTGGTGGTGAGGATGGAGATGATGGTAGTAATGGTAGTGGTGGTGATGGTCATGATGATGGAGATGATGATGGTGGTGATGGTGGTCATGGCAGGGATGGTGGTGATGGTGGTGGTGGTGGTGAAGATGGAGATGATGGTGGTGGTGGTGGTGATGATGGTGGTGATGTAGTTCCAGGCCTGGGATTTGGTGCTGGTGATACGGAGATTTAAAAAGGAAAGCAGGAGACATAAACACGTAATTGGTAATTGCCTTACTTTGTGTGACAAGAGCAGTTATGAGGAACATGAGGCTGAAGGTGTCAACTCTTCAAGAAAATGCTTGTTTTAAAAAATCAATTGTTTTCCATATTTTTAAAAAAGTGAAAGGCATTGATTGCATGGAGGGGAAACCACCCGTGCAGTGACTTGGAGGCCGGAAATGGCAGGGTGTCCCCTGTCGCTAGAGCGCGAAGCCTGGGCTGGGGCTGGGGTGGTAAGGCACGGGCTGGAGAGGTAAGCAGGGCGTCGAATGCCCCCCCCCCAAAGGAATCTGGCCTTGTTCTTACAACGATGGGGATGTACTGAGCACACAGCCTAACTAGATCAGCTAGGATGAGGGGTAGTCGGAGACCCCTGATGGTACCGGCTCTTGTGCATGTGAGGAGGGGTGATGGTGGGTGGGGGAAGGCTCAGAGCAGCCAGAGACCCATGAGGAAGGGGTGTTGTCCTGCGATCGGGCTTCAGGGGCTGGAGGCGTCAGTGAATAGGGAGCTGGTGTGGGACCCAGAACTGGGGACACGGGGATGGCGGCTCAGTCACCATGTCCACTTTGGTTTCTGTCCATTTCCCTGGCCCAATGCTCGCTACAGGCAGCCTCCAACACTCTTCTCAGACCGACTTATCTGGGACCCAAGCTTCCCCGAGCCAGGGCCCCAGCTACACAGTGAACGTTGATTAACCTACGCTCTTTCCTTCCTTCCTTCCTTCCTTCCTTCCTTCCTTCCTTCCTTCCTTCCTTCCTTCCTCCCTTCCTTCCTTCCTTCCTTCCTTCCATGTCTGCTTTGTTCAGTGCAAGACAGTTAGCTCTTGGTGATGGCTTTGCCCTCTGATTACCGCAAAGTGCTGAGGGGGTGGCCCCAGGTGTGTGTGTACCTGCGTGTGTCTGTCTTAACGGTGCAGGGGACTGGACCCTTCCCAGAGACTGTGGGTCCTGAGCCACATTTTCCAGGCTAGGTGTCTCCCTCTCTAGACCATGCCCTCCTGGAAGGCAGAGGTTGGCTCTAACTGTCCTGTGCCCAGTGCAGGACATGGAAGGTCCTAGAAGCTTTGCTCCTGTGTGTTGAATGAATGCATGCATGAACGATGAGCTGGAGCGAGGATTGGGGGAGAGAGGCTGCTTCCAGCCAGTTCTCCCCCTTGCTGGGAGCTGGCGCCTCGCTCCCCCGGCTGGTTACTGAAGGCCTGGGCAGCCCCTTGCTGGGAGCTGGCGCCTCGTCCCCCTGGCTGGTTACGGCAGGCCCAGGCAGCAAACCCTGCGGAAATATAGAGTGTTATCTAAATGCTAAATAGCAGCAGTAACAGCCGAGATGGGCTCTATGAACAATGTGCAGGCTTATTGGCTGTAGCCTGCCTCCTGTCCTCCCCGCTAAAGACGCCGTTCTAGAAGGCCTGTCGGGCCCGGTTAGTGTTCACACTTTGTCAGGACCAGGGAGCATCTCCGAGGTGGCACACGCGTGCGGGCCGCGCGGGCAGCAGCTGGGGGAGTGCCAGGCTGCGGGCATCCGGTCCCGGGGCAGGGGTGGCACAGCCGACCTTGTGTGACCTTGCGGACAGAGGCCTGATTCCCCCGATACCCCCAACACATTCTCAGCTTCCTCCTTCATCACTGAAAAGAATTTCACGACTGTCCCTGGAAGCCTGTTGTGCACCAGGTACCTGCCTCACTTTGTTGCCGAGTCTTCCAACGAGCCCAGAAAATTCTCCATTTTACAGACAGGGAAACTGGGGCTCAGGTGGGGGGAGCAGACCCCCCAGCTAGTGAGTGCTATAAATAGGCTGTAGCCCAAGGCCGCCTGAGCGCAGGCCTCTGCTGGCAGCCAACAGGAGGGGCAGGCGGGATCACAGGTTTGTAGAGTGTTTGTAGTGGAGGGAAGCTTTGTTCAAACAAAATCTTACACAGAAACTCTCCACGGGAAACAGATGAAAGCGGATGGGGCTGACTGAAGCCGGAGAGGGGCTGCGGGGGGGGGAGGTTGGCCCTTCCTGACTGCCCTCCCTCCCACCTTGCAGCAGGCAGGGCTCCCGTGGGGGCTCAGCCCGGGTCCCTCGGAGGGTCGTGGTGACCTGAAAGGTCAGGAACTCATCTTCCTGGGCTGGAGGGGGACCCCGAGCCCACAGGGTTTCCTGGGAAGGACCCGGATAGAGCCACACTTGAGCGTTACGGCCCGCCGCTCCGTAGGTGACCCTGGGCTTGTGGATTATCCAGGCTGGGCCCCCTCCAGCCATCTCCTCTAGAGGGGCCTCGCCGGGGCAGCTGGGGGGTCACTGCCTGCCCTTTGACCCTCTGATGGTAGAAGCAGAGGGGACTGCGGGGGATCGTGATTCTTCATCCTCCCATGAGGCTTATCGCCCAGAGTCTGCGTGGCTCGCTGTCACCTCGGATGTGCTCAGGAGGAGGCCTGGGCAGGACCCGGAGGTGTAGGGCCCAGAGCTGGGCAGTGAAGTGGGCGTGGAAAGGGCGGGGTGGCGCCCGATCGGGCCTAGGGAGGTGCTAACAATTGCGGGGTGTGGGCCGAGATTTCCCCTGGGCCGCCGCTGGAGTCCCTATCACTTGGTCCTGGAGATGAGGGACAAATTCCCAAAAAGAACGAAGGGCTCAGTGAATGGGGTGGGGGGCATGGGGTCTGAGGGGAGGGTCTCAGTAAGAGGGGGACCCCTCGGATTGACAGACCCTCCAGGGGCTGCTCTGGGAAAGGTCATTTTGGAGGACAAGTCAAATCCCCTCTGAAGTGGGATTAATGGTTCATTTTTGGGGTTCGGTTTGTGGTCGGTCTCCGTTACTCCGCCCAACCCCCTCTCCTGATAAACGCTTGAGCCCCAAGTGTCCGTTCCCCACTGTGACCCCTTTTTCTACTCTGCTTCTCTGTCTTGTGGTCTCAAGCTCATCAAAACACCACCCCTGACCCCAGACTCCAGCTCTGACCCCACCCAGTCCGGGACCTGGTAATCCTGGATTCTAGTCCCACCAAGGCCCCGCCTCCGCTTCCTCACCTGTGCATCGAGGGTGTTGGGAGAGATGACCCCTGAGGGTCACCAGGGCTGGGAAACCCCAGAAAGCTTCAACTGGAAGTCTGTGCCCCACCCTTCCTCCCCCCTTGGGCTGGCGCCCGGCTGCCTCCACCATCAGTCACTCTAGGTGGACTCTGAAAAGTCCATTTGGTTTATTAACACAAACACTCTTGGCACAAGCCCGGGAACCGCAAATTGGATGGGAGTTCACGGAAGTCAGGGGATGTGTTTATCACCTCCCGCTCGGTCACCTGTCGCAGGGTGAGGGCTGCTCTTGGGGGAGGGGCCCAGGGGTGAATGGCGTCACCTCCCAAAAGGACCCCTGCGTGGCCGCCGTGGGCTGCTCTTTGCCTGGCGGGCGGGGGCTGCTCGCTCATCTCTGTTCCACGCCCACCAAGGTCCTGCTCCTGTCCGGGCCTCAGGGTCTCCTCCCATGACTGGGGACCCGAGGAGCTGGGGTCACAGTCTGGACGCTGGCACCAGAACCTGTTCTGCCGGCGGCTGGCCGAGGGACTGCCAACGGTCCCCTGCCCCCTGCCCTCCCCCACTCTCACTCTCCCCAACTGTATAATGGGGTCACCTCTGTAATCATGAACCCTGGGGCTTTCCAGATTAACAATAATAAATAATAATAATAACAAAGCCAAGCATGTGCCAGCACTTTGTATATTAGGAAATGTCGTCCTCGCAAGAACCCAATGAGATGGGTACTGTCCCTGGCCCCATTTCCTGGGTGGGGACCCCGAGGCAGCCAAGGTTACCAGGTTCTAATGAGGGCTGGGGACACCATGCTCTCACCCCTGGGAGGGTGGCTCATGGGGGCCAGGAACTGCAGAGTGGGGACAGATGGGGAGAAGCCCGGAGAGGAGGTGGC
Source organism: Potos flavus (assembly GCA_028534135.1). Taxonomy (NCBI): domain Eukaryota; kingdom Metazoa; phylum Chordata; class Mammalia; order Carnivora; family Procyonidae; genus Potos; species Potos flavus. The sequence continues at coordinate 155,077,032 of CM052900.1, read as the reverse complement.
AGCTGTCTTGTCGTCTTGAGGTGCGAGGTCAGCCCTGGGGCAGAGGGGACCAGGAGCGGGCGTTCCAGGCACTGGGAACAGCATGTGCGGGCATCTGGGGGGCTGCCTCGTGTCGGCCCAGCCAGCCCAGGAGCAGCAGGTGGTTTGATACGGAGGGATTTTGAGAGGAGCCCCGGGCCTGTTTGTGGGCACATTCAGTTTGGTCACGAAATACCATGACTGGGGGGCTCAGAGCACAGACGTTCGTTCCTCACAGCTCTGGAGATGCGTCGCAGCACGGTGTCGATGATGCGGTCCTCTGGCCTCTCTCTGGGTCCTCCGGTGGCCCAGGGAATGAAGCGAGAGCCAGCTCTCGGCATCTCTTCTCCGAGGGGCACCGATCCTATCACGGGGGCCCCACCCTCACGACCCATCTAGCCCTGGTACCCACTCGCCTCCCTGGGGCCACCTCTGCAAATATGGCCTTGGGGGGCTTCAGCAAGTGAATTTGGGGGGTGTGCAGTTCAGTCCACTGCACGCCGGCTCTGGGGAATTTCTGCAGAGACTCAAGCAAGCAGGGCCCCGGGATGGAACTTTTCCTCTCGGCTCCTAGGACCGTGGGGCAATCAGACGCCTGCAGGAAGGGTGTAAAAGGCACCTCGAGCTCTTCTGGAGTGGCGGGTGGCGGAGGGGCTCCGCTCCCTGGGAGGGGTGGACCTTCGGAGCCCGCCTGGCGGACAGGGAAGGGGTGGGCGCCTTCGCCTGGAAGAGGAGGGTCCCCCGAGGCTGGAAGCCATTCTCTTTAAAGACCTTGTCTCGGTCTTTCATCCGGGCTGCGGGGCGGCTTGCTCTCCACTGCTGGACACTGGGAGAGGCGGGCTTAGGTCCCCCTGCAGCCGGTGAGGCGGGTCTCCTGAGAGCCAGGTCTCGCAGGAAGGTGAGGGCACCTGGTCCTGGAGGGCTGGGGCCTTGGAATCAGCCTGGCCTAGCCTGCTGGCCACTTTCTGGACGACAAAACTGAGGCTCCCCAGCGTGTTCTTCAGGAGACTTGTTCAAGGTCACACAGAGGCGGTGGTGGAGTGGGGCTGGCCCTGCGGCCCCGGAGCCGGGTTGGTTCCCCTGCACCGGGAATTCCTACAGCCCCCGCTGCTGGTCAACCGTGGCTCTTCTCGCTCCTTGCCTTCCTCCTCCCCTCCACCCTTCCTTCCCACCTTCTCTCCTCTCCCCACATGCATTTCCCCACACTGCTCATCCCCCAGCCCCAGCCCCAGGGAGCAGCCCTCTGCCTGCCCTGCCTTTGTGAGGAGCATAAATGGAGAATGTAGGTCAGGGAGATGAATTGTGCATTGAGGTGAGCAGGTGCGCAGGGGTGGGGGGCGGGGGGCGGCCCTACCTGACGGTGAGCACTACATCCTCTCGAGTGCTCAAGAGTAGGACTTGGGAGACTTGCCCCCACCATGCCCAGAGCAGGTACCCTCTCTTCCAGAAGGGGCAAGGGGGAGGGACAGGGGCCTTGCTCCGAGGCTGCCCGCCTGCCCTCTGCCACCTCCAGTATCCATCCCTTCCCATCCCTTCTCCCTCTACCCCGTCTCTACAGCACCCCTCAGCTCCGGGCCTGGGCGCGGGGACTCCAGGAACACCTCCTCCGTGGCTCACCCCCCTCCTCCATGCAGTCAGAGGGTCTCTAACTCTGACCACGCCCCTGCCCAGCTCCTGCCCCTCCCTCACCCCCAGGACCTGTAGAACACGCCCCCCACTGGGATGTAGACTCCGCCCCCTCGGGCCGCACCTCCCACTCCCCCTTCCGCCCCTCCTCCCGCCTCCGTACCTGCACTTGAGACTCGCAATTTTGGCCCACCCCACGGGCTCACTCCTTGAAGCAACGACTCTGGAGCTAGGCTACCTGCGAGGTCCCCGCTTACACATCGGGTGATGTGCAAGTCACCCAAACCTTTGTGCCTTTGTCTCCTGATCTATAAATTGGGGGGCTCAGTAGCACTCCCCTCATATACAAACAGCTTCAACAGGGCCTCCCATAAAGTAGGTGCTACATAAGGGTTATTACAATGATGATGATATATTTTGGGGGAAGCTGACCTGGGGACCCGGAACACAGAGGTGCATTTCAGGCCCGTCTCGGCTTCTGCCCAGCACTGAGCCTAGTAGATTTCCAGCAAGCGCCAGTTGAACAGATCAGTGAAAGGGGAAGGATCTACTCTCTGGGATCCCCCAGTCCGGTGGAGAGGACACGGCCCTAGCCAGTCAGGTGAGGGACACAAGCCACCCTCATATGTAAACATACGTTTCCAAAGGGTGTAGACTGGTCGGGTCTCTGCAGCCCACCAGGCAATGCTAGATAAAGGGAGCCCCCATCAGTGTGTGCGAGCAGGAGATAAAAGACCACTTCCTAGGGAAGGAGTTGTCCTGATACAGCACAGGCAGGTTTGGGGCTCCCTCTCCTACTCTCTGTCCACTCTGCAGACTGGTTCGGCCAAGGGTGTCCCCCCAGCTGCCTGTTATGACCCCCTGTGCCCTTGGGTGGTCTCTGCTGGAGGGCAGGGAAAGGGAAATGCGCTAACGTGCCCTGAGAGTCTCTGGGCCAGGGAGCCAAAGGTGGCTGCCCTTTCAAGTTTCACTTCTGCGTTCTGTCCCAGCCCACCCCTCCACCCCAGGAGGCCTTAGCGCCCCCTTCAGCTCCGATACCCTCAGAGTCCACACACACATCCTGAGCACCAGCATCTGCCATCTCCTCGAATGCTCACACCAGCCCTCCAGGGGGATGGTAGGAGCTCCATTTTACAGGTGGGAAACTGAGCCCTGGGTGTCGTGACTTGCCCAAGGTCACACGGTTAGCTGGTGGAACACTTGGGCGGGAGCCAAGAAAAAGCCCCTGCCCATGTCACCTCAACCCTCCTGCACCCCTCCACATGAAGACATCGTAGAGGCTTCCTTGGCTCAGTTTCTCCATCTGCCGAGGGGCTCCTCTTCTTTCTCTGCTCCCTGGGCTCTGGAGGGTTAATCCAGGCCAGCTCCGGGAGCACCTGGGAGGAGACGAGTTATAAATAGAACTTAGGGCGGCAATGTGCCAGTAGCCACCTTTGAGCCTCAAGGCACGGTCCTGGTGCCAGCCGTTTGCAAGGGTACCAGTGGGCAGCACGGTCTCCCCAAAATTTGCTTGTCTGGGACGTGTTGCAAAAGTCATTCCGTCTCATGCACTCTCCTCCCTCCCCTCCTGCGCATCTCTTTCCTTATTCTCCTTCTACAGCCTCTTCTTCCCCAGGGATGCTGGGCTGAGGGAACCCTGTTGACTATAGTCTAGGGCAGAATCCACGATTGTTCTAGACCTCGGTTTGCTTGACTCCCTGTAACAGGCTAAATGGTGGCCCCTGGCAATAGCAGGTCCGAATCCTGGCTTGAGGAAATGTGACCTTATTTGGAAAAAGGCTTCTAGATGTGATTAAGTTAAGGCTCTTGAATTAAAAAGAGAACTACCGTAGGGTGTCTGGGGGGCTCCATCGGTTAAGCATCTGACTCTTGGTTTTAGCTCAGGTCGTGATCTCAGGGTCATGAGATCAAGCCCCGCATTGGGCTCTGCACTGGGCGTGAGGTCTGCTTAAGATTCTCTCTCTCCCTCTCCCTCTGCCCCACCACCACCTGTCTAAGAAAAAAAAAAAAAATGGAACTACCATAGATCCAGCAATTTCACTTTTGGGTATTTATCCAAAGGAAATGAAAACACTAATTTGAAAAGATACCTGCACCCCTCCCCCCCATGCCATGTTCACTGCAACGTCATTTACAACAGCGGAGACATGGAAGCAACCTAAGTGTCCACTGATGGATGGATGGCTAAAGAAACATCACACACACACACACACACACACACACACACACACACACACCACTGGACTACTACTTGGCCATGAAAAAGAAGGAAATCTTGCCGCTTGCAACACCATGGATGGACCTTGAGGGTATTATGCCAAGTGAAGAGAAAAACAAATAATCATGTGATCTCACTTATATGTGGAACCTAAAATATGATTAAAAAAATCCAACCCATAGGAACAGAGGATAGATTGGTGGTTGACGGGGGAGGGGGGATGAAATGGGGAAAGGTGGTCAAAAGGTACAAACTTCTAATTATAAAATAACCAAGTCCTAGGGGATGTCGTCCATGGTGACATGGTGACCATGGGTAACAATACATGTTGAATATTTGAAAGTTGCTAAGAGATTAGGTCTTAAAAGCACTCATCAGGAGGGAAACAGTGTGTAACTAAGTGGTGACTTCATTATGTGTATTTTGCATGGTGGTTATTTTACGATGTATACGAATGTTGAATCATTATGTGCACCTGGAACTAATATAATGTCATATGTCAATTATATCTCAATTAAAAAATGATTTAAAAAGATGGGGGGATTTGGATGATCCGGGGGGCTCTAAATGCCATTGCAGGTGCCCCTGTGAGTGTTGAGGGGAAGGTGAGGTGGGGGCCGAGGCAGGGATTGGAGGCCTGCAGCCCCAAACCGGGGAACACTTGCAGCTTCCAGAAGCTGGAGGGGTGAGGAAAGGATGCTCCTGAGAGCCTCCAGAGAAAGTCTGCCCTGCTGGCACCTCGAGCTGGGCCCCAAGAGACTGATTTCTGACTTCTGACCTCTAGCACTTTCTGAGAATAAGCGAATTTCTGCTGTTCTAAGCTGCCTCATTTACGATATTTGGTAACTAATACACTGTTTGTGGAAGGCAGAGGAGGACTTGGTCAGAGGGTCCGAGAGAGAAGGGAGGTAGACTGAGGCACGGATGGTTGGATGGAAGGGGGCATGGGGGCTTGAGAGCTCTTCGAGCGTGAGGCTGGGGCCGATGGGGCTTTGCTGACACAGACAAGGCTTGAGGGGGAGCAGTGAGCACATTAATCAAAGGTGAGAAGAGCTTCCTAGTGGCCCTTCCCTTCCCTCCTGTCCCCTCCCCTCTGCAGGGAGTGGCGGGGATGCACAGGGCTGTGCTTCTCAGATGTGGTATATTAGCATCACCTGGGAAATTTTAAATGTCCTGACCGCCCAGATTGCACCAAGACTCACAAAATCGGAGTCTCTGTGGCCGGCCTTAGGCATATTAGTACATTTACTTTTTAAAGCATTTTAGATGGTCCCAGCATGCAGGCGAGAGTGAGACCCCCTTGTCTAGGGTCTGAGAGCCAGGACACCAGGTTCTAGCCCTGCTCTGTCCCGAACTTCCTGTGTGGACAGGCCATGGGTTACTTTCCCTGTTCACTGGCCACATCTCCTTCCTATGCGGGCAGCATCCTGATTTCCTGCTGGACCTGCCACCCCTCCCCCACTCTCAGGCTTTGTGAAGTGCCGGGGCCTAATCCACCCAGTTGGTCCCCGGAGCCAGCATGTGACCCAGGCCTGCACAACCAGCACACTCTGTCTTCTTCAGCCACCAGAGGCTGGCTTTGGGGCGCACACACGACCTGGGCACTTGGCCTGCTATTATCAGCAAAGAGCCAGCTAAACTAGGAGGATGTGAGCCTGGAGGCTGCCAGGTGGACAGAATCTGGTCCAGCAGTAAGGGCAGCACAGAGAAGGCCAGTGCTGAGCTGGAGAGACCTGAGCCCCTAGATCCAGCCAAGCCTGAAGGTGCACTGCGGGACCACTCAGATACATGAACCCATCATTTCTGTTTGCATTTAAGTTGATGTGGGGCTGGCTTCTGTCATAAGAGAGATACGAGAGTCTTGTCTAAAACACTATGTGATCTTGGGCAGGTCTTCCTCTGGACTCTGCTGTCTCTCCACAGCATGGTGATCTCACTTAGTAATTCTTCAGAGTCCCTTCCAGCTCGAACAGTCTATATCTTGCCCCTCTGCCTAGCTCTTGGACGATGCGCTTTCTCTGGCTTCGTCAGGTCGGGCGTAGCTCTGGGAGTCTGGGGTCCCATGCAGGGCTGCGAAGAGGCTCAGCTTGGGGCTCTGGAGGCTGGAGGGGTAAGAGAGGTACAGGGGGACACGCTTTATTGGACAACATTAATTAATGAAACAAAACAGTCTTCCAAATAAGGTCACAGTCTACACCTTCCAGGGATGAAGACGCGGTCTCCTTATCCTTCGGGCGCCATTCAGCCTGTTACAGGGAGTGGAGTCACCGTGGTAAAAATCCTGGGTATCTCTATGAAGATTGAACCAAGCCACCGCTCCCTGTAACTCGGTGCGGAACTCAGCTAACTCAGCTCCCGTCTCTCAGTGCTCAAGTCTGCCCGTAGCCAGTAACTATTAGCTACTCCGCCCAGGGGAAACCTCCCTTGTGGTCTCAAGTTTGCACGAAGTAGGCCAACTGCAATTCCCAAGGCTCTGAAGCTGTCTGACCCTGACCAGGTTCTGAAGATCATAACCTGGAGAAAAAACATACACGCAACGAAATATGCTTCAGTGTCCGAGGTGGATGTCACCGTCATTCCATCACCAGCACCGCTCCCTGTATTACCCGGGACAAGTCTCTCAACCTGGGGCAGCCACCCGTGTTTATATACCCATCCCGGAGCCAATCACTGTGGCCGGTGGGAGGGTATATGCGGATTGGCCAGATCTGGTCACATGCCCACTCTGGGGGGCGGGGAAGAGTGATAGCCCTGCCCACCCACATAGACCCACACGGAGGACAGTCTGGGTACCCAGTAAATTTCGAATTACTAATCCCAGCCCCTGACTCCAGCCCGCAGGCAGCCCACCCCGGGAAGGGGGCTCTCAGTGCCTCCCTGTTTCCTCTCCAGGCTGGTCCCAGCAGGTGCACAGTAGAGCCCGGTGTGGAGGAGGCAGGAGGCTGGTCCGGCAGCCTCAGTATATTTGGGAGCCTGCCTTCAACCGGGTGAGACTACTGTCAGTACTTCAGTTGGAACCTCCTTCCCCTTCATCTCTTCCCTCCAGGACGCCCTGACCTCCATGTCCATGCTCACCACAGGCCAGACGCGGGTTCAGATTCTCAGTTGTTCTGGGGATCCTGTCCCATTTCTGGCAGTGGCCCAAGCCTGACCCCTGTTCCTGCCTCCCTCTCCCTCCTGTCTCTAGCCACCATGCCTCTCCACGTAGAGAAATCAGTGTGCACTAGGGCAGTGAATAGTGCTTGCTGTAATGGGTGCCAGGTATCGCCAGCCTCTCCTAGGGGCGAGCCCCAGCACCCCTCTGGATGGGGCCCAGAACCTCGCAGCTCTCCCCTTCCAGCTCTTCACAGGGACAGACCCACAAACACACTCTGGGCATCTCCAGGGAACTGTAGGCCCCCTAAACCTTGGCCTCCAGGTTACCCCCAAAGTCTGCCTCCCTGTGTGGAGAATCTCCAGGTCGTGATCATGGGCTTTGGAAACAGAAAGTTCTGGGTTCAGCTTCTAGCCATTCACTAGCTGAGTGACTGGGGCAAGTGGCCGGCTGCCTCTGAGCCCGGCTTCCTCTTTGCAGAAAGTGAGGATAGTATTTATTTCTCTAGGATTGTCAGAATTACTGGGGGGCAATGTGGGAAAAGCACACGTCCTGTGCTCCATGAATGGTGTCTGGCATTCCCTCAGGTCCTGTTTTATGCTCTTAACTCATTTTATGCATTTTTGTCTTGGGCTGGACTATTCAGGATCATTGAAATCTCTCCTTGGGTTCGAATTCTCCCCCAGCCCTCAGAGAACAGTTTTCTAGAGCATCCTGGAAGTTGATACAGGAAATTTCTCTAATGAAACAGAAATAGACTGACTTTGCCCAAGAGAGAAATGCACCTTCCTTACAGGTCTGAGAATAGTTTTCGGCGATGCTGTTGGTATCTGCCTGCCTAGATGCTCTGGGATCCCTCTTCCTGGGTGTGTGTGTCCGTCCCCTGGTTGCTGGGGGCAAATAATGCTGAAGGCACCTCCCAGAGGGTAGCCCATGGATTACTAGAGCCACTAACTCAGAGATATCAGGGAGGTTAGGCTTCTGCCCCCACGTGGCCATTGGCCAGTGACTGCCTGGGCTGTGTCAGTGCGTGTGTGTGTGTGTGTGTGTGTGTGTGTAGGGGCTGTGGAAACCCAACTCCCTTGTCTTAAAGTGGGACAAACTCTTCCGTGCAGTTTATATTCCTGAGCTCTCCACGGGATCTAGCGTGTCATCTGAACCACATGTATTTGCTTAGCCCCTTGCCTTCCTGTCCTGTTTCCCTCCCCCCCCCCCCACCCTCACAGGCTTCTCCTGAGAGCTCGCCCTTAAAAAACCACTTGCATGCAAATCCCATCCCAGGCTCTGCTTCTGGAAAACCTGACCTAAGATAATAACTAACATTTTATTGAGCACATACTATGCCAGACGCCATTCTAAGCGTTCAACCTATGCGAACAAATCCAATCACCTCACCCCTCTGTGAAGTAGGCACTGGGAAGGCAGTTGCTGACATGGAGCGAATTCTCACTAGGGCTGACCTTTCGAACCAGAAGATAATTACGGAAAGGATAATGTGTGCCTTCCCAGGCTAGGTCATAAGCGATGCCGAGGCTTCCGTCTTGCTCTCTTGGGTCACCTTCCAAGGGGAAGCCAGGTGCTTTGTCGTGAGGACACTCAAGCAGTCCTCTGGGAACATTATCCGGTGAGGAACTGAGTCCTCTTGCCAACAGCCAGCACGAACTTGAAAACTTGCCAGGCATTGAGTCTGCCATCTTGGAATCAGATTCTCTGGCCCCAGGCAAGCCTTCAGATGATGGCGGCCCCAGATGACATCTCGAGAGACTCCAAGCCAGAAGCACCCAGCTAAGCTACTCCCGAATCTCTGGCTCCAGAAAGGGATCTTAAGTGTTAATTGTTTTAAGCCACAAAGTCTTTGGAAAACATTAAGTTTTATTATTGAATCTGGTGCTGCTCTGGGTGACTGGTCACTTGATTCCAAGGGGCCTCTGAGAAGCGTGTGAGATGGGTCTCAAGACCCCCTACCTGTTCAGATGAGGAGGAAGGGAGCATTTATCTGTTGGCTTCCAACTTCCACTGTCCAGGGGTTGCCTTATGAGCATGAACACGTCTGCGCTTGTGGGTGGTACATGCATGTGCAACAGGAGGGTCCCTGCGGGCATCCTGTGTCACCGAGGGAGGACACCTCGGGGCAGAAACAAGGCACTTCCCAGTGGCTCCACAGATTGGATTCTGTGCAGAACTGTCACCACAGCCATGGTTGGAGCAAGAGGTGGGACCAAGGGCAACAGACTGGGCGTCCAAGAGGTTTCCTATACACCACGCAGGAGGGAGGCAGTCTGTGCATAAGCGAGTAACTGAGAGATGATGGGGTCAGTGAGTGGGAGAGTGAATACAGGAGGGAACAGTCTCCGCGGGGGAGAAGAAATTTTACCTCCCGTCCAAGAAATATTACCTCCCGTCCACCGGTGTGATTCCGGCAGCCTGGGCAGAGTCAGGGATGGAGAGATACCCGGGCTGTGCTTCCAGATCCAGGCGGGATCCTCTCGCATTGCCACTCAGCTCTGTCTCCTCGTCCTCCCTGCAGGAGAGGGGGCCTTGAATCCTGCCAGCGAGTTCCAGTAAGGGACAGAGACAGAGACAGAGAGTGAGCCTTCAGCTGCCCCTGGCTCCTAGCACGAGGCAGTGTGGGGCTGGAGGGAGAGCCCCCGGTGCCTTTTCCTGCAGGTGGCATCTTGCTAGAGCAACAACCCTGTCCTCTGGAGCTTGACAGGGACATCACAGACCTGGAAGGTGTTCCGCGGCCTGGAAACTGGGCCGGAACAACCTTTTGGTGGGCTGGGAATGTCCGGCTGGGTTTTTGAGAAGAGTCACGGCTCCATGGCCACATGACTCCCCACTTCCTCCTCCCTTTCTTCAGAGAAGAAAACAGGGCCCGAATGACATCTCTCAGTCCCCATACAGTCCTGTATCGTCAACATCCTGATTGTCCCCATTTTACAGATGGAGGAAGCGAGGCCCAGAGAAGGAGGGACTTGTCCTGGATCTGTGGCAAGACGGGGACGAGAACCCCTTCAGGGGTCTTTCCTATTCACGTCCGGAGAAGGAGTGGCCAAAACCACCAATTCAATGAGGAAAATAGGCTACAGCATAATTTTGAAAAAGGAGGGTGGCCGGAGCCCTGGATCAGAATCCTGCAGATCTTTTGCGAACCCCAGCTCTGGTCCCTGCTTGGGATCTGAGGCAAGTCATTCTCCACTCTGAGCCTCGGCTTTCCCTGGGGAAGGAGGGGTCTGGACTGCAGACGCACTGCTGTCCTCTGCTGGGAACCCTGGCCTGGAACCGCAGTGGAGTGCTGCCTCGCATTTATTAAGCACCTACTACATACCTGCCCCAGGCAAGGCAATCAACACATGTGTTTGCTTGCCCCCATGACTCCGTAAGGCTGGCATGACCGAGGCTGCTTTACAAATGAAGAAGCAGAGGTTCTGAGAGATGAGGGCTGAGCTAACTTTCCCAGAGACACCGAGCTGCTAAAGCCTAGAAGCAAGAATTGAACCCAGGTCCCCCTTTGAGCCACTAAGCTACACGGCATCCTAAGGAAAAGCGTTTGCTTTTCTTGCTGCTGCTGCTCATGGGGATACATCAGTGAGTGCCATTTATTGGGTACCTACTATTAGTCAGGTTTTTTTCCAGGTGATTCTATGTGTTACGCAAATCTCTGGATCAGTGAAGACCTTTTCATTTGCAAAGGAAGAAATCCAATGCAGACTGAGTCAGGCAAAAATATTTATTGGCTTCTGTAATTGATATATCCTGGGATGGATCCCTGCATAGCCAGATCTAGGGCTAAATCTTATCTTCTGTTTTCTCCATTCCACTCTGCTCAATTCCATTCCCTGCCCTGTGCTGGAGCAGGGATTTTTTTCCACGTGGCTGCCCCCAGATTTCCACCCCTGCGGCTTGGGTGGAACAGGGACTGTCAATCACTCACGTGCCTATAGCTATTCCAGGGAAGGTCGCTGATTGGCTGTTCTCTGGAGCGTAAGCCCACCCTTGGGCTCATCAGTATTTCCAGGGCCGATCAGTATTTCCGGACTGGTTGCTGTTTCCAGGGCTGATCTGTGTTTTCAGGGCAGTGGGGTCTGTGCCTGGCCAGGCACGTGTCACATGCCCCCTCCGGAGGGCGTGGTGGGTGGAGGTGGGGTTCTGCAATCGGCAATCCTCCCCCACCCTGGAATCATTAATGCCGTGCACAGAAAAGACTGCGTATACTGGATTCAGTCCCATTAACCCTCACGCAACCCCACGAGAAAGGTACGTTTTGTAAATGAGGACAAAACGGGTCCAGAAGGATGAGTAAACTGTCCAGGTCACATCGCCAGCAAGTGACTCAGGCTAATGAGTATTGAGAGATGGGGACTCAGTTAAGCTGAATGGAGAAAGCGTTAATTGAGCACCTCCTGTGTGCCGGGCTGCAAAGAGAAGCAGGAGCCCCAGCCCCTGCCACCGCGGCGTCTGCAATCCACCGGGAAACTACAGTGAAAGAACAACAGTGAATTTGGACAATAGGTGAGGAAGCCGCAGAAGGGCTGTCAGGAGGCTGGAGGTGATTAATTCCTAAATGAGCGCTGCAGACAGTAATTGCTCAAGGAGTTCAGAGGAGAGCGAGAACTGCGGGCTGCAGTCAGGAACGTGTTTTTGAAAGAGAGAGAGACCCTGAAGGACAGGGGGATTTGGGGTGGGGGGAGAGGCTCCCACATGGATCCAAGGGCTTGAGACCCAGGCGCTCCTGGCTCTGCAACTCTGTGGCTTCGACGAGATCCCCGGTCTCTCTCTACAACCTCACGCATTCTCTCGCCTTTGCCCCTGGTCTCGTTCAGATCCCAGCTGTGTGACCTTGGGCCAGGCGCTTCACCTCTCTGAACCTTAGGGTTTTCATCCATAAATTGGGAGATAGGATTCCTGCTCTGCCTTCCTCACCAGACTGTTGTAAGAATGGCATGACATTTTGTGCATAAAAGTGCCTTGGGAAGCACAGTCTTTGTAAATAGAGTGATGATTATGGATGGAGAGCTTCGATGTACTTATTCTTAGCCCGGGGGGATCCGACAATGTGTCAAGGGAGGCTTGTTGTCCCCCTATTGATCCCCATGCTTTATTTTAGGCTGGCATAGTGTATAAGGGGACCGGAAGCCAAAATCACCTGCTTCCCAAACGTGGCGCCACCCCTTACCTCTGGTCTCGCTGGGGGCACTCACGCCTCTAAGCCCCAGTGTGAGGATTAAAACGTGGCACATAAACCACACCAGTGCCTGGTTTAAAGGAGGTTAATTTATTTCAAACCGTCTTTCCTTTTGGGGGTGCCCTTCTCAAAGCACTTCTTTCATGTCCGGAAGCGACCCCGAGCCAGGAAAATGAACGGGGATCGGCCACACCAGGGCTGCGTGACCGGCTGTGACCCTGGTGGGCGGAGCGGGCGGTCCAGGGGCGGGGCCGTGGACCCGGGAGTGGGAGGGGCCTGTGCGCACACCTCGCTCTTGGAGGGGGGGTCAGCGCACCACCACTGGGCGGGATCTGGCCCATAGCTTATTTCTGTGCTCCTCACAAGCTGAGAATACTTTTCACATTTTAAAAGGCCTAATTAAAAATAAAAAGAAGACCGCACTGCCCAGACTCATGCAGTCTACAAATTCTAAAACATTCTTCTCCGGTTTTTTCCAGGGAAAGTGGGCTGACCCCTGACCCATCTTGTTGTAAACACAGAGAACCCACTTGTTCTCGTTTCTCTCAAATCCAGCATTTAATGAGTCTACCAGGAGGCTCTTCGTAGAGCAACCCGAGGTTATTTCTGACCAAATAAAGGTTTGGGGAAGGTGAGTCCGTCAGGCCCCAACCAGGAAAACAGAAACTGCCCTAAGGATTTAAAATGGGGTGGGAGGGGCAGTGAGGGAGGCTTCATACAAGGACTTGGTATCTATCTGCAGGTGACGGGACAGCTCACCGAGGAGGGGAAGGTGCCACCACCCCTGGCTGGAGGGAGGGGGGCGGTGAGACGGGACTCAGGGTCCAGGGTCCAGGGTCCTGGGGAAGCTGGAAGCGCGGCCGCCCGGACCAGTGGGAGCCAGTGAGCACCCTATGGGACGGGCAAGTGAGGGGAGGAATACTTCGACTTCTCCCTTCTTCCATCCTCTGATTTTCCAATGGTGCCTCCTCTGGGCTACACTCGGCCACAGCCGGTTCCCACGGGAGTCTCTGAAACAGCCGGCAGCTCCTGGCGGTCCTGGGCTTTTGCAGGGAACGTGGGCGGGGGGGAGGGAATGAGGGAAGGACACACAGTTGTGGAGTCGGCCAGGAGGGAGAAGCAGACGCTGCCAAGTCAATCCCTCTGATGGCCACTGGCAAGGCTAACTGCCCGGGGCCATAAAAGTGTGTCTGCATCAGGGGAGGAGAATTTGCACAATGTCTAAGTTCACTGCTGCGCCCGCCTTGGCGGCCGGCGTCCTGGGAGATGTGGGTCCACGTTCATTGCCGTTTGCTTGTGACTTGGATTCAGCTTCTGTTTAATTAATCCAAAGCGGTCTTGGCCTTTTCACTTCCTGCCTTCCTTTCTTAACCTGGCATTTCCTTTTCTTTGGGGTCACGGAGGCGTAGACAGTTCCCCAAGTTCAGACGTTCCCTGAGCCCCTTTCCAACCTTCCCATTCTCAGGTACAGCGTCCAACTACTTTTGTGACCCAGGTCCCGCGGGCACACTGTCGGTACCATTGTTTTTCTTTTTTCCATTCTATTTTTAAACACATTAATAAATCTAGTGAGGAAGAAAACTTTCACTGCTGTAAATAGAAACTCAGAATCATATGCCATCAATATAAATAAATACCATGAAGCAGAATCATGTTAATTAAATTCTGGCTAGATCCTCCTGCTTTGGCAAAGGCTGTGAATTTGAGGCTCTTCGTTAAAATGGAAATTTGTTAAAAATAAAACGGCGAGGTGTTGCAGTGGCGCCAAGGGGAGAGGATTACCTTGATGTAATCAGAGGGACCGAAACAGAGCTAGAGAGGGGTTAGCTCTCCCTCCCCGTGTGATTTTAGGCTATCGGTGCTACTGATGTCCCTTCTCTTTCCACCTGAAATCATACCGAAATCACACTAAATCTGTCCCACCAGAGGGCTACGTATCACACCTTGGGGAGCCCAGCATAAGGGCATCCTTATTACCCACACGCTCTGTTAATCTCTCCTCTAAAATTTTATTAGCCATTCTCCCACGTTTACCCTAGTTCTTACCTACAACCCAGCCGTTTTTACACTTCTTAAAGCTTTGAAATCTGTCGAAGTAAATGAATGTTCAAAGACACTCCACGTTCTTTGATTAATTAAACCCATACTCAGAAACAAGGGAAATTCCTGTAAATACTTTATTCATTGAACGAGAGCAGAGAAAGCTCCTGTTTACTCTTCCACCTTATGAAAATTCTAAGTTTGTTTTTTACAAACAACACTTTAATGATTAAGTTTTCAACAGTTACTTATAAATAGTTACAACTCACCTGTCGTCTGTAGCAGCGTTTATGAATTGATGACATGGTTTTTATGCTATTACTGGTGTTCGGGGATGTTTGTGTTCCTGGTGGTATGCTCAGCTGAATTTTAGGGAAGCCTACCTACATTACAGGTGGGGCACACATATATATAATATAATATATACTATATTGGACTATAATGTTGCATATTGTAAGTGACACTTGATGTTATATGTAGGTATAATATTTCTTAAGTGTTTACTGAATGTCAGACTCTCCGTAAAGTGCTCTATCCACCCTTCATCCTCACAACAACCCCATGGGAGAGTACTACAACAATTCTCATTTTTCCATAAAGAAACTGAGGATCAGAGAGGTCAAGTCACTTGCCCAAGGTCACAGGCTGCTAAGCATCAACACTGGGAGTCAAGCGTGTCCGACCCCTGCACCAACCATCAAAAGCCAGGAATGCTTTTCTCATTTTCCAATCCCTCCTACACAGAAACTGAGGCCAGAGGGGGGGACCAACCTCGCTGTGGCCCCACTGCCACTGCCTGAGTCTGGGGACAAGTCAGCCCCCGCCTCTTGCTGCCCTTTCCTGCACCCTCCTGACTCTTGCACATCCCAATGCTGGACGGTGCCAAAGCCGTCTCTCTGGTCAACCCCACTGGCAGGACTGCCACCGACCAGTTGAAAACATTGCCAGCATTCTTCCTAATTCTCCTGCCTTTCTTCTGAACAGAGCGTGGAGCTTTATTTTTTCCCCTTGCAGGTCCTAATATGATTACTTGTGTAGCAGAGAAACATACAAGTGTACATGACTTTGAATTATGGGGAGTGCCAGGATAGGCTGTATTTAAAACAACAACTCTATTACTCAGAGCTTGAGAAGGCCAGAATAGCTTTATCAGGAGGCCTTCTGCTGATGTTTGCTGCGGGATTCCACTTGCTGAGGTTTTAGGTCGATTATCCCTTCGTTCAGGTCCCACTAGTAATTAGCATTTGGTACTAGGTGCAAGGCCCAGTGGTAGGCCTGGGGCGGGGGGCACAAAGAGAAATAAAATTTTCTGATCTTAAGAGACTTCCCACCTTCCTTCCTCACCCCCCTTCCTCCTCCCCTTCTTCCCCTCCCACCTCTTTGCTTTTCCCCCTTGTCTTTCTTCCTTCTCTCCCCCATTGCCTGCCTCCCCTATTCCAACAGGTTTGGGGTCCTATTATGTTCTGGGCACCCTGCGAAGGCATTCACGCAAAGATAAAGCACGAATCCTTTCATGACGGAGCTAACAAGTTACTGTGGTTGAAGGTGCGGGAGCTGGAACGGTCCTTTGTAATCACGCCAACATCTTGTTTTCGAGGCGGACAAGCAGCGTAAACAGAGGAGTGAGTGGACTTCCCCCGGGTCACACAGCTGGAGGGCAGCAGCTTGGGATTAGTTCTCAGAATTCTAGACTCTTTAGACACGGCTCTTTCTATCACAGTGGGCTCAAACGACATAGTCTGGCCATGCGGGGACACGGCAGAGATGCCTGGGTCCAGCCAGCCAGGGGCAGCTGATGGCAGAACAGTTTCCTGCGACAAATCCTAGAACAGGAACTCCTTACGTGACCCACTGATCACTGACCCCATCTTTCTTCCCAACCTTCCCTGCCATGGTCCTCTGAGGGCCTCAATAGGGCTCCTCTAAGCTTTCGGGGTCACAGCCCCCTTTATCCCTACCCCCGTGTCCCAGCCAGGCCCCAGTTTAAGCCATGAAAAGTCCAGGAAGAATTTCAGGGCAGTAGGTGAGCTGAAGGTCATGACTACAAGCAGCCTGTGGCCTTGGTTTTCATGGTTACACCTGCTGCTCTGAGTCCTGTCCCCCGTGTGGGGGGGGGGGGGCTCAGTCCCTCCCTCTTGATGTCTAGCTCGGATCCCGCAACCCAAATCCAAATGCTTCCTGCCGCATCCATGGGATGGTTCTCTAACCCCTCAGATTCCCAGAGGACATGGCTATTATTGAGCTCCCACTGTATACGAAGCTCCGTGAGGCACACCAGTGGGGAGACCCCAGGTAACTCAGGGAACCTCTTTGTACCTCGTGCTTCTCTTTGGAAAAGCAGGGTCTCAGCTAGGACTCTGCATCCTCAGGCCACCCTCTCTCTCTTTTGTAAAGGAGGTAGTTCTCATCTTGCACCTTTTCTTGTCCCAGCCGGCTTCCTGGAAGGCTGGTTGCTCCCGTCACACTGCACCCCTGCAGCAGGGGCGAGGGCTGTCCTCCAGGCTCTCCAGATCTGCCCTCTCCCAAGCCGAGGAGTATCAAACAAGCCTCTGCTCTGACCTTCTGCAGGCCCTCGCCCTGACCTCCTCCTGACCTTGACCCCTGGCCTTTCCTCTCGCGTCTTGAGGTCACTCCTTTCAGGATGTCGTCACACCGTCCCGTGACTCACTCCCGCTGCCCTTTCCCCAGACACACCGTTCCAGGGCCCCTGCCTTTGCAAGCGCACACCTTCAGCAGCGCCCACGTGGGCCTGTGCGGCTCTCAGCCTGGGGTCCCTGGAACACAGAGGAATGGGGAGCGTGTGTGTTCCGGGCACCCCAAGCCCTGTCAGCTGGCCACCAGGAAAACATTCCTTGGCCAAAAGCCCCAGAGAACCCCGACATTGACAACTCCTTGAGAAATCCCAGGATAAGCTAACATTTCCCAGATGTATTTGACAATCGGATTCTTTTTCTTTTCTTTTTCTTCCCCCCTTTGTGACTCCAGGTACCATATCAGAGAAGCTCCAGGGCCAGCCCTGATGGGAAGCAGCACACTGGTCTCCCCTGTTCTCACCTCTGCCAAAGAATTCAACTCATCCTTCAAGGTCCCATTGGAAGCCCACCCCTTCCAGGAAGCTTTCCTTGATTCCTTCAGCTAGACACAATCTTTCCCTTCTGGGAGCCTCCACGCCAAGGATTTTTGTGAGCTACTCTGCCGCAGATGCAGGGTGGCACAGAGCCCGAGACGGACTCTGGAGTCCCCTGCGAGTTTGTGTCCCGGTACTACCCTCTGAGGCGCTGGGTGACCTAGGATATGGTTGCTCAACTTCTCTGAGCCCCACGTGTAAGCGTGTCCTCCCCCGCACCGCGGGATGGTAATAGAACCCGTCTGCGGTGTTTTCACACGAACAACACACAGGAATGCGTGGCGCATAGTACACAGTCAATGAATGGAAGTTGCTACTATTACTGTTGTTAATGACATTATTGCCGCTAAGAATGTCAATACCTGTGTGTTAAGTTGAGTTGCATTCTGTGCCGGGACGTAAAGGGCCATCCAGAGTGCGACCTCCCCTCAAGCCCCCTCTGCCCCCTGTGATGGGCTGGGGGCCGAGGGATGCTCTGGCACGTGAGTAGTGAATGGAGGGTCTCGCGCCTTCTTGCTCCAAGAAAGAGGCCAGGTTGGGAGGCTGGGCTCCCTTCAGACGGAGCAGGGAGCTGTCAAAGCCTCCCTCCCTCCCTCCCCGCTGGGACCGGAAGCTCAGAAGCGGGTGCGGGGTTAATGAGTCTCTCTCCCTGTAAGACTCTGACAAATGGACCCTCTCTACCCTGCTCCTCCACGGAACCTCTAGGTCCTTTCTCTGGCTGCTTCCTGTCTGGTGGGGACCTCCAAGCAGGCCATTATTCCTTAATTACTGGCTAACCGCTCTCATTTGTTCTCCGTTTGTCAGCGGTGAGCCCAGGCCAGGGCAGCCGAGAGAACTTCGAAATGCCTCATCGAGCTCTGGCTTCGGGAGAGAAAGCTTCCCGCGTGTCCTTCCTCTCTGGAGGTGGAGAGGCTCCCGGAGCTGGGGTTGGCCGCCCTCCCCGCCACCGTCTGCATTTCTGGCTTGGCTCTCCTCCTTGCTTTTCTCTTTGTTGTCTTTCCCGGTCTCGGTCTTGGCCTCTCCGCTCCCCCTCGCCTGGTGCCATAGGATGAACTCAGACCCTGCACGCGTGAAAGCCCGGATCTGAAATCCAGTCTCCCTCTGGCCAGCTGGGCGACTGAATGTCCGTGTGGGGACATGCGGGACGGGTGGAGCGGTGGTGCGGACTTCACGGCAGCGCGGGGAGGAGCCAACGAGGGCGTGTTGCCCACTGCGGTTGTGTGTGTTGTGCAGTGACTGTAATTATAGTTTCGTCCCAAGCAGTGGTCCACGTGGATGACGTGGGTCCAGGAGGGGAGAGTTCTGCAATAATGCTGTTGAAACATCTTCTCCGTGTTCTTTTCTCTAAGCGAAAAGTCAGCTCGCTAAGAACTAGCGAATCTAAAGTGCAAGTGTGCCCACGGCCAGGGGCTGGTTGGCTGGGCATCCCCACCGGGTCAGGTGGGGCACTGAAGCTGTTGCAGTTTGGGTTTCGTGGGAAGCCAGCTGCGGGATGGTGTGCGGGATGGATCTGAGGGGGTGCTCGCAGGAACAGCGCCTGTGGGAAGGAGGGGAACGAAGCAGGACTGGCCAGAGGGAGAACCTGAGCTGGAACGCGGTCCCCCATGGCCTTGGCCAGCCCAAGCTGGGATGGCTCTTCAGAGTCTGCCCAAGTTGGGGGTGGGCTGTGCCTTTATACCCGTGCACCAACCAGGCAGGGGGTGCGGGCCACCCTGAAAGGGGGCCGAGACTTGGGGAGAGGTGACTCCTCAGCCAAAGTCATCCCTGAAGGGGACTGACAAGTCAGGGTTTATCTACAGATAGCCTTCCCAGCAGCTGGGTCACCAAGCCTTTGCTCCTTCCTGAGGACTGTCCAGGAGGCACATTACAGAAATCTAAGGCCGTTCCTATGGAAGGAAGTTCCAAAAATGTGTCGTCTAGTCTAGTCCTGACCTAGCCATGCTGGAGCCCAGTTCTGCTTCTCCTGACTCTGCTCTTCCCGGCCTCACTTGCTGTTCACTGCATCTTTTTTCAGGGTCCCGATCCCCTCCCCCCTCAGACTCAACCGGGACACAGGACGTGGCTTCGAAGGACCCAGGCATTTTTCTGCCCTTGCCTCTCGGCTTCACCCTGCCCCCAGTGACCCCTACTCTGGAGGAAGGACGTAAGCCCCTTCAGCAGTCGGCTCCTGGATTCTTGCACTTATGGAAGGGAGCCATGTCACCAATCATGCAAAGCAGCAGAGAATGCAAAATCATTTACATTTGTCCTTCAGTGGCGTTACATGATCATAAGGGGATGGGAGAAGCGTGGTGGGATTAAGTGTGTGCACTCGGGATTCCGCCCGCCTGAGCATGTATCTCAGCTCTATCACTTACCAGCTGCATGACCTTGGAAAAAGTACGACACCTTGCTGTGCCTCAGTTTCCTAATCTGTAACAAAGTGGGTTTCACAATGGTACCTATCTTGTACGGCAGCTGTCAGCATTAGATGAATCATTACAACATGTCAGGCCCTTGGGACGGTGGCTGGGACACAGGAACTGCCCCATAAGTCCCAGAGAGTGGCCAGTGGACTGGGCATTGGAGAAGGGGACCCAGCCCCAGGGACAGTCCTACCTCCCCGTCACAAGTGTATTTCCTCTAAAGGACAGCAAACAGCATGAACTCTGTCCACTGTTGTCTCCAGGCCTCCTGACAAGGGCCCCCAGTGCACACAGTCCAGGGATTCTGGGGTGTCTGTCTTGATCCCCACAGGACAGTAGAGAAAGGGCTGAAGGAGCCAGCGAGAGGAAAATCTGCATCCCGAGTCTGCCTTCAACAGCCACATGTACTTGGGGGGGGCGGGGGAGGGAGGACAATCAGAGAGGGGTTGTCCTCCCTGCTCTGGGACACTCCTTTCTTATCTGTAAGGCAAGGGGTTCCTTGCCAGGCTCTAGCACGCTTTGGGTCTTGGTGGGCCTCTGGGCAGAGAGGCCGTGGATCCCAGGGGCCAGCAGATGGCACCCTCTCTCCTGTGTCCGCCCTCGGGGCAAGGTTTCCCAACTGGCAGGCCCTCAAGGACGCGGCTGGGGATCTCTAACGCCGCTGCAGTGAGTGGAGTCCTTGAACCCTGAGCATCTCTGCTCTCCCCACCATCCCTCCCTACCCACCTCGCCAAGCCCCGGCCCTCTGGCTCCCATCACGGCGGCTGGGGCATCCCTATGCCTCGGAGATGGAGGTTTGCCCTGCTTTTCTGTTCGACCCCCCCTTACTGCCTGGTTTTGTGGCATTTCACAGACACCGTCTTCGTGCCCAGGTCTGCACTGCAGGGCTTGGCGAGCGCTGGGACCAGTTGCCGCCTCCCCTTCCCCACCCCTGCCGTCTCCTGCTGCAGGTGCACAGCGCTCTGAGCTGCCGCGCACAGTAAAGCAGCACAGGGAGGCAAGGCAGTGGGGTAGACGGGAAGGAGTTCCTGCGGCCCGGGGTCCCGTCTTGGGGCCCCAGCTCTTTCCTGGAGGAGCTGGTGTTCGCTGGGAGCTGAAGGTGATGCTCTCTGAGTCACAGGAGACGAAGAAGTGGAAAGCGGCCCTGAGACACGAGGGAGGGGCTAACTTCACAATTATTATCGAGCATTTACTCTGTGCCGAGCACGCAGCGAACCTACAGCCAGTGATGCGGGCACTATTATCATGAGGGAGTCAGTGGTCAGAGAGGTTAAAGCATTTACTGACGGTCACGCAGCTAAGAAGCGGCAAGAGCGTTTGCCTGACTTCGGAAGCGAGTTAGACCACGTGATGCGGTGGGGAGGAGCCTCGGGCCGGGGTCAGCCAATCAGTGCTCTTCTGCTCCCCGGAACTGCAGTCCTGTGACCTTGGACAAGACACTTCCTCTCCCTGGACCTCAGTTTCCCTGTTTGAAAATGGAAGCATTGGACTAGCATGCTCTCGAAGGATCCTCCACCGTTAGGAGTCCACGAATAGATTTCCCTGGCATTAGCGCTTTTAAAAAAACTGTGTGCAAGAACCCACATATGCGCAAGCCCAGCCTTATGTACAAATGAAGTAGGCGCAGCCCGCATGGTGTGAACGGTGGCCGCTGGGAGGGGCCCCTGCCCGGAATATCTCGGTCGTTCATCCTGCTGCCACGGCGCCTGGAGTCCCATCGCTCTAGAGTCGTGCCTTCCGTGCATCCCTATCTCCCAACGCCAGGACCTGGGCGGGCAGGGGAGGGCGGGCAGCGAACAGGTTTGGTCCTCTCCTTCTGGGAGGAAGAGTGCTTTCATTCTGATGAGCATTGAAACGAGTTTGCATTTCCCGAGTTCAAAATAATTCTCCTACGGGTGAGAGAAGGCCACCCAGCACCAAGTGGGAGAGCAGGGGGCCTTCCTTCAGCTCACTGGTGGGAGGGGAAGGGGGGGAGGGCAGTGGGAGCATGCTGGCTGCTTTAGGAAGCATCCCTGGTGTTGGCTCCAGGTGGCCCTGGGTTCGAATCCTGACAGCCGGCGACCTTTGGGATATGCTCTGACTGCCTCCCTCCCCATGCCGGGTCCCTCACTTCTCTGCGACTCAGCTGCTGGAATGTCTTCTCCCGGAGGAGGTGGGAGCCAGCCCAGCACCAGCCCCGCCAAATGAGCATGTTCCCAGGAGGGGCCCGGAGGCTGGCGCTGGGAAGTACCACGCCTCTCCCCTGGATCCTTCTGGCAAACCCAGCTCTACACCTCTCCCCTCCCTTTCAACAGTCTGTCAGCTGCTGATGGACGGGAAGCTGTCATCCTCTTCCCACATGCAGCATCGCCACCACGTCCCCCACCCAGCCCCCTCCTGGCTCCAGGAAGCTGGAAGCCATTCCCGATGAGGAAGTACCCCGGACCATCTGTGAACCACAGCTAGCAATAACGCCTGTCTCTCACGGCTCTGCCGCACAGGTGGGGCGAGGTGCTGGCGCGGGACGGGGGCTCGATGTGTGCTGGCGACACCCCAACCATTTCTGTCCTTAAGGCCCCTGTGTTTTTGAGCTAAAGACGAACCTGGGGATTGGGCCAGATGGGGAGCTTCCTCACTCCCCATAACTTCCTGGTACACTTTGGCCCCGGGGACCTCAACAAAGGGCAAGCACCACAGTCCCCAAATGACAGGGCTATGGCCGCACAATCCATGAGTGGCACATAGTAGGTGTTCAGCTGATGGTGCCATACTTAGGAGAACACTCCAGTGCCTCCTGGGGCGCCTCTGGCCTTCGAGGGGTCTGGCTGGGTCTCTGCACTGCCATCTGACCTCATCCCTGCTACTTTCCCTCCGGCTCATCCACTTTCACCCCATGGACCTTCCTGTTCTTCCTGGAACATACTGGGTGCGCTCCTGCCTCCGGCTTTTAGCCCTTGGGGCTCCTCTTTCTGGAAGGCCTTCCCAGATACCTCACCCCCTTCCCAACTCTTTGGAAGGCTCCCCCCCCCCCCCCTCCCCCACTGGCCTCTCCCTTCCACCTCGTGGGTTTCTTTATCTGCTTAGGGTGAGAGCCAAGTTGAAGGGGTGGCAATTTTCACAACTCTTGTTGGCTGCTGGACCCCCGGCCCTTAGAACAGTGCCTGGCACATAGTAGGTGCTCAGTTAACATCTGTGGGATGAATGAATGGATCCGTGAATGAATACACCGTGGGTGAGACAAGTTGCTCAAATTCGCTTTTCCCAACACAAGCGCTCCAGATCGTGAGGGCACCAAAGGCTGTGCAGGGCTTCCAGAGTTATTCCCAATGGTTCAAAAACAGTAAAGGAGACCAAGTATTTACCTGGGATTAAAGACACGCTGGCTATAGCTTAATAAACGAAGTTCGTTCTGTAATACTTCATCCGGCCAGCATTAACTGAGCACCTACTGTAGGCGAGGCACAATGCCAGGCGTTAAGATTACGGCGCTGAGAGAGACACACGGTATGTGCCTTTTGGAGCTCACAGTGTCCCTGGGGAGCGGACAGCTTGCACAGAGAGGGGTCCTGGGTGCGTGCACTGACAGGGTCTCTGAGTCTGCTTTGGATGGTCCCTCTGCACTGAGAGCAAATCTCTGCTCTGCCCTGAGAGGGATTTCACCCTTCATCCCGCTACACCCCAGCCTCCATTTTGTCTACAAGGTGATCCTTAAGACCGTCTCCGATTCCCATATTCCATGATTCACTGGGAAGAGCTCGGGGACACAGAGGTGCTGGGTGCTCCCGATCCTGGAGGAGGCTGGGACACTGAAGGACAACTCACCCCTGGGGTCCAGGTGAGGGTAAACTGAGCCCCAGGCCCTCCCTGCTGTCCCCTATGTGGGGAGAAGGCTCTTTTCCCTCATCAGCATCCTGGCACAGCAGGCCCGGAGCTGCTTTCCCTCGAGTGGTGAAAGCCAGGCTGAGTGCCAACTCGTTAGGAATAGCTTCCCAGCTTTCTGGAGCCAGGAGGGGGCCGGGTGGGGGATGCGGTGGCGATGCCGGGTGGGGGAAGAGGATGACAGCTTCCTGTCCATCAGCTGCTGACAGACGGCTCAGAGGGAGGGGAGAGGCACAGAGCTGGGCTTGCCAGAAGGATCCAGGGGAGAGATGGCAGCATTTCCTGGGTACCAGCCTCCGGGCCTCTCCCGGGAACACACCAGCCCAGTGGGGCCGCTGTCGGGGGCTGGTTCCCACCTCCCACATTCCACAGCCCCTGTGTGCTGAATCCCGCAGTGAAGGATTTTCCTTGGGGAGGCAAGCAGTCAGAGCAAAGCACGAAAGATCTTCATGGGAAGAGAAGTAACTGTCTCTATGGAGCCCCATCCCCCCAAAGAGTGGCAAGTATTTGAGTCAGATACCAAGAAGGACATCCTGACATGGCCGGAGTTTATATTGTCAAAGAGGAGTGTGGATACCTTCCTGGAGATTGTCGTTTCTGATTCCTGAATCCTCTGTATGAATTCTCATTCATTCATTCATTCATTCATTCAACCTTACTTACCTTACTATGGGCCAGGGCTGAAGGCTGGGGAAATAGAGATAAATAAGACCAAGTC
Organism: Potos flavus; assembly: GCA_028534135.1. Taxonomy (NCBI): domain Eukaryota; kingdom Metazoa; phylum Chordata; class Mammalia; order Carnivora; family Procyonidae; genus Potos; species Potos flavus. The sequence continues at coordinate 155,052,743 of CM052900.1, read as the reverse complement.
CCTTCTCTCAAGGAGTCTAGGAGTGAGGCAAGGCATGAGCCCAGCTAACTGTAAAACGCTGAAGCTGCTCGCACCATCGAAGAGGGGCTGATGAGGACGACAGGAGTTAGAGGAGAGAGAAGAGATGACGTCGGCACCAGGAGGATCCCAAGAGGCTTCCTGTAGGAGGTGGTATCTGCACTGGGCCCTGGAGAACGTCAGATACCCTGGAGCAGAGGACAGTGCGCACGAAGACCCAGAGACGGGAAAGTGCCAGGTGCAGGCAGAAATGGCAGGGGCGCCATGTGGCTGAGGCAGATGTGGCTGTCAGGAAGGCTGGGTCACCTGACCCGCATCTGGCCAATCAGTATAGTCCCTTCTCCTGGCTACAGGATTGGCTCCAGAAGGGCATGTGATCCAAGGCGATCCAATGAGAATCAGCCATGGGACCCTTGCATAATCACCTCCAGAGCTCACGTTACTTAAAACCAAGCAGGTGGGCCTTAGCCCAGGCCGCCTCTAACGGAATACCGTGGACCCGGCCGCTTACACAATAGACCTTTATTCCTCCCAGTTCTGGAGGCTGGAAGGCCTAGATCGGGGTGCCAGATGGTTCTATCTGGGCAAAAGCCCTCTTCCTCGCTTCCAGGTGACTTGTCTCCTTGCATGTCCTCACATGGCAGAGAGCAGCGAAAGCTCTGCCCCCCCCCCCCCCATCCTGTTACGAGGGCACCGATCCCATCCTGGGGGCTCTACCTCCACGACTTTGGCCAAACCCAATTATCTCCAAAGGTCCCAGCTCCAAATACCATCCCATGAAGGATGAGGGCTGCAACATCTGAACTGGGGAGGGACACCAGCCTCCAGTCCCTAGCAGATTATCTTACGCACATGCTCTAAAGGGAGATAGGAGATGGGGAACAGAGAGATGTGGGTTTGAGCTCCAGTCCCTCCCAGACTCACTGCCTAGTCTTGGACACACTTCTGCCTCCCTCTGGGTCTCGGTTTCCGTGAGTGTAGAGTAAGGAGCCCCAGCCAGATGAACTCTGAAGCCCCGCCAGCTTATCCACTCTGATGTCATGCATCTCTCCCGCCACCTGCTCTCCAGCCTTGATGCCTCCATCTTGTGTGGGGGCGGGGGCGGGATTCTGCTGAATATCCGGTCACGTGAGCACAGAAACTCTCCTCCGTGGTTAGCCGCAATTCCTTGTACCTGGCTCGGCCGGCGCTTCCATCCAGTAACAAGATTGGGGGCACATTTTTTGATGAGACTTTGCATCTGGAAAGGAGCTGAAGGCCTGCCAGGCTGTCAGGCTCCGAGAGGGCAGGCACTCTGCGTGTCACTCAGCACAGCCCAGCCCGAGCCGAGGATGTGGAGGCCGGGGGACTCTGGCTCCCCCGCCGACTCCCCCCAGCTCTGTTCTCCGTAACACCAGGAAGTTCATTATTTCCCTGACTGGCTTTTCTGGCAAGACTCAAATTAATTTCCCATCTCTCCCCCTCTCCCAAGCCTCGCAATCATTAAATGCCAGGGAAAGTTAAATAAACAGCTGATTTACAGACGCATTTTCTTTCTTTCTTTCTTTTTTTAAAAGCAGGAACCTCTATTAATCAGCTGTGCCGCGAGCAGCCTGATGAAGCCGTTGGCGCGCCCTTCAGATGAGCGAGCCTGGGGTCAGGGGGCCCAGAGACTGGCAAGAGGCTCCTCATCAGGAACTAAAAATAACACAGGCTCCGGGCCCTCCTCTGCCCACCCCCCTCCCCAGCACCGAGGTCCCGGGCCAGGGCTTTTCTGTGTGGAGGGGTGAGACAGGGGCCCCCGGCCCCCACCCCCTGGGTCTCCCCACTGCTCTGAGCTGCAGGGGTTTTTTACTGATCATGTCACTCAACCCTACCACCGTATAGAGACTCAGAGAGGGGAAGGGAGTTGTCCATGGTCACACAGCAGGGCTGTGACAGTGCTGGGACCAGAACCCTGAATCCTAGTTTGGGGTTAAGGGAAAAAGAGGTTTCCAGATTGAAATGTCTTGAAGAATCAGACAAAAGAAAGTACAGGACATCTCCTGGCACCCTCGGAGGGCTGCAGAGAAGACCTGCACGGGTCCACTCTGGGGCACATGGGTGCACGGATGCACGTTCACCCCCAGGGGCCCCCCAGGGGCACACGCCTGTGGGCACACTTGCGCGGGGACCTGGCTCCTGACCCGCTTCTCTTTTTCACCCTGGAGGGCAGAGTGATTTTCTCACCTCCCTGGACTGAGTCTCTCCATCCACGATCCCTTCCGGGATGGCCTTGGCTGGGTGGAGAACTTTGCCCACCTGCCTTCTGTCCCCCTCGATCGGTGCCCTGAGGCCCTAGGAAACGGTTTGCATCGTCACTGGGTGGCTGGCCCAGTGAGGATCTCAGTGGGTAGCACTCACAGCCTTGGGTCCCCATCCTTCCTCTCCCCTTAATGGCCAGTGACTCTGGGCCCCTCAAGACTCACTAAGGATGGTGAGCCCTCCTTGTAAGTGGAGATGAAAGTTCTTACTTCCCAAAGCTGTGACAGGGATTACAGGCAAGAGTTTATAAAGCACCTGCTCCTGGATTTGTTCAGCAAACATGTGTCAAGGACCCAGGTCCCTGCCTGAGCTCATAGTAGATGCTCAGCAAATGGAAGTGATTGTCAGTACCTGGCCATCAGGCATCGCCTGGGCAATTGTCTTCTGCCGGGTGCAAATAGCTAGACTCCTGGGTGTCTCTGGGGGGCAGCCCAGGATGGCAGGCGAGACAGACAGTAAGAAAGTAATTCCCAATGGTGGGAGAAACACTCTAAAAGATGAAACAATGGTCACAAGCAAATTCGAACTCACATATCTGGGCACTTCCCATGTGCCCGGGGGGCTCTGCTAAGGGCTTTGCCTCTTTGTCTTAATAAATTCTCAAAACAACCCAGGAGGGGAGTGCTGGTACTGCTTTCATTTTACAGGTGAGCAAGCTGAGGCACAGAGAGGGTTAGTAACTTGCCCGGGGTCACGCAGCTGGTGGGGGATGAAAAGGTCAATGGAAATCCAGAGGAGGAGTTGGGCAGGGGAACCCCTCCTAAGCGGAGAGCTTGAACGGGGCCCTTGAACCCTGAGACCCCCACGCCCTCCAGAGAGCCAACCACTTCCGGACCCAGCAGGGGCAGTCATGTGACCCATCTCCCTGGCCCTGGCTGATTGGACCAGGACGGGCACCTGACCAAGTAGTTGGGCCAATCAGACTCTTGTTCTCAAGAATTTAAACAAGTGGAACCAGACAATGGGAGCCCCGGATGTGAAGCCTAGGGGGATCCTAGGGGAGCTAAAGCAGTGGAATGAAGGGGGACGAGACAGGTCCTGAAAGACCTAAGACCTGCAGAGCTGAGAAGCTGCAGTCGGGTTTGGGGGCGGGTAGGAAGGAGTGGGAATGAATCTGGTTTGGACGGACTTGTTCCCGTTTCTAGAGGCCCAGCTGTTCTTCCAGCTTCCGGGGCTCGTGGGGCCCCCCCTCCCAGCCTGATAATCAAGTCCTCTTAAGTGCAGCTAGAGTGGGCTTCGGTTTCTTGCCACCGAGCAATGCCAGCCTAGGACCGGTGAGCCGATGCAACTGCGCCAGCCCCGGGAAGGAAAGAAAGGGCAGAGGCAGAGCCGGGGAGAGGCGCTCACTCGTGCGAAGCCTGCGGGCTGGAACAGAGCGGGGAGGGGGCGCTGAGAACCGACAGCGCGGAGCCGGTGGGCCTCTGTGCCTCGGAGGGGCCGGCGCCCAGATGGTGATGGGGCTGGCCCGCTTGCGAGGCTGCTGGGCACTCCGCCTTGGAACAGAGGCCCCGGAGCTCATTTTCAATCAGGCCCTGTCCCCGACGCACAAGCAGAGTTAATTAAACATAGCCTTCCCTTCTGCAAGGAAGTGGAAAGCAACCTCCTGTTAGAACAATTAGTACTTACAGCCCCGCCCCTCTGTTCCTTCCTCCCGCCTTCTCTTAACACCTGGCCTTCATCATCTCCTGCTCGGCCTCCCGTCCATCAATCAGCACTAAGAAGCCAAGAGGAAAGGAGGGGAGAAGGGACAGGTGACCCGTTCATCCCTCCCTGGGGACGGGGAGACCCTCCCTTTCGCCAAGGGTCCCGGCGGCCACAGCGCCGGGGGAGAGAGCTAGGCCACTGCGTTGCTGGGAGCAGGTGCCCTAACCTCCCTGCGGTCTCGTCCCTATCACAGGGATCCTGTGGCCTCATAAGACTCAGCATCCAGTGAGATCTGGTGGAGAAAGTGCCAAGCCCAGGGCCTGGCATGGATGCATCTCACCTATTTCCCTCCTATTGCCGAGGTAGGTGGGGCTAGGGACCTGTGGTCCACCAGCCTTGCTGTGTGACGTCAGGCTGGTTACTTGGCTTCTCTGGGCCTCTGCGGAAGGGAAGGCTACGGGCACCTCTCTGTGTAAAGCACATTCCCCAGAGAGCTGGAGGGCGGGCGGGCGGGAGAGCACAGGGGTACGGGGCCTATGGTCCGGACTAAGACTGCGTGCATCCCCTCCCTGCCGGCTCTCCCATTTCCTGGCTGTGCCGGCTCGAGCGAGTGGTTGACTGCCCGTGCCTCAGTCCCCTTGCGGGCCGGATGGAATCGCGGTGCCAGCAGCATGCAGAGCAGCACTTAGCCCACGAAGAGCCCTTGGTAAGCGTCAGCTATTGTCTTACTCAGTCTTATTTGTAGTCTAGCCTAGCCCCTGCCTTCAGAGAGACTGCAGCCAAACCCTGAAGCCTGTTCTTGGAGGACGAATCCGACTTGCCATCAAAAGCGACTCCGGAATGAAGAGTCACCGCTGCGTTCATGTCTGAGATCGGGAAGGGTCGGGAGGGGTTGTGGTGCCCCGGTTTCATCCTCCTTACACCAGAGCTAGGTTAGCTCAACACGCCTGGGCGTCAGGAGGATTAAGTGGGATTGCTACCCCAAGTACTTGGTGTGTGGCCCTCCCCTCCATCTACGGCCACCCACTAGTGACTGGGGGGCCCCTGCCGCCTTGAAAGTCCCCCCCAACAGGGGGCACTGTGGGACACCTGCTGCACGCAGGCCCCTTGCCGGGTGCCAGGAATGGACACGGGAGACAAGCTGGAGTTGCCTGCTGTCGGCGCAGAGGGGCAAACCCGACATGCATGAAACTAAACTGGGGAATCCTACCCAGGGGGTGATACAGCCAGAGCAGAGGGGGGAGGCGCAGGCGCAAGCGCCAGAGGGGCCGAGAGATAGGAGAGCAGCTTCTCGGGATGGGATGGCACGGCCTCGCCCAGGGTTGGCCCTGACCCAGCCGTTGTGACCGGAAGTGCATCTCGGGGTCTAACCTGAACCCTTCCTGCTGCAGCAGGATCTCATGTGCCCTGATCCCCATCCTCCTAATAACAGATCGCGTGAACTCGGGGCCAGCTTGGCACATTTATGGTCCGCTAGCAGATCACGAGAGACTTTCCTTGTGGGACTCAGAAATAGCTTGGAGAGCAACTCCCAAAGCAGATCCGGCCACGTGGAAGGCCTGGCCCTTCCAGCCTTCCGTGGTGACTCCTTTGCAGGGGCAACACTGACGATGGTGGGTTAGCACCAGCCGCACTAGACAGCAGGACACTTGGACTGTTGTCGCTAAGATCAGTCTCACCGCTTTACACCTTTGAGATGGGCTGTCATTTTAAAAAAGGTTTTTTTTTTTTAATTTGGGTTTTGCGAGAGATGAGATCTGGACATACTGTGAATGGACAGACTTGTGTTTAGTCTTAGATCTATACCCCTTCCCCAAGCCACTAATTATCATTGAGCGAATGATCGATGAACTTGGCTGAGCTGTCCAAAGCTGGAATGGTGGGGGCAAGCTGCCTGCAAACCCAGCTTCAGAGTCAGCCACAATTGGAGGAAAGTGACGTTTTGATCTTAAAAAGGCTGATGAGCAGAAAGTCCCTTTGGAGCAGGACATGCGTATGCTCTGAGGATAGAGACACCAAAAGAGCGCCGAGGTCCTGGCGCCCAGGAAGCTGACGTTCTAGTTGGGAGGGGAGATGCACAAGCAGCACGCGAAGCCTCCAGCCTCTGACGCCCGGCGGTCCCCCACAGCAGGTATCACCATGTACCTCCCTGCGAAGTTCAATGTCCTGTGTGTTGTCTGCCCCCATGCTGTGGGCAGGGACTTGGTCTTGTTCACGGCTGCATCCTGAGTGCCCAGCCTAGTCCCAGGCATTCAGCAGATGCTCAATAAACACATGCTGCATGAACAGATGAGTGAATGAAGGCAGGTAGGATGGCCTCAGCAGGTCTTTCCTGGGGCGTGGGATGGCCACAGGGGTCACTCGGGCTCTGGATCTGTGGTCACGTGTCTCCTGGCAGGGTGGAGACCCCCGCCTCCTCCCTGGCTCTGGGATGCCCTGTCTCCCCTGCCCCTGACTCTATTCCTTCCCCCACCACCCAGCCTGCCTGGGCTGATGCAGGAGGAGAGCCAGTAGGCGCCCTCAGCCCGGCTCGGTCTGGGCATTCAGCTTCCAGACGCAATCTCTGTGCTCCCGTCCTGGAACGCTGAGTGCTGAAAGCTTCTCCACCCTCCCCGCCTCTGCCCTTGTCTTCTGGGCAAATCCTATGCCTGTCAGTGTTAGTATCCAAAGGTTTATTCCCCGAGAGAGACTTGGCTTCCATCCGCTGCTCGCCAACATGTGACCTTGGCCAAATGACGGTGTATTGTTGAGCATCAATTTATTTATCTATAGAATGAAAATAATAGTAAAAATACTAATTGAATCCCACTATTTTTCAGCAAGGTTTGGTGAGATAATGCATGTGAAGCACTTGGTACTGTGCTCAGCACGTAAGTAATTTGTACCTTCTACTTGCGTCTTTCGGCTGCCACTCTCGTCATTATTATAATCTCCAATTTTTATGTGTTGGGCACCTAGTAGGTGCCAACAAATCAAGCAGTACTTAGCCTCGTGCTCTCTTTAAAAGGCAGAGGTTTTATTTTGTCATCGTTATGAGGGTGAGGAGCATGAGGATTTGGATTTACCTGTTTCGCCTGACCCAGAGTTTACCCTTCCAGGCGAAAGTCTCCCTCTGGCCCTTGTCAGAAGAGCTCTTTTTGTCAAACCAATATTGACTGGAGGACAGTCCTGGCACACAGGTGTTCAAAGCCCTCGCATACCCCTTATCTATCTGCATTTGACGGGAACAGACATCAGAGCCCAGAGAGGTTTGGTGCGTTATCTAGGGTCACACAGCGTGCTGATCCGACCCACCCTCCAGCCTCTGGTTAAGGGCTCCAAGTGCGGGGCTGCTGTCACCACCACCACCAGCATTAATTGTCATCATCTACGTGTGAATGGGATGGTTAGGTCTTCTTGTCATTTCTGCAACCTTCCTCTCTCATGATCCCGTAACAGCCCCGGGAGCTGGGAAGGGCAGGGCGGGGCAGGATCAATCCAACATTATTGCCATTTTTCAAAGGCGAAAGCTGAGACTCGGAAGAGGCTAAGAGGCCTAAGGTCACACAGAGGGAGCAGCCCCCCGACGCCCAGCCTGGCTTTCCAGCCTGCAGAGCAGGGCATCGCTGGCACGAGCCCCTGGTCCTGCTGCTTTGTGCGGCTTGCCCACAGTGGCCCTCCCAGCCCAGCTCCCGGAGTCCCCAGCCGAGAGCCCTTGAGGAGGCGGGCCCCTCTTGCAGGAGACCTCAGAAGCAGTTTTAGGGACCCAAGACCCTTGGACATCAACAGGCAATGTTTTTTTTTTTTCCTTCTTTTGCAGAGCAGAAGAGATTTATAGCTTCCAACTCTCGACCCTGCTTTGAACCAAGTTGCACAAAAGCAATAGGCATCCCTTCCTGAAGACAGATGGTGCCTCTGCAATGGGAGACGGGAGCCCACAAGGCTGGCAACTTCCCTGGGAAAAGTTTCTTCTTGTTTAGAAATCACCTTGGGGGTTTTAAAAAGTGGAATTCATGGAAGAACATGGGGAAATTTGTCATGGCGACTTTGCGGTGTGTTAAAGGAGCTGGGATTTCAAGTCGTTCCGGGGCCCATCACTTCTCCCCCGAGGAGGGCAATGTACGAAGTCAGACCAACCCCCCCACCCCCGGAAGGTGCGCTTGAATCCATCCCCGCAGCTCGGAGAGCCCCTCTTTGGCTGATGGGACCCCCACTGGCTCTGGGGCCCAGAACCCACCAGGCTCTTATGAGGATTAAGTGATTTGGTGCAGGTAAAGCACTTGGAAGAGTGCCCAGCACCTGGCGGACTCAGCGGAAGTGCAAGCCGTTGTTACTGTTATTCACGGGATCCATATAACGTCAGGCAGAGGGTAGGAGGCGTGTGAGTAATGGAGCAATCCTTCAGTGCAGTGGAGGGACTCAAAGGAGAATGAAACCCTTTCGGTCTCTGTGTCTCAGTGTCCCGAAACTTGCAGCTCATTGCATTTAAAAAGAAAAACAATCACGATAGCGAAACAAAGCTGGGTCTGACCCAGAGAAGGGGGCCTCTTCTCAGACATTGGTCCAGGGAGAAGACAGCCCAGAGCCAGGGCTGTGGCATCAAGGCCCATTTGGCAAACCAGCAGTCACTGGTCCACAAAACACCCTGGGTCCCTGCGCGGCAGGCCTGGAGCCCGCCGTCGGGGCTGCCGTGCCTGCCGGGAGCAGCAGGGGCCTGAGCTTGAACAGCAGGGACCTGACAGGGGTCTGCCCAGGGGGCGGAGGGTCTGGACTCCCCAGGGAAGGGTCCTCTCTGAGCCTGGGGGCTTCGCCTGGTGTCCAGACGCCTGGATGGATGAGGCTCTTCTGGAAGATCTAGCCGCTCCTCCGTCCCTGAGTTGGAGGGGAGGTGGTTACATCACCCGCAAGATCAAGGCCACCTCTCTCCCCACGGTTCCTGCCTTCGGTCTGCTCTTGTCTCTCCCAGAAATGGTCTAGAAGAGCCCCCAGGACCGCAGGTGATATCATAGAGGCTTTTGTGCCGCACGGACCCCTCCCACCTGCACCCACTGCTCGGCATCTGAAGGTGGGGCAGCCTCACGGGCAGGAGGCTGGGCCACAGAGCAGCAAAAACAGTGCTCATTAGACCTGTGTCCCTAAAGCAGCTATGAGGCACTGGGCAAAAAGGGTGGGATCTCTTTTAATGCTCCAAGTAATCCCTTGAGGGTGCTGTGACAGCCCCGTTTTCCAGAAGAGAAAACAGAGGCTCCGAGAGAGAAAACAATTTGTCCCGAGTCGTAGTTTGAAAGAAGCAGAATCACGATTTGAACTGAGCTATGTTCAATTTCATTCTTAACTCCCGCACTGCCGCGTGCTTTATAAAGTGGGAAATAACTTAGTTTTCTTTTTAATTAATAGATCTGATCCCCATCTTTTTCTTCCTTCCTCCCTCCCTCCCTCCCTCCCTCCCTCCCTTCCTTCCTTTCTTCCTTCCTTCCTACTTTCCTTCCTTACTTTTCTTTCTCTCTCTCTCCCCTTCTTTCCTCCCTCCCTCCCTCCCTCCCTGCCTTCCTTCCTTTTTACAGATTCCAAAGTTTTCCCACTCATTAACCTACTGGCTCCTACAAGGAAGACTGGGGGATTGCCTCTGCGTTTTCACAATGAGGGAACTGAGGCCCAGAGAGGTAAGGTGACGCGCTCCGAGTGGGAGCTGGGAAGCCGGGGCTCCTGCCTCCTCTCCCAGAACGCTGGGCTAGCGGCGGCTGTGTGTCTGGGAGAAGCCATCGGGGGTTTCTGCCAACAGAAGCAATGATTATCATAAACTCATTTCCCACAGTGTCATTCCCCTCTATTCAGAGATTGGATTTCGGTCGTTACTAAGGGCCACGTTCCCCAGCCTTCCATCACCACCTCCAGTTTTGGAGCGCCCCCCCTCTGCTGCAGTTTAACCAAGTTATTCATTAACTGCTATGCGCCCAGAAGGTATTTATATCAACTGCGCATTTGGAAATTCAGCTGCACTTGAAGCGTGGGTAACAAGCCGATGACCTGCTTGGGGATGGGTAAGATCTGGGGAACCTGCTCCTGTAGGCCTCACCTTCCCGTGACCCCGAGTGTGCAGAACAGCACCTGGGCCCTGAGAGTGGAAGCCTCAGGAGGCAGGGGGCTGACGCACGTGAGTGCTGTCATTGTCTCGCTTCAAATTTTCACGGGTTCCCCACCACCTAGCTAGCCTTCTTCCTTCCTTCCTTCCCTCTTCCTCCCTTCCTTCCTTCCATCTTTCTTTCCTTCTATCCTTCCTTCCTTCCATCCATCCTTCTTCCTTCCTTCCTCCCTTCCTCCTTTCCTTTCCTTTCCTTTCCTTTCCTTTCCTTTCCTTTCCTTTCCTTTCCTTTCCTTTCCTTTCCTTTCCTTTCCTTTCCTTTCCTTTCCTTTCCCTTCCTTTCCCTTTCTCTCCCTTCCCTTCCCTTCCTTTCCCTTCCCTCCTCTCCTTTCCTTTCCATTCTCCCTCCCTCCCTTCCATCCATCTTCCTTCCTTCCTTCCATCCACCTTCCTTCCTTCCTTCCTTTCTCCTTTCCTTTCCATTCTCCCTCCCTACCTTCCATCCATCCATCTTTCTTTCCTTCCATCCTTCCGCCATCCATCCATCCTTTCTTCCATCTACCCATGCATCTATCCATCCATCTTTTCCTTCCTTCCTTTCTCCCTTCCTTTGTTTTTTCTTCCATCCATCTTTCCATCCATCCATCTTTCTTTCCTTTGTTCTTTCCTTCCATCCATCCCACTGTCTTTCCATCCATCCATCCTTCCATCCATGCATCTATCCATCCATCTTTTCCTTCCTTCCTTCCTCCCTTCCTTTGTTCTTTCCTTCTGTCCATCTTTCCATCCTTCCATCCATCTAACCAATCTTCCTTCCTTCCATTCATCTTAATTCACTCATTGCTTCATTAGTTTAATGACTGCCTACCATATCCTGCTCTAATTTTCCTATTTTCCAAAGCACTTATCACCATTTAACATTCTGAAACAGTTATCTATCTATTGATCAATCTAATTGATCTATCTATCTTCATTACTGTTTATTGCCCATCTCTCTCCACCACCATTTTCCCCTCCCTCACTAGAATGAAAGACCTACAAAGGCAAGAACCTTGGTTTTATTTACTTGTATTCTAAGTGCTGCCCAGTAGGCACTTAATAAGTGTTTGTTAAGTGAGTGAATAAATGTGGATATAATACTAAACAAGACACAAATTTATAGAAATTAAGGTAAAACTGGAGACTTCAAATATATAAAGAAATGCATTTGTTTGGACCCCTACAGGCAGTATTTCCTTCCATCTGCCTCTAGTGCTTCTTATGAGGGAAAGTTTGAGAACACAGGCCAATAGGAGGAATTCTTACCTGGCATTCTGAGCTTCCAGCATCTGACCCCTTCCCTCCTCTTGTCATTATCTAACAGGACTTCCAGCGAGTTGGACTTGCTTGTGCTTTCCAAACACACTTTGAGCTATCTTTTCATACCTCAGGGCCTTTGCACATTTTTCTCCCCCTTACAGGAATCACTTTTACCCTCTTATCCATCTGGAAAACTTTCTGCACACTATTTGGGACTAGGTTCAGATTACACCTCCTTTGGGAAGTGTTCCTAGTCTTTTTTCTTCCCATTCAGGGCAAAATTAGACCCACCCTCTGCCTCTTGTGATTTCCTCTACTGAAGAACATTTCAGATGGTGAATTTGCTTACTTCTGTCTATATCCTTCATGGCATGGGAGTGAATTATTTTAATAATAACTATTTGCAGAATTATTATCATGATAGTGGCTACTGATTATTGGGTACTTATCATTTACTGTTCCAAGGGTTTCAACAGTCAATCCACATAATAACTTTATGAGGTAGGAGCTATTATTTTCCCCATTTATAAATGAGAAAATCGGTGCAGAGAGATTATGGGAATCTACCCAAGATTACACCTTAAGAAATGGTGGAAACAGAAATAGAGCCTGGGCAAGCTGACTCTGGATCCCCTGAGCTGAATGTCTCTGTGACATTGGATAAGGCCTGGCACCTGTCCAGGTCCCAGTTTCCCCATCTGTACAATGAATTGTTAGTATGAGGTAATGTTTAAGGACTCTTTCACCGAGGACGCTCTTTGGAGTCTTTTCTCTCTAGAGATGATATCTCCATGCAGCAACCTCTTCCTTGTAGAAATGTGGTGGGGACCCCATAAAGTTGGGAGAGGAGGATGCCAGCAAGCATTTATTTCTAGGACAGTTTTGGTCTGGGAGGATGGGTGGGGAGATGGGTGATAGTGTGAACATATCAAAGATTCTTTCTGGACTGTGTTGTATTGTATTGTTTTCCCTCAGTTCTCCTTTCCTTCCGGCCTTTCCCATGGCTTCCCGGTGGGAAAACTATAATTTCCCAATGACTTTAGACTTAGTCACGTGACTTGCTTTGGCCAATAGAGTGTGGGTGGAAATAATTGTGTGCTTATTCTAAGACAAGATCTTTGGAGCCGCAGCAAGCTCCTGCCAGCACCGTTGAACTTCTGTTCTCAGAAGAATCTGAGGAAGTCTGAGACCAGAGGTCCTAGAATAAGGACACATGGAACAGACCTGGTTTCTCCTTAAATTAACCTGGAGTTGACCTAGCCCAACTTCACCCAGCCCAAATCAACTGAACTGTAGATAATCTACAGGCCTGTGAGTATGAAACACATGTTTGGCATCACGAGTCATTGAAAACATGGAGATGTTTGTTACGCAGCGTTGATATAGTGGAAATCTGACCAATATGTAGACTAAACGCCGGTAAACCAGTGTAAGTGTAGCATCCTTGTTGAATTATGTTGTCCTTAGTCATCAAGAGGTCTAACATTAATGTCCAATTAGCAGGACATTTGAGCAAATGGGAGATATTCAGACTTTCTGAATTCCTTGCTAAGCATGAATGACATCTTGCGAGGTGGGTGAGGGGTGTTTTGATGGACCAGAGGCCCATATAACAGCTCTTTGTCCTTGCTGTTACAGAGCTAATAAAGGTTTATTTCCCCTGCTAATCAAACACACTTCCACGGGAAGTGCCTGGTCCCAGCCTTCTAGAGGAAATGGTCTTGAGTGGGCAAGGCCTGTCCCCTCTCTCACTTTTGGCATATTTAATCTATAATGAGGATCTCCGTGGTTTGATGCATGGAGGACATGGAGGAATCTGGTTGGGATTATTCGAAATATTAAGCAATGAGGGAAGACGTCCCAGCAGAGAGGTTGATGTGTCCTCTTCTTCCAGCTCCCCGAGTCTGTCATATGGATGTGGGTGGTTTCAGTGGTGTGTTGAGGAGGAGATGAAAATGGTGGGAAGGGACTTGAAAGGTTTCTGTAATTTTGGAGCCTACACAATCTTTGCGAAAGTCTCTCTGATTCAAGCTTGGCTTGGGCATTGCCTCCTCCCATGAGTCTACATACGCCAATAAAATCTCCTATGATCCTGCCAGCCTGTTTTCTTAGTTCTCATGACCCAAGCCTAGGGTCATGGCCGCAGTGATGAACAGGTCCTGCGGTAGCGACACTGACACATTGTCTCATGGGATCCCATATTAGTTTCCTATGGCTGCTGGAATAAATGTCCACAAACCGAGTGGCTGGAAACAACGTTCAATAACTCTCCTACAGTCCTGGAGATCAGCGGTCTGAAATCAGCTACAGTCAAGGTGCGAGCAGAGCTGGTTGCTTCTGGAAGCTCTGAGCGAGAACACGTTTCTTTGCCTTTTTCAGCTTTTAGAGGCGCCTGCTTCCCTTGGCTCATGACCCCTTCCTCCATGAGCCCAGCCTCTTGGTTTCATTCTCACATCTCCTAGCACTGACCCTGCTTCTTCTGTCTCCCTGGTGATTACACTGGGTCCACCTGGACAATCCGGGAGGCTCTCCCATCTCAAGATCTGCAAAGTCCCTTTTACCATGTAGGGTAATATATTCACCAGTTCCAGGAATTAAGATATGGACATCTTTGGATGGGGCAGGTCTATCCCAAAGACCCTGCAGGGTAGCTGACACAGGTACTAGTACCCGGTTATTTCCATTTTACGATAGAGGAAACAGAAAGCAGTCGGTTGCTGATCTGGGACCAGAGCCCAGACTTATGACTCCTACTCTTTAAGCTATTATTTAGAAAAAAAAAAGAAAAAGATTTCATTTATTCATTTGAGAGAGAGAGAGAGGAAGAAAGAGAGAGAGAGAGAGCATGCATGAGCAGGGGGGAGAGGCAGAGGGAGAAGCAGACTCTCCCCTGAGCAGAGAGCTAGATGTGGGCCTCGATCCCAGGACCTGGAGATCATGACCTGAACTGAAGGCAGATGCTTAAACATCTGAGCCATTCAGGCACTCTTTTAAAGCTATTATTATTATTAATTTCAATAATAGTAACGTTAATTAAATGTTTGCGATGTGCCCAGCCGTGTGCTAAGCACCTTTACAGATGTTCTGTTCTATTATTATCCCCATGTGACTTAGGGAGGCTTAGGAAATTAGAGAAACGTGCCCAAGATCACTGAGGCACTAAGTAGTGGAATCAGGATTTGAATCCATGTCCTCTGTGATGAAAAATATGCAGTGGATGCTGTTTACCAGATCGTCTTTACCAGCCCAGCCCACCTATCCCAGCTGCTGAGAAGGCTGACATCTAACAGCATACAGCTGCCCTCTTCCCCAGAGAATTGCCCTTGGCCTCCAGGAACCATTTTGCGGGAAATGCCGGAAGATTGCCTCTCCTCCAGGGGTTCCCCTAGGAAATCGCTGGTGAGTAATGATGGATAATGGAGCTGACCCGCTTCCCTCAAGGTGGGACAACTCTGGGGTGTCTTTCACGCTCCAGAACTTGCCAGGGGATAGAAGCTAGACTCCAGCCGACCCCACTCTCTATTTAGCTTCCTCCCCTACCCCCGTCCTACTTCGCCCTCTCTCAGATTTGTCCTGCAGGCTCTCCTTCTGGAAATCACTTCCATGGGAATTAGTCTCAGGCTCTACCTGCAGGGGACCTCACCTAGGACACGGTCTCAGTTAGGAGGAGGACAAGGAAGGAGAAGCAGTAGGACGGCTAAAGGGTGAAGGATTTGTTTTAGAGATTTGACCTCATGCAGTTGTGGGGACTGGTTTAACAGTCCGCGTAGGGTTGTTGCCTCTGCAGCCAGCGTTTATCCTGAAGCACTGCCAGGCAGGCAGGCAGTTTGGAAAAAAAGACGGATATGCAGTAGGGCAAACAATGACATCCGTAAGAACCCCCAGCATTGCACTGGAACTCATGCAGGTCTCCCCATCTCCAAGCTCCTGACCTGCAAAGAAGCTGACATTCTTCACCCCAGAGTTGCACGGCACCCTGCCTAGGACCTGGAGATCCTGGAGGAGGAGATGTGCCGGGAGCTGGGGTTGCCGTGGGCCCAGTTGCTGCTCTGCCCCTACGAGGGGAGCCATGTGCTGATCCTACACTGACCCAAGGGCAAGCCTGGCTGCTGCCTCACTTCACTTCTGCCTTCTGATCCCAGTCCCGAGCAAATTGCTCTACTGCTAACCAAACTCAGAGCCAGAAGGGGAAAGGGATTCTGGGAAATGTAGTTCCAGCTTTGTTAAACTGACCCGGTATAATCATTGGTCCCCCATGTCAGCCCGGCACATGGACACACCTCTTTAACCATATTGAACTTCCAAATTAAGATCATAGTGGACATGAAAAGTACAGCATAGGAATTATAGTCAGTAGTACTATAATTTTGTGCAGTGACTATACTTATCACGAAGAATACTGTGATTGTATAGAATTGTCCAATCACCATGTGGTACACCTGAAAAGAATATAACATTGTAGGTCAATTATACTTCAATAGAAAAAATAAAACATCAGAGCAAAATCATTGTTCTTTCTAATGTAATAGAGCCATCCCTGGTATAACTGAAAACACACTAACCTTCTTCCCCAAAGAAGGTACAAAGTTCCTTTATCTTTGGGTGGTGTTCATACCTTTTCTAGCTGGGTCACAATCCTTGGTAGGCAGTCTATCATTTAAATACTGAATGATCAGTTAGCAACTGTTAACAAACCTTATGCAAGGTGGTAAGGGAATCAGGGCAAGGTAGGCAGGAGAATTAATTAGCATCCACACAAATATTGTCATACAGAATAAAGAAGAAAAACTCCAGTCTGTTATCTTCCTCCTTTCTTCAACTGGTCATGTATGTGATTGTAACTGGTATTTATAATTTCCTTCTTCCACTACTCATTTCTTATTCTACTTGCCCTCAGCAGTAAGATTGGCCTATTATGGTTCCTTGCCTGATGGAGTAACTCAGCTTTCATTCCTTAAGGGTATGGACCATTAGCTGTCCTACCTGTTATGGGTGGTTGTGTTTGTTTGTTTTAATTTTAATTCCAGTATAGTTAACATACAGTGTTATATTAGTTTCAGATGTCCAATATAGTGATTCAGCTTTTTTTTTTAAGGGTTGGTTGTGTTTTTTAATTGCTTGTATCACAGGACATGGGAATAGTTAGAGGTGCCTCAGGGGGTCTCTTGAATTCAGGGAATCTTCCTGTTTATCCTCATTGGGCAGCAGCAACCCAAATTTGCCCCGATATTCAGAATCAGTCACTCTAACCAGTATGGAGACCCACTTCTATGCCCATTGATTCATTGGCATGAAGAGCCCAAAGTAGCCACATAGCAATCTCAATTCTAGTTTCATGGGACCACTGTTATGCCTCATGGTAGAAGCATTCCTCCTTTGGGAACTAAGATCTCTGGACCAACACACCTAAAGTCATGGGGACGGAAAGCAAAAGTTTTGCTAGTAAATTATGTAAGATAATAGTGAGAGGAGCCATACATTTCCACCCCAATTCCTGGCCCTGGGAATCTTGGCCAAGAGATGAATAGCACTGTGTATTGGTTGCTGATTTTAGAGCATGGATTGCTTTCTGGAGGATATTGCCCTAGCCATAAGATGTTGCCATAAGGCTTGTTGCTACCATAACCAAGCCTTCAAATGGCCAGTCCACCATTCAGTCAGACCAGCTGCTTCAGGGTGATGAAGATCATGGTAAGACTAGTGAGTTACTGACTAGTGAACATGGGCCATATTGGGTGCCATATTAGGGGTTCAGTGCTGGCCTCTGTAGTTGGTGCTTGGGTACTTAGCATGACCGTAGCTAGCTCAGCCTTGATGAGCAAAAGTCCAGTTTGCTGTATCACCTCTATCCTTTCCTCCATGGCCATTTTGTTCACAAGCCCACGGGTAAGAATGGGGAGATCTTGGGAAAAGTTTGGCTGAAATCCACAAAAGGGATCACTCTGCCTATCCACTTATTAGATCCCCCTCCACTGAAGTGACAGATGCACGCTTACGCAAACACAGATCTGTTCACCCAGTCTGCCCATTCAGCAAGTTCTAGCCAGACGCTTCTCCCCAAGACCTCATTTCACCAGTTTTCCAGTTGTGTTTCTTCCAAGTGCCTGACGATTCAGCCAGCCCATTAGCCACAGCCCATATGTCAGTGTAGATTCATGGCCATCTCTCCTCCTAGGCTAAGTAAGCAAAGACCTACCACCGATAGAATTTCCTTGACCTCTGCCTCCAAGAGTAGGGCTGGGGGGCTGCACCTTCCCCTTCTGGGTTGCGCCCCCATATGGTGCAGAACCTCTTGTAAACCAGAACCTTTTTTTTAATCTTCTTTAGTCAACTTGGCGGCAAATTCCACACGAGTCCAGAGGTGTGGGTTAAGAGAGAGGAAGTAACGTAGCATGAGCAGGAGAGAGGGGCATCTGAAGTATTAGCTCGGGAGACTTACTCGAGCCTTCTTGAGCTGCTCGAGCTGATCTAGGTGCCACTTCCATTCAATGATGAAATTGCCGCCGCGAATGCTCAATTTTATGGTTTGGTTGCTCAGACAACACTCAGTTCACTGATGAGCAGCTCAGAAGGCATGTTAACTTGGGGCCCGCAATCAAGCTTTCAGTGCCTAGTAAGGCCCAATGGCAATCCAGAAGCCACTTTTCGGAAGGAGAATAATTATCTCCGGAGACTAGCCCGGCTTTTCTCCGAAATCTTAAGGGCCTCTGCTATTATTCGCCGATAGGGCCTGCCTGAGTCTGGTACAATATCCTTACCCGCCGCCGACCCTCCGAGCCACGTCAGCTCTTCTGGGTCCCACAGACCAAGTAGCAGAGCAGTTCACGTGGCAGCCAGCACCTGCCGGGGGTGGATGAACAGGTCTCGCGTGATAAATCCATTTCGACATTCCAATATCCCTAAGCCTTTGGATCTCCCCTCTACCATCTACCGGGGAAATGCTGGCATTAGAACTCCATTTAGCGTAGGCCACCTTTGCATCCAGGGTTTTAGTCCGTCAAGCAACAGAGCCGGCCCCAGCTGTTCGAGCTAACACACGGAATCCAGACTCTCTGCTTACTGCACCCACGCCAATGAATTTGGCCTGATCTGACACTCTGTTTTTTCCACCCCGATCCCATATCCTTAGGGCTCATTCCGAGAACCACAGAGAAGGGGATGCCGGGAAATGTCATTCCGGCTGAACCGAGTTGACACAGTGCAAAGCACGGCAGACCGCGTGCCTTACTTTACCTTGTGGCCTCTTTCAACTTCCCAACAAAAATACTGTCTTTCCCTGGAAGGGGGGTGTGTATCTTCTTAGAGCTGCAAGGGCAAGTGCAATAGCATTCTTTCCCCGGATTGAGACCCAAGGTCACCCTCAGAGTCACACTCATCCTCTATGGGGCACCCTCCCTCTCTGTGTAGTAATAATAGCTACCCACCTCCAGTCTGCCCTTAACTCACATCCTTTCACCTAATTCTGATGACCTTAGGGTGAACCACTAAGCCCATTTTACAGATGTAGAAACTGATGCTGGGGGAGGGCCTGGGAGGCAAAGTTGTGTTACTGGCAAGGGATGGAAATGAAATTTAGACTGAGCTTCCAGCTTCTGTAGCCAAAGCATACCATGGGGAATCTCCTTCCCCCGTCTCTTCCCTGCCAGAGTTAATATGGGGGATGGATTGGATATGGAACCCCAGAACCATAGACTGTCCTTGGTAGCTGGGGTCCTAAAGAGCACTTTAGAGTTAAGGAAATCGGAGCCCAGAAAGGCGAGGCAATTTGTCCAGGGCAACACAATGGGTCATTAACAGGACTTGGGCCAGAAGGGGATGGCCCGAGCTACCCCCGGGGGAGGGGGGGGGGCGGGAATTAAGTAGCTAAATGAGCTTGCCATTCCAAACCTGCCCAAGTCTGGAATCCACATCAACCTTGGACAAAAACGCCTGGTCGAGAGTTATAGGGGTTTTCCTGTCATACCCTCTGGTCCTAGTAGCCGGGTAGAAACCAGAGCTTGGCTCTAACCAAGCTGCATGAGCGGCCCACCTCATCGTCCCAATCAGTGTCTGCAGACAGAGTCCCTTTTGCTGGCCAGCAGATGCAGCTCGGATTTCTTCCGCTTCACTCTGTGCAAAGGGAGTGGGGGAGTCTCTCTCTTCCTGGTTTGTTTGTTCTAAGAGCAGGGCAGGGGGTCCCATGGAGACAAAGGACCTGTTCCTTGAGGACTAGCCTGGTTCGTGTGCTCGAATAAAAACACACAAGCAATGCTGTCTTATTCTGGGCTCATCCAGGCAAAAGCTAGTGTGGAAACTCCTGCTCGGGGGCTGGCGTCTGAAGTTCAAGGGATTCTCTAGGGCATCCAGCGAAAGTGTCATTTCCTTGACATGTGGCCCGTCAGCTCTTTCTCTGCACACAGAGCCTGAGGAAACAGTAGGCACTGGACGAGGAGGGCTTGGGCTGGATTCACGTAGCCATTCAACAGATATCATTGAGTGTCCTCCCTGGGCCGACACTGCCGGAGGGACTGGGGTGCGTCAGCCGTTCCGCAAACAATACCTTGCCCTGTGGAGTCATATTCTAGCGCAGAATTTAATAAAACCAACAAATAACTAAATTCTGTAGTGTGGTCAAGGTCATCTGTGATATGGGAGAGGGAAAAGCAGAGCAAGGTAAGGGAGGTTAGGAGGGAGGGGCAAGAGGGTGAGTTGCAGAATTAAAACGGGAGGTGAGGGAGGGCCTCACTGGGAAGGTGGGATTTGAGCAGAGACTCGAAGGAGGTAAGGGAGGCTCCCTGTGGATGTCTGGGGAGGAACCTGCCAGGCAGTGGAAACAGCCAGTGCAAAGGCCCTGGGGCAGGGGAATGCTGATGTGTTCCAGGAATGGTGAGGAGGCGACAGTGGCTGAGCAGAGGGGAGTGGGGGAGATGTGGGAGAGGAGACAGGAGGGGCAGGGACGAGCCTGCCACCACTTGAGCTGTGGGGACTAAGGACCAGGCTTTTATTTTTACTGCAGGGTGTCCGTCGAGCAGGGGAGCAACTTCCTAAGTAAGCACCCAGTGTGGTAACTGATGTTTGTAAAGGGTGTCTCAGGCTGCTGCACGGAGAACAGACTGCAGGGGGTGGGCGGGGAGGGGCCGTTGCCGTAACCAGGTAGGTGAGGTGTTGGGGGCTCAGATCCGGAGGGGGATGGTGAGCAGCCTTCAGAGTTGGGAAGATATTTTATTTTCACTTATTTAGTTTTAAAGATTTTATGTATTTATTTGAGAGGAAAGAGAGCATAAGCAGGGGGAGGTGCAGAGGAAGAGTGAGAGGGAGAAGCAGGTTCCCCGCTGAGCAGGGAGCCTATCCGAGGCTCGATCCCAGGACCCCAATATCATGACCTGAGCCGAAGGCAGATGCTTAACCGACGGAGCCACCCAGGCGCCCCAAAGAGTTGGGAAGGTATTTTAAAAGTGGAGCCAATAGGTTCTGCTGATGGGTTAGGTGTGGGGTATGGGAGGAAGAGCTGACGCCAAGCTTCTGAGCAACTGGATGGATGGATATAAAACAGATTTTTCTGGCCAGCTCTGCCACTTACTGGCCAGGGTACCTTGGGCAAGTGACTTACTTAGCATCTCTGTGCCTCAGTTTCCTCCACGGTAAATTCGAGAGAATCATAGTCCCAACTTCCTCAGGTGACTGTGACACCTGATCTGGTACACAGTCAGTGCTCAATAAATGTCAGCTTTCATGGTCATTGTTGCTGCTATCTGGGGTAGACTCTAGACCAGGGGTCCGCAGACCGCAGCCTGAGGGGCTGCGTTCATCCGCAAAGGACCCCTGGAACACAGATGGCCACCCCGTTCCCGTACAGATTGCGCGTGGCTGCTTTCCCGCTGCTGCTCCAGTTGGGTCTTTGCGATAGACGCTGCGTGATTGCAAAATCGAAAATGTTTACAGCTGGCTCTTTATAGGAAGTCTGCGGATTTCTGTTCTAGACCGAATCGGCTCTTTGTCAGAGCACGTTTCAGGAAAGATTTCTCGCACTTTCTGAGCTGCTGGAGGGAGGTGCAGTGCCATGGGTGACCTTTGCCCCCCATCTCTGCCACACTGTGTCCATCCCCTGCACCCCCCCCCCCGCCCCGCCCAAGCCTGTGGCTCACCTCTGGAGAGGGGCCCGGGCGACACAGCCCTCCTTTCCGAGCACGATGCTGCAGAATCATAGGCTGAGTGGAGAGATGAGTAGCTGATGGGGTCCGTGGCCCTGGGGGCTGATCTGGATCTGCCAGCAGCTGAGGCCACAGACCCACCCGGTCCTGCCTCCCTCCCACCCTCTGCGGCTCTGCAGGGCCTCTCCAGGCAAAGCTGGCCCATCAGCTCCGACCTGGGGAGAAGGCAGACCGGCTGGGGAGGCTGTGCCTCTCACGGGCCATGCGCGACCTGCGCCCAGTCACCGAGCGTCTCGGAGTCTGGGCTCTCAGCTGCAGAGGAGGGACATCTTCTATGTTTGGCCCAGAGTGGAAACTCATTTCCTCAGGAACCTTGTCCGCTTTGTCTGCATCCTAATATCGGGACCTAATCACGGCGCTTGGCATGTGACAGGTGCTCCGAAAACGTTTGTTGAGTGAATAAAGGGGCGCAGAGCCTGCGCGGGGTGGGTGCCGGGTCACCGAGGCTGTTTTGTGATCATAATTTTGCTACGAGATTGTAGGATTCTCTGCAGTGCTGTGTCGGGGGCAGCTGCGAGTTCCGGGGCCTGGGTGGGGTTTTAGGGGCTGCGGGAGGAAGGGGAGAGACCGCGGAGGCTGCCAACAGGTTTGGATTCCCTGGGGAAGCGGGCAGGTGAGTGAAGGCCGTGGGCAGCTCTGACACACACACACAGAGACAGGTGATAGATGAAAAGACAGAAAGATGGATTGACAGATAAATAAATACAAGACAGAAGGAAAGGCAGACAGGCAGGTTGCCAGGCAGGCTGATGAATAGGTAGATAAGTGGCGGCTGGTGTCCTCCGCACCCAGCCCTCCCCCTCCCTCTGCTGTCACACACTCTTGGTGAGACAGCCAGCCCTGTGCCGACTCAGAGCCTGAGGGCCGGGGCCTCGGAGGGACATTCTGGGGACAGCAGTGTCCTACCAGCCCAGCTGCCTTTCCGGGCCGGTGTCGGGACGAAGGGCCTCAGCCCTGCACTCCCTGACTGTGCGACCTGGAGCGGGGTCGTCTTCTGCCCTAGAGCCCGAGGCCAGGCTGAGGGGCGGTGGCAGCGTCTCTGAGAGGTGCCTGCTGCCGGGAGTGGGGTGACGGCTCACCGGCCCCCACCGGATACCCAGTTGGGGGAGCCACGCCGGGCCGGGGTGGGGGCTGTCAGCACTGGCTGGCCGCGTGGGGCCTCCAGCCTGTGCGGAGCGGGAGCTCAGCCACGCAAGCGGGGGGTGGGGTGCCCCCCACGGGCATCGGCTCCTCGGGGGACTGCCTGCCTCGAGGGGGGTGCACGTGCAGAGGCTCCTTGTTCCTGCCTTCATGGGGCCAGGAGCCGCATCCCTGTCCCCGAATCTCACAATTTCCTTGCCAAATCACCTTAACGTTGAGAGGCCCACTCGGCTATCTAGTTTTCAGGACCCAGTGCCACATGAAAACGTCGGGCTCCATGTTCAAACATTGCTAATTTCGAGATGGCCGAGCAGTAGACCGGGGCCCGCGTGCCCGCCCGGGGGGCACGTCTGCAGGGCCAGCCCCGGCCTCGGCCCGCGGCCTCCTGACTCGTGTGGTGGGGGAGGGGCGGGTGAAGGACCGCGGCTCCCAAGCTGCTCGGTCCTCAGTCTGTACCTCGGTTCTGGACGGATCGCTTGGTCCCTCCGGGCCTCAGTTTCCCTATGTTAACGTGGGCGTGAGGGCAGCGTCAGTGCCGATGCTGGTGAGTCAGGGAAATGGATGAATACACCTCCAGGCAGGGCGCTGTGCCTGGTAAATCCCAGCTCTAGTCATCATCCTACAGACCAAGCTACGGAGCTAGAAGGTAACCAAGCCCAGAGCTCGGCCGGGCGGTGGTCACCAGCCCCACCACAGCCCGGGGGCGGATCACCACAGCTGGCCTCTCCCAGGCCCTGGGGCCCAAGGGACAGCAGGAGTTTGCTTTTTCCCTTAGAGGAGCTCAGGCATGTCTCTTGAGGAGCAAATATGTCACGTGTCACCGCTGGCTAGGAGTCCCCGCTTCCTCCCCTCCTTGAGTCTCCCTGTTCCTGTTCCTGATCCTCCTCCACGCCTTCCCGCATTAAGATGCCCTTGACGTTCACTTGTATCGATCTCACCTGAGTCCCCAGAGACAGGGTCCAGTCACCAGGTAAAGGCCTTGGGCTGCCGTGGGCCCTGAGCCCTCTCCTCAGACACATTTGTCCCTCCCCTTGCATTGGCACATGAGGGTAGTTAAGAGAAAATGACCCTTGACCTCATGCTCATCATGGTCCTGGTTTTTAGTTTTAACTTAATGGTCCCTTCTGGAAGGCAGGGACGCTCTGGGGATGATAAGGCATCATCTTCTGAGCATCCCAAACCGGTTGGTGGCCAGACCTCGTGTCCCTCTGCCTGGACTGAAGGAAGCTTTGAGGGGGTTAGTCCTCCAAGGATGCCGGGGTCCAGAGCAGAGGTCCGGGTGACATCCTGGCTGGCGATGGGGTTTATGAGGGTCCAAGCTCTTCTGGGTGCTTAAAACAGACGCTGCTGGTGATGTGGTCAGCATGCGAATCTTCTATATTCTCATGGGCTTGAAGAAACATTTCCCCTCAAGTTATGAGGCTTCAAACTCTCTGATTCAGGACCTTGAGAAAGACCCGGGCAGGTCAGTCCTGGGTAGCTCGAGAAGCCTGTGGGTTGCTGCTGACATTTCTTTGGTACCATTGAAACCCTGTTGGAGAGATAGCTTTCCAGAAAATCTCTGCTCTTTTGACCCCCTGCAGCAGAGCTGGCCGAAACCTCCCTCCCTGAAAAAGCCCTGT
Source organism: Potos flavus (assembly GCA_028534135.1). NCBI lineage: Eukaryota > Metazoa > Chordata > Mammalia > Carnivora > Procyonidae > Potos > Potos flavus. The sequence goes on along the minus strand of CM052900.1, from coordinate 155,028,486 downwards.
CTGACATCAGCGAGGGGACAGCGGAGGAGAGTTCATATTGGTCAAGCTTCTACAGAACCTGTGCTAGAAACTCTCACCCCAGAGGAGTGGCTAGGAGTCAACTCTGGAGCCAGCTCGCTTAGGTCCGAATGCTGGCTCTGTCCTGAGCTGTGTTCCCTTGAGCAAGTCACTTAACGTCTCTGTGTCTACCTCAAAGAGCTATCGTGGGAATTAAATAAAGCATATATATATGGCGCCCAGAACTGGGCCTGGCATATTGTGTGAACATATAAGTATTAGCTGCTCCATGTTCTCTTTTGGACTTTCCCCAAACCTACTAAAGTGGGTCCTATTAGGACCCCCATTTCATAGACGGAGAGAGTAAGGCTCCAAAAAGAGCATGACTTGCCCCAAGCCATACAGCTAGGAGGGGGCAGGGGGCGGTATATGCCCGGCCTGCTTTGTGCCCAGCCTGGACGTTCTGGGCCGCCCATACGGGCAGGTGGGCTCTGCCCGAGCAAGCACGGAAGGAAGGAGAAAGCAAAAGCTGTTCTGAACTACCCCCTCCAAGTAGGTCCCCAAAGTCCTTGTCAGAAGCAGTCTAGTGGCACTTCCCAAACTCATGCTGACAGTCCTGTCCCTTGATCTCATGCCGGGCCAGCTGGGAAGGGGAGCAGCCCTCCTCCGTGCCTCCCAGACTGTCAGATCCACTCCAGCTCAGAGGAAGGGAGCAGGTGGCGCAGGGCTGCCCCGTCCATCACTTAGGGAAGCGTCTGCTCTGCCCCTCTGACAGGCTGCCCGCATCTCCGGGCTTGGGGGCCAAGGTGACTGGTACCTGAGTATGGAAGGCGGTACCCGAGGGAAGGGTGATGGTCAGGTGTAGCGGCCAGCCCAGGGACCCTCAGACAAGCTTTCTGCCTTGACAGCTGGGTCAGCTCTGATGACCCAGCCTGGCTGTCCCGGCTCTGGGGTGCATTAGAGAATCCTTCAGAATGGGATGGAGGACAGTAGAATAGATGTAATGTTGGAGCTTCTAAATGCTTCTGGGTTTGGGTGAGGAAGGTAAAGCAAGTGCGTTGAGCTAAATTCCCTTCAGGGTACCAGGAACCACAGTCACTAAGTCCCAGAGTCTTAGAGCTGGGAGAGCAAATTTGCGGTTTCTTGGTACCATTCTTTCATTTTCCAGATGGGTAAACTGAGGTTTGGCTTACCTACTTGAGGTTACTTGCCCAACACCATACAGTGAACCTTACTTGACTGAGCGGGACCTAGAGTCTAAATTCAAGAGTCGCAGACCAATGTGCCTGCAGAGAACTTTCCATTCCTGCCAGACCCAGGTCTCTGCAGAGCCAGCCTCCCCTGACCCCGCCTCCTCCCCTGCTGTGCTGATAATACCAGCTGACATTTATTGAGCATTTAGTATATGCTAGGCACTCTTTCCAATGCTTTATAAGCACTCACTTATTTTACCTCACCTCTTAGGGAGCAGTTAATAATACTATTCTCTTTTCACACATGGGGAATGAAGTCACAGGGAATAATTTGCCCAAAGTCCTTCTCTCAGAAAATAATACTCAGGCTTTGAATCCAGATCACTGGGCTCCAGAGTCTAGTGTCTTGAAAATACAGGAAAATACAGCTTCAAAGGACCTAGAGCCTCTTGTCCTCAAGCAGTTTTATGGTCTGTCAGTTTTGTGTGCCACTGAATACCTTTCATAAAAATCCTCTTTACTGTGTCTTCACTGGAGGGCCCCAGGGCCAGCAGCGGACTGGATTTGAAGTGGTTTCATGAAATAGGATATAGGAAAATGGTGCTAGTCTGTGGGGAAATCCTACAGCTGAGGGGGCAAGATCAGAGCAAGGAGGCATGGAGAGGACTCTTGTCTGGTGCCTGGCCTGGGACAGGATCAAGACAAGTGAGTTCTAATGCCCAGCCGGCCCCTCCTTGGTGCGTCAGCGTCATCTCTCCCAACCCTTCCATGGGCCTCGGAAACCCCATCTGTAAGGGGGGAGGTCTGTCTGAGAAATGTGCTCTCTAAAGACCTTTCCAGCTCTGATATTTGAGGATTTGATGAGTGGCATTTGGTAATCCCTCTATTTTCCCACAGGTTTGCATCAGAATGGGCCCCTAAAACTTCCCTGCCTTCTGCACAGGCGTCTGCTCTCCAGCGAGGCCTTCCCACCCACCCCGGAGCTGGACAGTGCCTGTTGTTGGGAACAGCTTCCTCGGGTGTAACTGAAGAGCCCCTCCCCCCATTCGATCTCTCTTCCTTCTTCAAGGAGCCTTTGTGTCTTTTTCTTAATGCCAGACTAACTCAAAACATGATCCCAGGCTCAAACTTGCCATCACAGGTCAGGGCATGTCCAGGCCCATCAGAGATGCCGCTGGTGGCTTCATGACACTGTTGCTGAGCAAACAAACCACGGATGGGAGAGAGGGTGCTACCTCCGACATGCCTACCTGAGCCTGCAGGTGAGGAGGAAACTCTCCGTTCCCTCAATCCAGCAGAGACTGTGGGCGGCCGGACAGGAGGCTCAACTAAGGCCATATGCTACAGGGTGAGCCCCTCAGCTTAACTCACCCCATGACCTGGGTGAGATGGTCTACTCCCCGAGGGGGACAGGGGACAGGACCACCTGATGTTCTTCTGCAGGCCAGCACCTGAGTGCAGCATGTCGTGCATCCCTCCCAGGCTGTTTGCACACTCACCCAATCCACTCACCATGCTTTTATTCATTCTCTCAATAGTTTGGCATTTACTGAGCCCCTGCTGAGTGTCACACTCCAGGATGGTGCCCAGACTCCCAGGATCTTATGGATCGGCGAAAAACAACACGGGGCCTGGACTCAGATGGACCTGGGTTTAAGCCTTGGCTCTTGAAGTAACAAGCTAAAACATTTGGGGTAGCTGCTTTGCTCTTCCAATCCTCTGTATCCTTACCTATAAACAGGCATAATATTATTGACCTTCTACAGTGAGGACTTTATCTATTTGGTGCCTAGCATAGTGTTAAGTAAATGTTAGTCACCTTTCTACCCCTCTCTCCACCCCTGCCTTTACTTTCATATGTCACGACTTTTTCAAGTATGTCTTCCACTTACTGTACCAGATTGGAGACACTTTGTGAGCTCTCTTCTCTTACACCCCACTCCCCGCCCCAGAGCAGGATCTGGGTTTTCTTCTCAGACCAAGAGCTCCCAGAGTGGGACTTCTTCCCTACCATTCAGCCGATAGCTCCGGGAATTCCGAATTGGCTAAGCCCCCAGTAATAAAGGGGATGGGAGCTGACCATGGTGCTGACTTGCTCTCACCATTCTCCCCAAAGAGGAAGAGAATTGTATTCCACGGATGTCTTCACACCTCTGGGTGGATCTTCTGAATCCTCCCATCACAAAAGTGTTTCCAAGTGTGAAAAGCTCCATCAGACTCAGCTTGTATGAACAGGCCTAGAAATGCTCTAGAGTGATGAACGGCTCAGGGTGACCAAGCAAACCAAGGGTGCCAACTCGCCCTGCCCCCATTCCTCTGACGATGGAGGAGGGTGGGGGACGAGGTGAGTGGGAAGTTTTAAAATGCACAAAAAGCACAGTGGTAAGACAATCTCCTGCATGTCTCCCTGCTGTTTTCCAGCCTACCCTGTATGCTGCAGCCAGATTCATCTTCTGGAAGCCCGGCTGTTATCTGAGAAAGAATCACAGAACACTAAGAAATAGAAGATTCTGAATCTGAGCTAGCCTGCCTCACTTGCTTCACCAGTAGAATGCTGTGGAAGTGACATTCTGGGCCTTTCAATGCCAGGTTGTAAAAAGCTTTGCAACTTCTGCCTGGATGTATAGAGTATTTAGCCAGGGGAAGCCAGCTACCATGTAAAAAACTCTCCCTCCTCTGAGACCCCTGAGCTGGGAGGAAGGTCAGCTTGGCACCTCGGGGGAGAGAGAGAGTTGCCTGGCCAGCCCTCGGCTGATGTGCCATCCCAGGTGAGGTGCCAGACGTGTGACTGAAGAAACATCGTGGACACACAGCAGCCATGTGACAGCAACTGCGTGACAGACCCAGGTGAGCATTGCCCAGCGGAGCCCCGTCAACCCACAGAACTTGGGGAGATAATAATAAGTTTGTATTTTAATCCACCGAAGCGTGGGCATGGTTTGTTACAGAATAACATGATTTGTTATGGAAACAGTGTGCACCAACAGACCCTTGAGCTCCGCCTACGATGCATTCATAGAGTGTTATAGTGACTCTTCCTATTGGAAAGGAGGTGAGCTCCTCAACCCAGACTCCACATCTCTGCATATGGTGGCGCTGTTGTTAGAAGTGGCCACCCAGCCATACTGTATTTCCCCGCTCCCTTTGCAACTTGATAGGTCAGGTGACTGAGCTCCGAGCAGCAGATTAGGGGTGAAAGTGATGAACACCACAGCATCATATCAAAAGATAAGGAAGTTCCACAGAAAAGCCCTGTGTGGGGGCACCTGGATGGCTCAGTCGGTTAAGCATCTGACTCTTGATTTCGGCACAGGTCATGATCTCAGGATCATGAGATCGAGCCCCGCGTCGGACTCTGCACTCAGCACAGAGCTTGCTTGTTCCTCTCCTTCTGCTCCTCCCCCACTCCCTCTGTCTCTAAAATAAATCAATAAAATCTTTTTTAAAATGTCCTGTGTGGTCTTCCATACTTTCCGCCTCCCTCTGCCTGTCAGTTGGGCGTGAATTTGAGAGCCGTAAGTTGAACACGAAAATGCTTCCATCTGCCTGGGTTGCTGAGGAGATCTCTCTCACCCACAGATTGATCTGTGTGCAGAGGAGAAATAAACTTTTCACTTAAGCCTGAGCTCTGAGGGGGTGTGGTGTTTCCACTGCATATTACTTAACACCATAATTGTAAATTATGTGTTCTCACCATTTAGACTGTAAACACCACAAGGACAGATCAACATTTAACTTGCTCACCCTTGTACCCCCAGCCCTAACCTGATGCCTGGAATGTGAGGGACATGTGATAAATACCCAGAGTGTGCATAAGCACATGCATGGGCTATTTATTTATTTTTCTGTGGGGCTATCTGAATCACACTTGACCCTTAGGCTGAACTTTGATGACTTGGTTGTCATGCTCACCCAGGTGGTAGTTACAGACTGTATGTGTGTGTCCCCCCAAATGCATATGTTGAAGTCCTACACATGCAATGCATTGGTATTAGGAGGTGGGGCCTGCGGGAGGTAATTAGGGTGAGATGAGGTCATGAGGGTGGAGCCCCCACGAATGGGATTAGAGTCCCTCTAAGAGCCAAGAGAGGACTTGCTTCCTCTCTGCTCTCTGCCATGTGAGGACACAGTGAGAAGTCGCCAGTCTGCGACACCAGCTCTCGCCAGAATCCAACCATTGCTGACACCTTGATTGTGGACTTCTAGTCTCCAGAACTGTCAGAAATAGATTTCTGTTATTTACAAGCCAGCCAGCCTATGGCACTTTGTGATAACAGCCAGTCGGATGAAGACAGTGGTGAACCTGACATGCAAAAATCCCTCTCCTCCCAGAGTCGCCCTGGAGAGGCAGGAGCTGGGGAGTCCAGCTTCCGATTCCTCCATTTGCTTTGGCCTGATTTTAATGACTGATGTTTTTTTAGGTCTTTTTTTTTTTTTAAGGTAGTGGAGGGTTAGGCGGGTGGCAGCTTCATTCTACTCAGAAGCTAAAAGGCTCGTTGATTTTTCTGATATCCTTTGAATGTGCCCCTTCTCCACAGACAGCTCCTCACAGCTGTTAGGACTTCAAATTCCTCGTGCATTGAGGGGGGCAGAGAAAAGATATGAAAGGCTTTTCAGCTGACACAAAAGAGGGGAAAAAAAGTGGAATAAAAACGACAATGTGGTTAATACATAAAACGGTGAAATTTCTGGCACTCACTGTATCATTAATCTGTCTAAAGTGGCTTTGATCTCTTCTGCTTTAATTAACTTGTAATTATAACATGATGATTTTTGCAGCGGGCAGAATCTGGGAGCTGGGCCCTGAAAGGGACTGCATTCTCCGAGTGGCATCATAAAGCAGGGTTTGCAGTATCTGCCTTTCAGAGACGCGCTTCCCGCATCTGTGCTCACACATGCACGTGTATACACACACACACACACGCGTGCGTGCGCCCCAGGCTTTCCCATCACACGTTGCCATGGGATAGTAGCCATGTGTTCATAATAGCTTCCCAGACCTCATGTCTGAATTGAGGGTTTTCAGGGTAAAGCTGGTGGGGGAGCAGAGCATATCATTTTGAACATGTCTCATGACAACCCTGGCAGGTGGGTATTATTAGTCCCATTTTCTGGATGAGGACACTGAGGCTCAGAGAGTTTAATTTACCTGCCTGAGGTCAGTGAGTTAGAAGGGCGGTAGATTGACTTGTTGGCCTCAACTCTTCACCCCATCCTGGCCATGGCCTCACCGTGAAGGGACTTGACTTTAGGTTTGGCCATGAAATTTGTTTTGCATGTTGGTGAAAATGACCAAATGTGCCCAGTCTCAGATTCAGGTCCCAGAAGAGTCCAAGAGGCAGACCTGAGTCACCCCGATGGCTGTCAGCCTGGATCAGCCAACACCCAGCAGACCCACAAGTGCATGAGTATAGTAAATACTTCTCTGCGCAAGTCCTGGATTTGGCGGCAACAAGAGGTAACCAATATCTTGGTGGGATTGGGATTTAAACCCGGCCCCAGAGGTCCATCTGTCTGTAAGACCCACATGCTTTATTCACTGCCCTGTGGTCTCGGAGCTGAGGGCCACCAAGGCTGTCAGCCCAGTGATTCTCAGACTGGTGAGGGTGGGGGAGGGACACCGGAGTTCTGACCCTGTCACCCTTATATCACTCCGAGCTCTTCCACTTCCATCTGTCTTATATTGGTCTGCTCTGTGATATTGCCTTCAAAGAATGTGTTCTGCTGCTTAAACTATGTTTGAAAATCACATACTGACTCCAATCTCCTCATTTTACGAGTAAGGAGACAGAGGCTCAGCGAAGGACAGTGGCTTGGCTGTGACCACAGCCGGTCAGGGGCAGAGCCAAGATAATAGCCCACCCTTTCCAGGCCCCTTAGTCAGAAAACCGCATCACAGAATATTTCAGGACTCTCTGAGACAGAAGGACCGGGCAGGGATACTGATGGGGTGTTGGGCAGCAAGAAGAAGCTCAGAGAAGGGATGTCCTTGGCTGTGCTAGCCTCCATCTCCCACTGTCCCGGCTGGCTCTTATCTTCCCCCAGGCCCTCCATGAACCTCCCCAGCACATGGAGGCCAGGCTCCCTGGTATTACAGCTTATGGAGTTCCAGTCCCCTTATACTTCTAATTATTTCATGCAAGGGATACCCTCCTTGTCCCAATCTGATTGTAAAGACCTCAGGGACAGGATCTCTAAGTTTCATCTCTTGCTCTCCAGTGTCTGGTTCAGGGCACGAAGCTGGTCCCTGGGCAAAGGGATACACAGTGTATCAAAGTGAATGATACCCAGTGACATTCCCAGTTTCATTTAGGGCAGGGCTGGGAATGCTTGTGTCTCAATGATCATATGTGGGTGGTATGTCCTGGTGAGGACAGTAACTAATCAGTGTCAGGCCTCGAAGAATGTCTTGTGGGCAGCACCTCATTTAATCTTTCCAACAACCCTGTGGGGTAGTCATTCATTCACTCGTGCATTCATGTACTCATGCATTCATGCATTCATTCATTCAACAGATATTTCTGAGCGTCTTCCTGAGTCAGACACTGTGCTGGGCTCTGGGATATAGTGGGACCCATGGTTTCATCTGACATAGTTTCATCTGACAAACCAAGACACACAGCAAGGAAGAGACTTGCCCAGGGCCACACACCGGTTTGATGGTATCCAGGGTTCAGAAGATCCAGACGTTTCTCACTCTGAGTACTTTTGCAGCTCTTACTTGCCTGGGATCTCTTTCCTTCAAGTCTCCCTGGTTTCTCTTCTTCCACCATGCCTTTACTACCCAACCCCTCAATCTCTGTCTTACTAGTTCCATCGCTCGTTCATTTGTTCATGAATGCATTGATCCATTCAGGTTCTTCCTAAGCTCCTGGCATGCTCAGACCTGTGCTGGGCATTGGGCACACCCCGTAATAGCTCAGCCAACATTAAGCCTGGAAGCCAACCTGGGATTTCTAGGTATTTTTCCAGGTGTGGTTGGCCCCAGCAGAGGTGGCCAGAAGGTGGGAGGACAGGGGCACAGAGAGCAATGTTAGGGACCCTAAAGTGTCAGGAACAAATCATGAACAAATGTCAGTATTTTTGGATTAAAAAAAAAAAAAAAAAAAAAAAAAAAAAAAGTGATATGCAAATGAGATGCAAAATAATGCAAATCATGGACATTCAATTCAGTCCAGAGCTACTTTTGGTAATAAGTCTGCAGCAGGGCTGGCAGTGGAAGAGAGGGTATATCAGCAGGGCCAGCACTGCCTGTCCCCCAACACTTAGCCCCGCCTTGGAGTGGGAGCAGAGCTGTGCTGGGGCAATTGGGGTGGGTGCGCAAGTCGGCATCATCGCCAGGCTGGGCGGTGCAGAGTGCAAGAGGGAGCAAATACAGTCCTGCCCAGGGAGTGGTGATGAGGTTTTCAGGCAGGGGTGAGTGTGAAGGAGGATGTACATCTCCCCACTGAGTGTGCGAGGTGCTGCGTGGGCAGGCACAAGGGTAGGAGCAGAGCCCATGGTCACGAGGCTCGGGGTCAGGGTACATGGGCGGTGGGGTGTAGGAGAGAAGACTGGAGATATAAGTAGGACCACAGTCTGAGGCGTTTGGTCTAGAGCTAGAGTGGAAGATCCGGATGCCTCCAGGGGCCGGTATTAATGAGAGAAGCCGGCTGTTGTTTGCATTTTAAATACATGGAAATATCCATCACTTCCACAAAGAAACATACTCTCCTTATTTTCCTTGAATCATGAGGCCCTCAAGGTCTAGCTTTCCTTTGCCAACTTTTGACAGAGACATGTACAGAGGAATTTCTCTAAAATAAGGAAACAGCGAGCGTGAGATAGATGGTGGCTAGTGCTCAGGCTTGGTGTTGGGGAAATAGGAGTGGGGAGGACTATTATCACAGCATGGGGACTGCACAGGTCCCAGGCTCATGGGACAGCTGCTTCTCAGGCCCAGATGGATGGGATCTTCTGATTTTTCAAAAGCAAGTCTTCTGATTTTTCTGTGTAAGGGCCTCCAATGTGTAAATGGTGGCTCAAACTCTTTTTTTTTTTAAACACATGGTGGGAGCAAAAAGAAAAGAGAAAACACAAAGAAAGGAAAGAGAAAGGAAAGAAGAAAAATCTGGAAGCCATGAGCTACCATTGAGGCCTCTGTGGTGGAGGAGGGATTAGGGAAGGAGAGAAGGTTGGAGGAGGGGAGGTCAGTTTCACGGAAGTTGCAATTGTCACAATTTAGGGTATATGGGTGCCTTGGCATGCCAGTGAGAATAATAAGGAGGGAATGTGTGAAGATGTATGTATCAGTTATCTCTGTGCTGTGTAACAAACAGCCACAGAACCTCAGTGGCAGACTATTGTTAGACATGAGTCTGAGTCTGCTGAGTGCTAGTGCTAGATGAGTGGAACTGGGCACACTCATGAGATGAGGGCACACTCATCTGTCTGGCCAGCTGCAATTCAGCCAGGAAGCTCTGATGTCTCGGCAGGGCTCTCTCGCACATCTGGGGCCTGGCTAGGACAATGGGGCTGACTGGGCTCTGCTCATTCCTCCAGCTGGCGAGCCCAGGAGTTCTTACAAAGGGTAGAAAAACAAGGGAAAGACCAAAAGCTCGTAAGACTCTGGAGACATAAGTTCAAAACTGGCATGGAAGCATTTCTGGCACTTTTGGTCAAACAAGTCACATGGCCAAGCCCAGCTCCAAGAGGGAGAGAAATACATTCTGCCTTCTGGGCAGAGCTACACGGTCATGTTGGCAAAGAGCATGGATATAAGGATGGGTGAAGTAGGACCATTTTTGCAATTTATTTATGATAGTGTAGCTTTGGGTAAGTCACCCACTCTGTCTGGACCTGTTTTGTCATCTGTAAAAGGAGGAAGTTCCATGGAATGATCCTTCCAGCTCAGCTAACCTGAGGACCCACCTCTGGTCAGGCCTCCAGAGCGTCGCTGGATTCGAGCTGGCAACAGTGAGGGGAAGGATCTTACCTCTGTCCCTCCTCTGCTGTGCCCAGGAAGTGCCTGCCCAGGATTCCAGGCATCTTTCATCAGGGATCAATAGCTCTTTGCCTTCTAATGGGCTCCCTGAGGGTTGGCGGTTGCCACAGAGCCATGGGGAGAGATGCATTAGCCCCCCTTGTGCTCCCAAGGGGCGTTCGTCCTTAATGGAGAGAGGGACACGGCTGATTCAGTCTCTCCATTGTTTGAGTATTAATGAGGCTTTTATAGATGGCACCTTGCTGGGCAGGGTGACACAAAAGATAGACTTTCTCATAGGCCCAGTTTCCATGTATTGAAATCTACAGGAACCTGCTTAAAGGAATTCACCCTATCCATCTGTCCATCCATCCATTCATCCATCTGTCCTTCCATCCATCCATCCATCCATCCATCCACTCATCTGTCTCTCCATCCATCCATCCATCCATCCATCTATCCATCCACTCATCTGTCTCTCCATCCATCCATCCATCCATCCATCCATCCATCCATCCATCCATCCATTTCATAAAACCTTCTGTGTTCCAGGACAGGTGCAGACAACACAGGGATGAATAAAACAAGACCTGGGGGAAGGGCACACAAGGAAGAAGTCAATGAACCATTCTGGGTGTTGGGTGCAGCTCAACATGAAGGAAGGAGCCAGGCAGAGGTAAAATTCCACCCCAGGCCTAAGAGGAAACCACATGTAGGCTGAACACTGGGGGAAAATATGTGGCTGGCTCTCTGAAGTCCCAAAGAGCTGTCTTCAAACACTGAAAGGATGAAGAGTCATCCCAAACCAGAGTACGAGGATCAGAGCCCTCCCCTTCATGGGCCTACATCTATGATGCTGACCGGCGAGAGTCTTCATGGGAGAACACCATGATGATGGGATGTGCGCCTGTGGGACCCATGGGTCTAAGCTCCAGACCTGCTGCTTTGTGACCTCAGCCCCAGGGAATGGCCACTCCATCCTGCTCCTGCAGCCCCTGATGAGAAGTGTGTGGACAAGGGTCCAGAGGTCTCTTGTTTTGTGTCGATCCATGGGAAAGGTTGCTGAGCAGCCAGTGGGTTGAGTTTATCCATGTCAACACAGCAGAGGGCTTTCCCCTGAGAGTAACTGGTCCAATCAGAAAGATCCAGGTAAGCTGGCGCATTATCTGTGGTTATATATCTGGGCTCCAGCCACCACCCAGCTCCCCCTGCCAAGGTGAGTGGAGGCTAGGAAGGACCAGACAAGAGAGAGACCCTCTTCCCCAGCAGGACAGAGCCCAGAGAGATGTTTACATTTCTCTTGGAGCCACAGAAAGATTCCTAAGTGCTCAAAATTGAGCACTTAATTTCAGGGAGACGCCGAAAGTCCCAGAATAAGAACCCCAACTCTGGGACTTTTAGATTAGCCACCTAATTAGACCTCCTGTTCAGACCAATGAAACTTTCTGGTATCATTAGAAAAAGCCATACCCAGCCCCAGACTAGATGAGAAGGGTTCTGAGACATTACCTCTGTTAAAACTGCAGCTCCTGGCCCCTGAGAGAGGCAACCACCCAGGAAGATGAAGGAACTTGGCCATTTCTCTCTGTAGTCAGAACCAGGAGGTGCCTGGCAAAATGGAAATTTCACATCCAACGAGAGTCTCTTCGCCATGGAAAATCTCAGTATCGATTCATCACTTATTGCTTCTCCAGTTCCAAAGATGGATTGTGTAGATATGTAAAATAAGTGTAACAAATAAAGGAAATACATTTAAAATGTACAAGAATTGGCCAATTTTGCAATATTTCACCTCAATTTTATATGCTGTCAAATATACTTGAAAAACATGTGCGCTAAGCATGACAAATATATAGAAACTAAAGCTCTATTATTTTGCTGTAATGGGCCAGGGGAATAGCTCTGAAATAATATTCTTCTGTCTGCAATAAAGGCTTTTCTCTGAAGCTGTCTTAATGCTGTGAACAAAACCTAGAGCTCTCTCAAGGGCTTCTTCCTTTGAATTAGTGCCCCTCTCCGTGGCCTTCTACCATGATGAGTTTGGCAACCGGCGGGTGGATGGACGGGGACCTCGCCCATGATGCAGCGGGGTGCGGGGAGCGTGACACCCTGGCTCAGGCTGATAAGCGTGGAGAGGATGGGCAAGCGTGAGAATGCATGCCTGACACCACAGTGTCTGTGTGACAGTCACACCGTGCCCAGTGCCCACCCCCTGCAGATATACCTTGTCTGTCTGTATCTCTCCTTGGGCAGCAGTCCTCAGGAAAACTGGAGGCACACTCGGCTTGAGAGGTTGGCTGCATGGCAGCCAACTGTGTGGCATGGCAGAAGTAGGCTGGGGAGGAATCTAAAGGCACCAGGGAATCGGTCTCTGCAGTTAAACAGGTTCAGCGCTGCACTCCGCCATTCATTGGCTGTGAGCTTTTGGAAAGTCACATAACCTCTCTGAGACTCACTTTATCGGCTATAAAAAGGGAATAACATTTTTGACATTATAGGATTGTTGTCACCCCACTGCACGTAGACGGTGCTCCCCGAAGTTGTACAATGTGCTACCTGCACAGCTGTACATGGCAGTTCTGCATGATATAAAGACCCTGGTACATAGTAGGTATGAAACAGATAATAGCTCTCATTATCACTGCAATTCTTAGTCCTAAGCACGCCAACTTCTAGAATGTTGGATTTGGAAGGGGCCCAGAGGCAGATGTTTTACAGAGATTAAAGAAGAGGACGTGGAATTAGACAGGCCTAGAGTCACAGCTTTGCTCGGCACTTCCTAGTTCTGTTATCCTGGGGAAGTTGTTTTTTTTTTTTTTTACTTCTGCCTCGGTTTCCTCTTCCATGAAATGGGGATAATCATGGAGCCAGTTGCTGTGAGAATGAAGTCTGATAATTCAAGTCTGAGCCTTTATTGGTCAGTGTCTGGCCAATGACAGATGTTCAGAATGTTAGTTTGCACAGGCAACTGGATAGACAGAAGGAGAATATGGCCACCATGAGGCTGAGAGCAGTTAGAAGCAACATGCCAGATGCACCCACGGCGATATGGATTAATTGCAAAGCCTGGTGCTGGGATGGAAATGCCATTGAAATACGCTGAAAATGCATGCATACAGAACAAAAATATGCATTTCACAAAAAGAAGGCTACACATAAAACCCACCAGAAGGGTTGCCTGTGGGAGGAAAGAGAGGGAGTGGGGATTGAGGATAAAGGGAAATATGTCAATATAGAAGAGTGGGATGGCAAAGCCACAAGTCCTTCTTACGAAGTCTCTGCACAGCTCTCTTCCAGAGCCAAGGAGTCAAGGATTGCTTCTGGCTGAGCCACATCCTACAATAAGACTGGGAAGTAGCTCAGAAACTGTCCGGTTCAAGGGGAGGAGAGAGAAAGTCAGAATGGGCATCCTGGTCCGACCACAGAGAAGGGGGTCATGGTAAGTGCCAGGAGTCTGGGAAGTTCTATTTTAAGTTGGCACTACCACGCACAAAAGGAATCATGTCTGCTGACTCCCTCATCTTGTGGTTTTGGAAATCAGGAAATCAGGAAAGCAGGCCGTCCCGCAGCTGGGCCAGTGCAGCTGGAGGAGGGCAGGGTGGGCGAGGAAAGGCCGGGGAGAAGAGGCCCCTGAGCCAGAAGTGGCCACAAGCCCTGCTCCCCGGGGACTGCTCAGAAAACGTGGGAGAGCATCAACCAGGCTTGCCACAGAACATCGGCTAAGGGGCGCAAACCCATGACATTAAAGACCGGGGCTGGCCTTACACTGAGTCATAAGAAGGAGCTGGAAGCAGAACCGACCACCTTGTTCCTGGGTGGGAGTATTGGCATCCTGAGGGCATGTCATCCACAGGACAGGGAAGCAGGACTGAAAATTCAGGACTGGGTTGAGAGGGGGGGACGGGTGTCAGACATAAAGACATTAATGGATTCCAATTGAAAATGAATGAATGATTGAATGTGCGTTATATGCAACACCTGTCACCTAATTCAGTAGAATTTTTCAACATTTCAACTAGACACTTTGGGGATGTGTCACTGAGAACTGTTGGGATTCACTTGGTCACTTGTTCCTCTTTCTTCAGCTCCCCTCTTCCCTATCTCCTCACCCGTGTCCCCCGTCTTGGTCCCCTGGCTCTGCTCTCTCTCCCCCGCTCAGCACAGAGATGCCACTCCAGACCAGCGCTGACCTCAGCCCCTACAGATGCTCCCCAAGTAGGAAAAAAATCAAATTGCTCAAAGGATTCATCTACCTCAGTCGTCCACCCAGCCTCATGCCTTCCTAGGGGACAAGGGGCCCTTGGAGCCACCAATGAGACAGTCAGGGTTCCTGCATCCCAGGAGGGAAAGGCTAAGCCTGGGACACATCTCTGCATTCTCGCGTTCCTATGGACTCATGAATGCACACAGAAACACATGCACAGACACACAAGCACACAAATGCTTGTCTTAGCAGCACCATGAGCACACAAACACAGACCCATACGTAAGTCCCCAAACACAGGAGCACACGCAGACACGCAGACATCACGGCCCCACATGTAGATATGCACTCATATATGCACCTGCATGGAAGACGCCAAAGGAAAGAAATAGACACCTACGTGCCGCCGGGCACCCATATAGGTGAACCAGGAGGTAGAAGAGGAAGGCCCACCTCCCAACACTCCCGTTCACACTCAGGTATGCAAACTCACACGCACACACTCAGAGAGCACCACACAGGTGCTCAGGCAGGTACACAGTCGGTAACCCTCTCCTCCCCTCCACCGTCCTTCTCCCCTCCTGGCATGTCGTGGGGGCTCTAAGAGGCCAAAGCAGAGACACACTTGGGAACTTTGCAGGGCTGCAATAAACCATTCGGACCCTATGGCCCCTCGTGGGGTCTGTAGCACTTCCAAGTGACTGTGTCAGGCATTCCAGCTAATTCCCCGTGCCGTGTTGGTGGAAGAATTCCACTGGGGCAGTGGACCCATGTGAGAGGTCTGGGTGAAGGCAACACCACTGCCCACCCCCTTCCCTAGCTGCACATGCCAGCCCAGGTGCCCGTGGGGAGCAGGTCAGAGACCGAAAAGCCAGGGGTTCAGAGAAACCCTTGCAGGCTTCCAGGGGGCTGGGCGGACCACTTCCTTCAAGCAAGAAAGCCGCATGCTTTCCTGTCTCTGTGAGGCTTTGGGGTGGGAATGATTAGCCCCATGAGCTAGCATAGGGTCGGGACAAATGTTGGAGCACCAGCCAGGCGCTGTGCACACACCATCTCATCGGATCTCAGCGCTTCTCTCCCTGCTGGACCACTGCCTCGGCTTCCTGCTTCCCTGCTTCCCTGCTTGCCTCTTTGCAAGAGGACATTCTCTGCATATCAGTCAGAACGATCATGTTAACATATAAGCTCAGTCAGGCCACTTCTCTGCACAGAACCTCCCAAGGGCTTCCGTTCCATCGACTATAAGGCTAAAGCCCCACAGCTTCTGGATGCCCTTTATTGTCTGGCCCCTCATTGACCCCCTCCTGCTCTTCCTCCTTCCCTCTCTCTGCCCCAGTCACACCGGCTCCTTTGCTGGTGCTCACACACACCAGGCATGGTCCTGCCTCAGAACCTTGTTGATCTCTCCCCCGACAATGCTTCTGTTGTTCATTAGTGGCACGACTCCCTTAAATGTCACCTCCGGGGAGCCTTCCTTGGACATCTGACCTATGATTATATCCTACCAAGCTCCTATTGCCTCTTCCTGCTTCACTTTTCTCCATAATGCTTACCACTGTCTAGCAAACACTAGGCTTTACTTATTTTTCTGGTCTATTCTCTGTTTCCTGCTATCCCATGAGCTCATGAGAGCAGCGTCTGACTTGTTCTGCTTAATGCCCAGGGCAGTACTCGGCATGTGGTGCGTGCTCAGCATACATTTAGAAGGAAGGGACCATCCTGTAAGGTAGGCATTTTCACGCCCATTTCACAGGTGAGGAAGCTGAGGATACTAATGCTGCAGCAATCTGTTCAGACTCACAAGGCTGGTGAGTGGTAGAGCCTGAGTTTGAACCCAGATTGATTTGGCTCACAAGCCAGAGGCTGTGCTTGTCCTGCCTGGCTGCCGCCTGTAATTGCACCACAAGTAACCATGTGCCATGTAAACTCCGCACCTATGGTTGTCAAACTTTGGTGCACGTCAAGGTCAATGCCAATCCCTGGGCTCTCGTTAAGTCAAATGGTGCTTTGCACAACACACTTCGAGAAACACAGCTCTACGCTATTTTCCCAAGATACCAAAGATGCAGGATGCCACTTGGCTAAACCCTCTCATGATGTTCCAGAAAGTATTATTTTCTATACTTCCTTTTCGAAACCTACCTGCCTAGGTGGTGGTAGTGGCATAGGACCTGGCTGTCAGGGCCAGGGACAAGGGAAAATAACCTTTACTGAGCTCCTATTACATGTGAACACTATGTTAGCAACATTGCCTGTGCTGGTGAGGCAGACTGCATTGTAGGTCTCTGCATGGGCTCTGGACTCAGTCCACTGGCTTGGAGGTCTGGTTCTATCCTTTTGCCAGCTGTTTAATGTTGGGTGACTTATTTATCTTTTCTGAGCTTCCGTTTTCCTATCTGTGGAGTGCTGACTTTGTTGCAGATGATGGTCTCCAATATTTACTGCTTTCCATTTCTTTTCCTAATAGAACTGGCCGACTTGAGCTGGGCACATGGTCCCCAGCTAACGACTACATTTCCCATACTCCTGTGTTGCTAGGTGTGGTCACGTGATTAAGTTCTGACCAATAAGACTAAAGAGGAAGTTATGGGAACAACTTCCAGGTCATGCCCTTAAAAGAAAAAGAACAGCCCTCCCCTTCCGCTATGGCCCCAGCCTGCTGGTGACAGCTGGACCACGTGTGGACAGCAGCAAAGCAATAAAGATGAAGGAGGCCTTGATGTTGACAGAGTGAAGCTTCTTTATCAGCCTGGGATCCACTGTCACCCAAGACAGAAACTTCTGTCTTGTTTAAAGCACTCTCCTTTTGGCTTTTAGTGCAGTAGCGGAGGCTTTGTCTTGACTACGATGCACTTGGGCTCCAGAGTGGGGTGCTGCCCTTAAAGAGCCAAAGCCTTGAAGCTGCGGCCTATGGTCAGGGGGCTGGCGGTACAGACGCGGGAGTCCCAGGGTGGCAAGATGGCGGCCCTCGTCGGCACATGGCAGACATCCGACGTTGCCTGCAATCCCTCCAAAGCAGATCACCTGCCAGCAGTGCTTGACTCCAGCGGGTCCTTGGACTCTCAGAATGTAGTGTGCCTGAGCTTATTTCTTCATGTTCAGCAGAGTCCTGTGAGAGAGACGATCTCAGGCTAGTCACAAAGGAATTGCAAGAGGAAGTCTTAGTGAGTAGGAGAGGAGAAGACCAAACCCTAACCTTTTCCCCCAGCGACTCAAGCTGTCAAGGATGGACCGCGGTAGCAGAGTCAGATTGGAACGTTGCCTTCCCGTCTGTGCCTCCTGCCCCAGGTGGCCCCCAGGAAGCCTCCTGTGGGTTGGGAGATCCTAGGAAGTTAAAAGCAAGAGTTCTCAGACAGAAACACACCTGGAAGAGATCTGGATTATGATTACTTGTACGTGGAACTGACGAAGCAAACGGAAGGAGAGACTACACAGTTCATTCTATCACTGAATTTTTCTGGGATGAATTGGTCGACCTAGGCAAAAGCTGCTTCTGGAATGGGGCTTCCCAGGTGCCCAGGCACCTCTGGCCAAGCCCAGCTGCTCTTTTTACATGTGGAGAAATGGAAAACAAGAAGGGGCAGTGCCCAGCCAAAGACCACACAGCTCCACGGTGGATGAATCAGGTAGCATTCACTGTGGTCCCGGGAGTCACCAAGGACCACTTTGTGCATCACTTCCAGGACCAAGTGTAAGGAAAAGAAATGAAGTTTGTGAAAGTAGCGCACAAAATAGGAGGGATCATGAATCAAGCTGGTGGCACCTGCCCCTCCCCCAACTCCCACTTACTCTGCCTCCTTCCAGGGGAATGGGAGAGGTTCTGGCAAGACCGGGAAAAGAGAACCCGGGTGTGAGCATCACACTGCGCAAGTTCGAGTCCTGATCATGCCATTTACTACCTGTGGGACCTGGCGCAGGTAATTTGCTTCTGTGGACCCCGGTCTCCTCGTCCGTAACAGTAATGGCTGCCTTACGGAGTTATTATAAGGTTTGGGTGAGGGAGTCATACAAAATGTTTACAGAGGCACCTGGCAGCGTGGCAATTCTGGTGGTGGGGTGATTAATGTGAATTGCTAACATCTCAGTGGCTTTGTGCAGTTGTTGATTTCTTACTCATATGACAGTCTGGTGGCACCCGGGTAGGGAGCCTTTCTCCATCTTCCAGCCACACTGCTCAAGGTCTCCAAGGAGGGGAAGAGATGAAGGATGTTCCTAAGGGCCAGGCCCAGAAATGACAGACATCTCCTCTGCCTGATCCTGTTGGCCAGAAGCTGTCAGTGGCCCAACCACGTTGTAGGGGATGCTGGGCAGTGTGATTCACTATGCACCCAGGGGAGGAAGCATCATCTAGGCCACATCTGGGCTGCAATACTGGCGTGATCCCCTGTATCTTGTATGATTGTCTACATGTTTTCAGCCTCTCCAAGCTCAGCTTCCTCATTGTCAATGGAGCTAATGACACCAGTTCTATTACTACGAAGTTCACAGAAGGAAAGGGAAATTCAGAGCGCTTGGTGTGTGGAGGCTGTTTAGGGAATGTTATTTTCCTTCCTTTCTTTGTTTTCCAAGTCTCCTCTTTGTCCCACCTCCATTTTCCCTCTCTGCCCACCCCTTCTGTGCTTTTTGCTCCTTCCTTCCCCTGCAGTGAGCACATGACAGCCAGCAAGGCCCCTGATCCACCATCACTAAACCTGATCATTTTCAACCAAAGGGACCAAGTTACCAAAGAAAACCCTGAGAGCGAAGGTGGTGGCCCAGAGTGGGCGACGGGCGCCATGTCCCCTGCTCCCCGTCATAAATCTCTGGGAAAACCATTAGCAGGCCCTGCAGCCCAGAGACAAATTACGAGGCAAGGGATCAATGTTATTTTTTCCACAAGCTGAATTCATAACGGTTTATGGCAAAATCGATGCAAATCTTCATGAATAAAGTGAAGGCAGGTACATGTTGGAGAATAATGAAGGGGTTCAATGGGGGAACCTCAGCCAATTGCCACTGGGGGTGGGGACCAGGAAGGAGTCACCTGTCCAGCTGCCTTGGGGTTTGGTCCTGTGTGGTGCCACAGTGCCCCTCACCGACTAGTCACAGCCTGCTCACACACCCCTGGAGGAGGGAGCCCAAAGGTGGGCGGGGGGTTAAGAAGAGATGGTACTTTTCGTGAGAACTTACTCCGAGCTTCATGCTTTGTGTTCTTACTTGATCCTTACAAGCAGGCCAGAGATTGATGCCATTGTAACTCTCATTTCACAGTTCTGGAAACCAAGGCTGAGCGAGGTAAAGCAACTTGGTGCCACCTGGTTAATAACTAGCAGTGTCTGAATTTGAACCCAGGTCCTCCCTGTCCCAGAGGCCCAGCACTACTTTTTCCAACAAGCACAGCCTCTCTGTCCTATGTTTTCCTGCCTCTGGCCTCTGCACAGGCTATGGCCTTGGTCTGGAGTACCCGGCTCCTCTTTCTTCTACCCAAGAAAGAGACACTCCTCATTGGCCCTCCCCACTTGGGTCCAATGCTGCTGGGAAGGCTGGCAGTGTCTGTGTGTCTTCAGCTGGCATCGCCATGCCCTTCTGGTGGGATCTGTGTATATGTCCTGTGTGGACTCTGTGTCTAGGAAGTGCTTGTCCTCCCAGTTCCTTACCTAGGCTGTGACCTA
This sequence comes from Potos flavus, assembly GCA_028534135.1. Classification (NCBI taxonomy): domain Eukaryota; kingdom Metazoa; phylum Chordata; class Mammalia; order Carnivora; family Procyonidae; genus Potos; species Potos flavus. The sequence continues at coordinate 155,008,479 of CM052900.1, read as the reverse complement.
CTTCAGGGTTGGAGCGCGTCTTCTCTTACTATCTCTCCAGTCCATGAACCTGCATGCTGGCACTGACATTCATCCTTCTATCCACCTAACTGTCCACTCGGCCATCTTTTTGTCTGTCCATCCATCCATCCATCCATCCATCCACCCATCCATCCATCCATCCCTCTGTCCATCCATCCATCCCTCTGTTTGTCCATCCACCCATCCATCCATCCATCTGTCTGTCCGTCCATCCATCCATCCATCCCTCTGTTTGTCTATCCATGCATCCCTGTTTGCCCATCCACCCATCCATCCATCCCTCTGTCTGTCCATCCATCCATCCATCCATCCATGCATCCCTGTTTGTCCATCCACCCATCTATCCATCCATCCCTCTTTTTGTCCACCCATCCATCCCTCTGTTTATCCATCCATCCATCCATCTGTCCATCCTCCAGCCTTCCATCTGTCCTTCCATCTTTTTGTGTTTCATGGGTGTATGCTTTCAGTTTCGCAAGATGAAAAGAGTTCTGGAGATGGACGGTGGTGATAGTGGCACACCAGTGCGAATGTACGTCATGCCCCCAAACCGCTCTCTTAAAAATGGTTACAATGATAAATTTCATGTTATGCATATTTTGCCACAATTAAAAATAAGTTAATTTAGAAAATTATCGGATTCCCTGGGGAGGCTGCAGTACACCACTCCCTCCCGACCTGTTCCAACCCACATTCCTGGTCGAGCTCTACCTCGAGGCCTGCCTCCCCCGTGCACCACCAGCAGGTGACTCCAGCCCTGCCCAGCTCTCCTGCCTCCGGGTTCACCAGGTGCTCGCCCGTTTCACGGGATCGTTATAACAGTGTCAGTAACAGCAGCCAACACACACCAAGGGGGTCCTTTAGGTCAGTGTTCTTTAACCGCTTTGTGTGGACCCACACATGTCCCCCCTGGGAGCTACGTACTGCCATTTGTCTCATTCTAAAGGCGAGGAAACTGAGGCCCAGGGGAGTTCAGTAACTTGCTCGAGCTTCCTCAGCTAGTAGGCTAAAGGGACAGGACTCAGACCCAGCCCTGATGACACCTTTGTCCTTAAAGCTACCTGGTGCTGCTCCCCACAAAGCACGTTTACTTATTTACCCCCTTAGGCATTGAGCTCATGTAAGTCTCATCTCCCCAAGACCTCAGGAGCTCCTAAAGACGGGGGCTGGGTATTCATGCTCATATTACCCTCTCCTGACCTAGCGTGGATGCAAAGTCAGGGTTCTGAAACTCAGAGCCAGGGCTTGAGTGAGGGGTGGTCCCCTCTAGGGCAAAATTGAAGGGGGTGCCAAAAATCTCAGTGTAAGGTAAATTCTGTTTTAACGCGATTTTTTAAAATACCAAGTTTAATGCAAAAAAATCTACAATGAACAAATTTATCAAAATTTTAAATAAGGATAAGATCCAATCCTGCACAATCCTACCTCACCTGCTTACCTTAATCCCAATCCTTTTCTAACTACCTGGGGTGCTTGTTAAGATGGAGCCGTGCCGTGGCATGTTTTGGGGGAATCGCTGACACCTTTTGTTTTCATAGGTAGCCATTCCCCTCTGCTCTGACCCATTTGGCAGGAACCGCGTGCTATAAGTCAGTTGAGCAAGGACCCTGAAGCCAATCTTGGCTTGGCAGCCTATTTCCAGGCCTCCGTAGCTGTGCGACCTCGGGCAAATCGCTTCACCCTTCTGTGCCTCAATTTCCTCTCCTGTAAATGGTGTGTCTGATGGAACTAACTTTGTAGTGCAGCCCTGAAAATTAAATGAGATAAAGCGTGTGAAGAGCTCAGCACAGCTACTGACCCTTCTCTAACTACAAAGGGCAAAACTCTGGTAAAAATGATTTAACCGATTCCTCCATCCAGGAAAAGAAAAGTAAGTGTAACACGTGAATCTGTGTTAGCAGGCATCAAAAGCCATCAGCTTTTGTTTTTCCTTCTCTTGTCTCCCCATTGACATTTCTTGACCACACCCAGCGCGGGTAAGTTGGCAGGTGCAAAAGTGAGAGCGGAGACCCGGAGATCCCGGCAGGTCTGCAGACAGGCTGGGAGGAGGGGGCAGAGAGGAAAGCGAGGCCCAGCTTATCAGAGCGAGGCAGCTGACAAGCTTCTGTTTCCCACTCTCTAGGCCTTGCATATTTCTTCGTTAACTTCAATAGGAGGCGATCCTGGCTCTCCAAAAGCGTGTTCTCTTCTCATTGCTATACATCTGGAGGAGAGAGCATAAGCTGTTTTATCCCTCCTCGCTGCCAGGAATGCTCAGAGAGCCAGATGGCCAGTGGCCGATGGGCAGCACATCTGTAAGGCAGGTGGAATTTTTTCAGCCAGATGTGTCAAATATTGTGGTGACTTGGGGACACAACGTAAGGTCCTGGTTGTGGGGAACAGTAGAGAGATGGCCGATGCAATCCCCCAGGGTGTCTGCAAACCAAAGGTGGCTCTTGTCTCCATCTTCTAGCCGAGAAATTGAGTGAGACTCTCTACTCTTCACTGCCCATGAAGACCAGCCTTCTGAAGCTGAGGGCTCTGCCCAGGGTTTTCTGTCCATGAAACAATGGGCAAAGTGTCTCCCTGAGGAGCCAAGGGCCGTGATGGCCCAATTCTGCCTTCCAGAGACCTTGACCTGCTTCTCTCTTCAGGATGAAGGGAGTGGGGGTAGGCGGAGGAAAGATCCGTCCCACGGCCATATGGGTGGGAGAGAACAAGGATCAGGCTCACTTCTTCACCGCAGCCTGAAAATTGTCTTCATTTGCAGTAAATCAGTCATCCCAGGGCGCTGGGGCTGGAAGGGACCCTGCTGCTTCCATTCCACGCCCGCCCGTGTTCCAGTTGGGCATACCAGGGCCAGGGGTGGGCACTTGACCTTCGAGGTCCCAATGCCTGCAAGCACAGCCACCTCTTCTGCCTGGAACAGCTCCTAACTCCCCCTCTCCTTGCCCCTTCCCCAAATCCCTTCATCCGGCCCACACCCAGTCAACACTGCAGTCTCCACTAGATGTCACCTCCTCCAGGAAGTTCACTCTGATGACCAGTGGCCCATCTTTGTGTCCCCAGGGCAGCCTGTGCGTCCTGGCATAGCACTGGCCACAGAACGTGTTGCCTGTTTCACCGTCTACATCCGCAGTAAATCATCAGTTCTGAGTGCGTAGACAAGGTCTGTGTCTTTCTTGTTCACTGTGGCACCTCAGTGCCCCTCAAGGTATCTGATGCATAATATGCATATGATGTATATCTTAGATTTTACTGAGGAATCTGAGCTTGTAGATACGGAAAAACTGCAAACTACAAAGGGCTCCTTCTACTTCACAGGGGGACGGAGGTGGTATGAGGTGTTGCAATCCCGTAGTCTACCTACAGAGGGCAACACTGAGCCCGAGGTACGGCTCTAGTGGTCGTGGCATTTCAGTCTTAGGTGGGGTGGAGACATGTGATGGAGTTGGGGACAAAGGGGTCTTTGGGCCTTGGATCACACCACAGGGTGATGCCACAGAGCCTACCTCAATGAATCCTGAGACCCACATTGGTTAATTCCAGCAAAGGAATAATTTCCTGGGGTTTTAGCTCCTGGTTCATGAGCCCTGCCCAGCTTGTGGTCAGGGGTTGATCAATTTCAGCTAGACCCTATTTATTATTTTGGCTGCATTTTCTGCCTTTCTCCTTTCCTGTTGTCCAATTAGATTTAATTAGATATTGATAAGAGTTGCAGGTGGAGTGAGCCTTTGTGGTCCCAGGCTGGAAGGTGGAGGGAAGGCTGCAGAAAATGGAGGCCCCAGGAAGGGGACAGCCAGTGTATCAGGGACCCAAGGGGCTGGCATTCCTAGGGATATTTCCCAAACTTGCACTTTCATCCACCTTCTGCTCCCCATCGCTTGCAGTCCCTGCCCCCGGCCTCTCTGCTCTCCTGTGGGATCCATAGCCCGGTCCACACCTGCACTGGCTTGTCCCTCTCTCCAACCTAATTTTTCCTTTCTCTAAGCCCCAGGTGTTTTAACGTGGGTCCTTCCTGGAAGAGGGGGGGACACTTTGGAATACTGTTCAGTAGACATTCTCTCCCCACTCTTCCCACTGTGGTAGAGCATCCCCATCTACCGATGCGGAGCTTGACCATGTGGCTTGCTCTGACCAATGCAGAGTTGGCAGACATGACCTTAGCAGAGGCCCTAAGCATGTGTCAGCGGCTCAATGTCTTGTGTTCCTGTGATGCAACAGAAGCAGAAGATGCCCAGGGGGGCCATTGCTGCAGAATGGGGTCGGCTGCAGATTGACCACCCAGGAGTCAGATCTGAGCCCAGCCTGCAACCAGAATGGGGTAACCCCTCCGGGTCCAGCCTAGACCGGCCACACAACAGCCCAGCTGAGCCCCAGGACTGATACGCTGTCACTGTAAGTCACCAAGAGTCTGTGCTGTTTGTTATGGAACATGACCCCCGTCAGAGCCTGGCTAATATGGAGGGTGGGAGGGTGGAACCTCGGTGAATGACACAGCAGAACAGAGGATTCTAGACTATGAGACAGGAGACCTGGGCTCTCGTCCAAAAATTTCTGCTAACTTCCTCCGTGGCTTTGGAGGAGAAGGAAGGAAGATCGTACTGGTGGATCATCTTCTGTGGGCCAGGCACCGTGCTAAGAACTTTCCATACATCACTCTATTTCATCACCACCATTTCTATCTTCTTTTGACCCTAATCTATGCCAGGCTTTGTGATAAGTGTTTATAATGCTAATTAGAATTATGCTAAAAATGGTACCCGTGCATTAATGATTAATAACTTTAGAAAAACAGCCGTTCGTTGATGGCATACCGTGGGACAAGCTTGCACCGGGTTATTTAAACGGACTGTTTCAGCTCACCCTCAATACGGCCACAGATTGTTATCTGGGGTCACACGTCGGTGGTGCTGAGCGAGGGAAACCCTGGCTGGGCTATTGGGGGAGCCTGGCTCTGATGCGCTGGCAGCGAATGAAACCGATTTGTTTTGTCCCAAAGCACCTGTGTCACTTTCCTGCGGCTGCCTTAGCGAGTTCCCACAAACTGGGTGGCTGAAAACCACAGGCATTCATTTTCTCACAGTTCTGGAGGCCAGAAGTCCATGATCAAGGCATGGGCGAGAGCGCGCTCCTCCCGGAGGCTCCAGGCGAGATCCCGATCCTCGCCTCCTCCAGCCCCAGAGCTGCCTGCGCTCCAGCCTCGCCTTCCAGCCTCACGCCAACTTCTCTTGGTTTCAGTTCCCACTACTTTTCTATGAAGGATACCTGTCATTGGATTTAGGGCCCACCCTGGTCCTCCACACTCTCTCCTCATCTCGAGACCCCTTAACGTGGTCTTGTCTGCAAGACCCTTTTTCCAAGTAACGTTACATCACTGGGCTTAGGGATCTGACGTGGGTATCTTTGGATCTATTACTTCTTCTTGAACGTGGACCTATCCTGCCCTTCCACAGATATTATTTACATTTTATCTTTGCAGTGACCCTCCAAGGAGTACATTTTCCCCCCGGGGCACTGAGGCTCAGAGAGGTTGTGTAACTCTCCAGGAAGACTCAGCGCCAGGGTCGGGATTCGCTCTCTGGCTTTACAGCTCCTGCTCTCAGCCTTAAACTTGCTCCCTGAACCCCACTCATACATCTGGGCTCAGAGACACCCAAACTCTGCAGAGTACCTGGAGAGGGCCCCCGGACCACATGCAATTGGTGGCCAGTGGGCATCCTACTGGGTGACATGAGTCATCAGCAGGCTTTTCAGGGGACTAACTGGAGACACTGGGCAGAGAAAGCCCCAGGATCAGCAGCCGCCTCTGGAGAGGGAGAGCAGGGGGCCTCTTCCTGGGGACTTTGCTCGGAGAGTCTGGCCCAGGCCGAGCCTTGCCTTTCCGTCACTGCGGCTCCGGTGAGCCCCTCTTCCCCGCCCCCAGCCACCTGCTTCCTCACTAGCCTTCAGGTAAGGAACTGTGTGCCAGCATGCTGCCGGGACGGGAGTCGAATGATGACAGGAAGGGGCTTGTCTGGCTCCAGTCACTGTTTGAAGGGGTGGATGGAGCCAGTGGGGGGCACAGGCATGAGACCCCATCCACCCTTTGTAGGGAAAGTCCCACCAAACTCCACAGAGATGAATGGGAGTCACTGGGTAGTACATCATTGAATAGCCTCAATAAAATTTGTTTCCCCTTCTTTTTGTAATTGTTTTATCGAATCATAATTTACACACGAGAAGCTGCGTATCTTCAAAGCGATGCACTGGATATATTTTGATGTATGTCTACATCTGTAAAGCCATTGCCACAATCAGGATAATGAATATATACATCACTCTCCAGAAGTTTCCTTGTGTCCCTTCGTAATGAATTTCCCCCTCCTTGCTCTCCCTGCCATTTCCAAGCAATCACCGATCTGTTTCTGCCACCATGGATCAGTTTGCGTTTTCCAGCGTCTGTTTTATATAAATGGGATCGTACAGTTCGGACTATTTCTTGTGTGGCTTCTCTCACTCAGCGTGATCGTTTCACAATCCGACCGTGTTGTATCACGTATCAGCAGTTCATTCTCTTTGTTGATGGCTCCAAGCCCATCCTGTGGCTCTTCTGCCGTTCATTGACCCATCATTCACCTGCCGGTGGACTTTAGATCTTTTCTGGTTTTTGACAGTTACGAACAAAGCTGCTGTGCACATGTGTGTAAACGCCCTTGTACGGGACGCATGCTTTCCTTGCCCTAGGAATGGCTGGACCCTATGGTGGGTGCATGTTTAATTTAAGAAACCACCAAAGCCTTCTGAAGTGTGTGTACCAATTCACGTTCCCGCCGGGTGTGTGCGCAATTTCCCATTGCCCCACATCCTCGCGGTGCTGGGTATGGCTGGTCTTGCTCTCAGCCATGCTAACAAGTCCGTTGGTGTCTCTGTGGCCTTAATTGGCATGCCCTGTGCCTAATAACATTGAGCATCTTCCTGTGTGCTCATTTGCCATCCCTACATCTTCTTTGCTGAAATGTCTGCTCAAATCCTTTGCCCCTTTTTAATTGGGTTGTTTATTTTCTTCCCATTGCGTTTTGAGAATTCTTTATATATTCCAGATTCGTCTTTTAGCAGATGTACGGTCTGTGGATATTTTTTTTTTTCTCAGCTTTTGTCTTGCCTTTTCCTCCCTGTAATGGTACCTCTCAAAGAGCATGAGTTTGCCATTTTGATGGAGTCCAATTTTTCAATTTGTTCTTTAATAGATCATGTTATTGATGTTGTATCTGGGAAATCTTGGCCCCGAGTCTGGAACATCTTCAGCGACAGCAAGCCGGGGCAGCTGCAGGGCCCAACCCACGTGCTTCTTGTTTCTCGGGGATCAAACTCTTTCAGCGGCCAGCGCTCCGTGTCTTAGAAACCATTGTTTAGTATATTCTGTCTGGTTTGTGCTGTGGTTTGGGGCAGGAGGGTAAATCTAATCCCCGCCATCCCATCTTGACCTGAAGCCCCGATCAACTTTGAAGGCATGTGTGATTCTGTTCACACCGTCCCCCAGTTCTTGGAGGAGGACAGGGCTCAGAGAGGCACAGTGACTCGCCCAGGGCCTGACAGCACGTGCATGGCAGCACCTGCCTAGAAGCCCAGTACTGCCCGACTCCAAAGCCTGGACTTGCTGCTAGAAGCTCCAGGGTTGGGAATGCATCCGGGGTCTGGAGTTGGCCAGGTGGAAGACTCTCGTTCGGTGTGGCTGGCTTGGCTCCACAACTCTAGGGCAAAAGTAACCTCTCTGAGCTTCATTTGTCTCATCTGTCTACCAAAAATGGTCATTTTAACTTGACTTGCTCTGTAAGGGGTGCAGTAAAATGCAATCACAATACCATAGGCTCTCCATGACCGCATAGGTTATAGAGCCCAACCTTCTACCCAAAGCCCCTTAAATCGCAGGATCAGAAATCTAAAAGCACCTGCCATTGCTTACCCTTCCTGTGTCCATTGCAGACATCGCTAATCAATGGTGGAACTCTTTGCTGCCGAGCTAGACTTCCCCTCCATGTCCATTGCAGACATCGCTAATCAATGGTGGAACTCTTTGCTGCTGAGCTAGACTTCCCCTCCATGTCCAATCTTCTTTCAATCTAAAGTGCTCACCGACAGCTGATCGGATTAGCACATGAAATGAAGCCCGTCTGCGCCCCAGCTCTCCTCTCAAGCACTCGGGTCAGACGGTCGCCCAGCCTTGCAGGCATACCTCCTTTGACCAAGCCTCCACGACCTCCCAAGGCAGTCCGTTCCATTGTCCCCCAGCTGTAATGCCAGAAACTCTCCTGCATGTGACAAACAAATTCACTGTCCGCTCAGCATTATTCCTTCAGTGAAGCTGTGCCGGCTGGGGACTCAGAGACCGGACGTCACACCTTCACACCGAAGGCCCTCGCATATGACGTGAGCATGATGGCCACGTCCCCTCTTGGCTTGGAGAAGTGTTCCCAGTTCCTGGCACGTGGCCATAGCCCTTTCCAGCCCTGCTTTCCCTCCGTTCTCAGACGCTTTGGTTTGCCAGTGTCTTCCCTAAAACTTAAATCCGAATTTGAAAAATACCCAAGATATGATCTGATGAGAGCGAGGAAGAGGAAAACTCTTACTGCTTAGTCTCAACATTTTCCTTTTATTAACAGAGCCGAGGACCTTCCTAGCTTTTAAAGCCATGCTCTCATATTCCACACACACGAGCAAACGTGAGCTCGTTTTCACGTGAACGGAAGTGAGGTCAGACGTGCTCCTTCCGATAGTTGTATGAGTCTGTGGACCCCCTGCAACACCAGACACCCTCTCCTGTCACACCCCATCAGTGTGGCCCGTGGCTGTTTGCAAAGGAGCTTTGTCTCCGGGCCTGCCGGGTACCAATCACAGTAACAGTATTGGCTAACACGGACCTGGCACTTAGCGCATGCCCAATGTGTTCTAGGCATGTTACATGTTTTAGCTGATCTAATCCTCACCACAGCCCTGCGAGGTTGATACTGTTTGGTGCCCATCTGACAGAGAAGGAAATGGGTCCAGAGAGGTTAAGCAAGCTACTAAGTGGCAGAGCTGGGATTTGAACCCAGGTCTGAAGCCCGTGCCCTTCATCACGACATTACACTGCTCTGCAGGGCTGAACCTTCCTGTAAATGCCTTCGATACGGCTGTTTGTGCTTCTGCACGCGGGTCTCAGGGAAGGCTTCCTGGAAGTGGCAAGAGAAAGGGAGACATGAAGGCTGGCTCCCTCCTGCTCCAGGCCTGTTTCCCCTCGTCCTGCCTGGACAAGAAGCTGCCATGGGGCAAAGATAGGAAGAGAATGTCACCCTCTGGTCGGCGGTTTCCCTGCTTAAGTTCCTCTTATGCTGCAGGCTGCAAACAGGTGAGGGCAGCTTTACCCAGAGCCCAGCCGGCCTCTCCCCCGTACCTGGACGGCCATGGCCTTCGATTCATAACCTAGGGCTCCGCTCTGAGACGAGTCACAAGGTTCAGGGCACGAAGGGACAGCCCAGTTTGAGATGAGGACTCAGGTTCTCCGCCAGCAAAGCTGCCCGCTCGCTCTCTGCTGGGGAATCCTCAGGCTGGACAATGAGCCTGGCCGTGGACTTCACCCTCCCGCTCATGGACGCTGATCCCATTCCAGGCACATGACCCCGGGGATCTAATGAGAGGAAGCCCTGGGATTCTGATAGAAACTGTTCTTTTCTATGAACTTGAACCTCGGAGGAGGTGAACCTTGAGCTTTCGTGAGAAGAATCTGCCTGTCTGTAGAAACGCCGAGAGGGGCAAGCAGAGCCCAGAGGCTGTGCCGAGCCCCGAATCCAGCCGTGCCCCGAATCCAGCCTCGCTGCGCCGCTCAGCTGTCCGAGCCTGTCACAGCCTCCGAGTTTCTTCAGCTGGGTGGCCCGGCTTTTCTACGGCACGCGGTCCAACGAGCTCAGACAAGGACAGCCTGTGACCCCAGCTCCAGGCCCTCTCTGGCAGTTATGTGACCCTTCCTCCCGCCCCCGGGTCAGGGACCATGAGGGCATTCGCCACTGCCATGACGTGGGAGCCCCGACCGCATGTCAGACAGACAGATATTAGATCAGGGGTCCAGTGACGAATCAGACATAGTCCTTGTCCCCGAAGAATTCATGGCCAGTTAACAATTCACTGCCTCATACACAGTTAATGTGGGAGGCCCATCACAGAGACACACCCACAGTGCTCCGGGGGGCCCAGGGGATGGAGTGGGGCACCCCCTCACCCTGCAGTGTGGGGACAGGCCATGAGGGTATCCCCAGAGAGGGCGATGCTTCAGGCAACTCTGGAGGGAACGCAGGTCGTGCCTCATTCCTGTGCTCAAATCCTGGCTCAACCCCTCGCTAGCTCTGTGACATCGGGCACATTCCTTAGTGTCTGTGCCTCAGTTTCCTCATCTGTAAATTGGCCTCTACCTCCTGGGTTTGCAGAGGACTGCATGTGATAATTTAGCTGTAGCATTGAGCAGTGACTGGGCTCAAAGTCCCTGTGCGGTCAATGCTTTGTTACTGTCATTGTTGTTCTTACTTGGGTTGAGGGCAGGGGCGCCGCAGGTGGGGAATGGATACCGAGAGGCACACACACTCATGGCGGTTGGGGGGGGGGGGGCAGGTCTGCAGAAGACAAGAAGTGCTTGCAGCCCCCAGGGCTCTGCGGCAGCAGGGGGGCACTGGGCGGGAGCGGGAGGACCAGAGCTGAGCATCTGGGGTCGGAGAGTAAATGCAGGGCGTGACTCCAGACAAAATACCTGGGGCTTTTGCGGGCAGAACCCGGAAGTCCCTGGTCGGTTTCATCAGTTCAGTTACTGGTCAATTCCATAGGAGCAAACCCCGACCGGCCAGCAGTTTGGCCCGGCGGCGTGGGCCCCACATGAGAAGGGTGTGCTCCCCCCTGCTATTCTAGAAGCATCTGGGCGAGGCCACCTGAGTACTGAGAGGCCCGGGAGCCCAGCCTCCTTGAGGAATGACAGGAAACAGACCACATTGCATTTATGTCTGCTTTTTGTTGCCTGGAAGAGTGGTGTTGACTTCTCTAGGCTCCGGGCACAGTGAGACCAGTAGTGGCTGTGAGGCCCAACCCCTCCCCCACCACTAAGTCTGACTGAAGGGGGTCATTACCTGTCCAGCTGGGCCGTATGTGCTGCACCCCGTTCCAGTCCCCAGCACCCCAACTTCCGGGGTGACAGGAGGTCATGTTGGCCAATTTGGACAAGGGTCCACCCGCTCCGCCCCCGGAAACCCCTCCTCCCCCACACACTCACCGCCCCCCATCGGCTCACTCCCTCGCTCACAGACATCCCCACTGTCTCCTTGGTGCAGGACTCCAGCCTTCTGATGACTCAGATTTTTCACTAGTAAGCTCTGGTTTATGCATTTACAAGCACTCTCTCGCCAACTGAGCATTGTATTCCCTCCCCGTGCTAGAGGCAACAGGTCCAAAATCAAAGCATCTTGGGCTGTCTTGTTGTCTCCGAAGCCCGGCGTAGAATCCTTCCCTGCCTCTTCCTAGCTTCTCGGTGGCCATCTGTCCTTGGCGCTCCTTGGCTCAGACACTGCCCCACAGTCTCTACTTTGTCGCCGCAGGGAGCTCTCCCTGTGGACCCCCGTGTCCAATGTCCCTCTTCCTGTAAGGATTATAAGAAGCCATGCTGGATTAGGCCCACCTTAATGCCCTCGTCTTAATTCGATCCCATTTGCAAAGACCCTATTTCCAATGAAGATCCTACTCACAGGGACTGCGGGTAGGACTTCGATATCCCCTTTTGGGAGACTCATTTCAACCCAGAGCACCTGATAGCCACGAGGCCCAGTGACATGCCTATCGAGGGGAGACTTCATGGTTCACCCCGCCCCCCACACCCCTACAGGGAAAATGCTGCCCTAGGGCTTCGGACCCCGCTCAGCTGAAAATTCCCCCGCTCTGGGCTTGCTGGGAACGCCCCGGCCCACCTCTCTGGCCTCCCCTGTCTGGTAGCAGCCCCCCGGGTGGGCTGCAGCAACTCGCCAGTAACTGGAAAAAGAGCAGTGGGCAGAGAATAAATCTCACAGTGAAATTAATGTAGCTTGAGAAAAAAAAAAGTACATTTACTCATTTCAACTTCTTGTTGCCAGACTCATAAGTGAATAAATCCAAAATAAATGTAACCGGGACAAAGGGAGAAGCCACGAAAAATACAATCCCATCGCCCTAAATGAAGACAAAGACTCCAAGACAATATTAAATTCCATCCCCAAAGGCTCATTTCATTTCAGACCCAGATTTGCACAAAATCAAGTTTTCCTGTGAGCCAAGCCCCACTCCGGCTCAGATCCTTCTCCTCCCCTGCTCCCTCCCCTAGTCCACTCGTCCCTTCCTCCCAGGCTCCCAGGGTTCTTGTCCCTGAAGTTTTGCACACTCTCTCTACTCGCCAGCCAGCTGGGCCCCAAACTCCCAAGACGCAGTGACTTCCTTCCTCGGCTCTGGACGGACAGCCTTGTGGGACCCCAGGGACTGGATTATCTGCTTGGGCTGCCACGAATTCATTTCCCTAGTTATCTGAATCCTCCTGCAGCCCAGGCAGAGCCCGTGAGCGGGGGTGGGGGAGGGTGGGGGGGGTGGGGAGAGGCTGCACTCACCTGCATGTCGCCACAGAGGCTTAGGACCTGTGGGGTCAGGGGTTCGTGCCTGCAGGCGGGAGGCCTGTCAGTGCCCAGTGGCTTTCTAACCAAATGCTTAAGCCAGCAAAGCTGGGAGTGGAGGCAGGGCTCCCACAGCCCACACTGCACAGACCTACCGGGCGGGCATCCTCGGAGAAGAGGAGAATGGGCGTGGGGAACACAGAGGAAGGAGCTGACAGACGTCTGTCACCAGGGCGAACACTTAGGTCTGTGTCAGAATTGTGCCAACGTCAAGATCCGTGTTACCTGGACCCAGCCCTTCCCAGGTAGGCCCTGGGTGTTGATTTTGCGGTTGGGGTGGGGGTGGGGGGGCAGGCTTTTTTTTAAAGTAATCCATGCCCAGTGTGGGGCTCGAATCCATGACCCCAAGATCAAGAGTCACAAGCTCTACCAACTGAACCAGCCAGGTGCCCCCAGGTTTACTTTTAACAATGATAATAGCTGCCAGGAGTTAGCGCCTACTGTATGCCAACTCCTATCCATAGGCTTCTCCTCCTGTTCATTCAATAAATCTCGTTTGAGTGCCTACTGTTTGCTAGGCTCTGTTTTAGTGGTGCTGGAGTTTGCTCCGGCGTCGTGAAGTTCACGTTCTGGAAGGAGGTTAGCTATTCTATCTCTTTCCATTATATTCTAGTGGAAGGAGTTACATATATTCTATCATATTGTTATCAAATATGTATTTTTATTTGTTATGTTGTATCAAAGCTAGTTATAATTAGACTTTATTATATGATATAAAACTCGTGTTGTGTTCTATTACCTAGCATACATGACATCATGTGACATCCCTTAGGATATTACGTGATACGGTATCACATGTGATACGTACATGTCGTATCATACTATTCCCATTCAAGCTTCGGAACAACGCTGCCAGGGGAAGTATCATTGTCTTCGCGTTGGAGCCGACCAGACAAGGTTGGAGAGAGAAGCGATGGGCCGAGCGCCCACAGCTAGGGAGCGAGCAGGAGGTGCTGAGAGAGCCGGAGGGAGGAGGGCAGCTCTTGGAGTGGGACTAGCCTGGATCTGATCCCAAGGGGGTGACTTCATACTCTGCAAGCCTCCGTGTCCCCGCTAGGACGGCTGAGAGGCTCCCCTGGGCAGATGCTCATGCTCAGCTCCTGGCTCAGCTCCAGCTCGGGTAAGGACCGTCCTTCACTGGGGCAGGGACTGTGGTCCCCGTGCAGCCCGGCACCACAGAGCGGCTCTGTGGCAGGACGCAGGTGTCTGCTCCCCTGTTGTCCCCTGGCGTGAGGACCGAGCAAGACTCCAAAAGCACCGCCCCCCCCCGACCCCTGGAACTCAAATCCCGAGTCAGGCAGGCGGCCCCTCTGGCACAGAAGCAGCAGGTGTCAGGGTTGAGGACGGACTCAGGGCTCAGGCTGCTGGGTTCCAAAGCTGGCTCTGCCACGGGGCCAAATCCCACACCATTGCAACGCCCCTGTTTCCTTATCTGTCAAAGGGGGTTTTCTGTCGTGTGGTTGTAGGACCAAGTGTATGGGAGGGCTCGGGGCACAGCGCTCCCCGTGGGGGGTTAGCCTGTGGATGCCGGGCTTGCCCACCTGGTGAGGAGCTGGATGGCACCTGGCCGAGACGGGGGACTTGCCAATGAGTCTTGGAAGGGAAGCTCCAGGGGATGGTGGCCGTAGTCAAGGAAGTCAGCGGTCAGGAAAACATTAGTCTGGAAAACACAGTCCTTGGCCCAGCGCTCTGGGCACAGAGAATCCAGGAAGCCCACCCTTGACCCTGACCCCCTCTTGCCTCCAAAGGCCCCACTGGCCCGCGTGTACGACGCAGGTGCTTCTAGGACAGGATCTTCAGGACACCCGCCCTAACCACCCGGGCCCGGTTCCGTGGGACCTTAAATCAGACTACTTGTATTAATTTTTTAACAGCTCAGTGGGTTTTAGTATATTCATGAAGTAGTGAAACTATCACCATCATAAACTTTAGAACATTTCGTCTCTCCAAAAAGAAATTCCGCACCGTTCAGCGATCGCCCCGGTCCCACCCCTCCGGCTCCCCAGCCCCGGCAACCATCAATCTGCTTTCTGTCTCCGTCCACTCGCCTGCTCTAGACATTTCACACAAAGGCAATCATACAATATGTGGTCTTTTGTGACTGGCTTCTCTGGATTTATTTATAGACTCCTACATGTATCCTTAGGAGGAGCCCCCGGATCATTTAACCCAAATCTTTCATATTTCAGATGAGAAAGTGAGGCCCACGGAGGGGAGATCCCTTCACTATGGCCAGGGACGGGATTAGAACCGGTAACCCCTGATACCCAGTGCGACCCTCTCTTCCTCCCCTGCCTCTCCCCACCCCCACCCCTCAGGAAGCCTGGATCAGGAGCAGCTTAGAGATACGATCCCTGAGCAATAATGAGACCTCTTTGGGGGGCCGTGGGTAAGCAGTTGCATCCATCCACCCACCCATCCATCCATCCATCCATCCATCCATCCATCCATCCATGTATTCATTCACCAGCAAACATTTATTGAATCCTCATGTCCTGCTAGGCACAGGTGCAGGTAATGGAGACACAGAGAAGGAGACAGAGAAGCCCAGTGCTTGAGATTACGGATGAATAACATGGAAACAATACAGAAGAGGAGTGTCAAGGGCAGCCACGCCGTGAACGTGGTAGGAGGGAAGTGGGAGAGTGACTGGCCTGGGGGAGGGATGCCACGTCCTCTTGGGTGGTCAGAGAAGTCTCTGGGAGGAGGGGATGTTTGGTGCAGTCAAATCTGGTGCAGGGGATGAGGTGCAATGGAGTCAGCTATGCAGAGGTCCAAGGGGAAGAGCATTCTAAGAGGAAGGAAGGGAGTTTGGGGAGTTTGGAGAGGCGGAGGTGCAGAGAAGCCCAATGTGGCTGGAGCATCTTTATGGGGATAGTGGCAGGAGGTAAGGTTCACTTTCCCTCTGATCTTCCCTGCACCATGTCATCACAGTGCCATTATTTGTTTATGGTCATATCTCCTTTGCTTGCCTGGATGGCTGGGTCCAAATCCTAGAGAGTTTGTTATGCTCGGTGCCCAGTCTGGGGCATGGCTCCCTCTAGGAGCTGGGTCAGCATTGTTTGAATTAATATCTTAGCAGAAATTCCCATTATAGGCCTTTCTGAGAGCAGGTTTGCATAAATGAAGGTGGGATAGGAGGTAGACCCCAAATGGGTGTCAAGGGAGGGGAAGGGGACAGAACGAGGTCGCCAAAAAAAGGCTCTACCCCTCGGTCCTTGCTTGCTGGCTGCATTTGAGTTTTCTTGCTTGCCCTTGTCTCCTCCGTCATTCTCCTTGAGAATCAAGTTGTTTGGGAAAGAGAAAGCCAGTTGCATAACTGTGTCCGTGGGCAGGCGCGTTCTAATTTTAAAAAATGTGTCACTCTCCAAACTGCGCGTCCCTTAATCAGGCAATTACTTTATGATGTAGTATAGTTAAGGAGAGGGGGGAAAAAACCACACAAACCACCAACCCTTGAAGTCCCAAACATTTTCTTGCAGAGAATTAATTTGGTAAATGTTTGACTTGAGCTCAAGCATGTCTTTTGTTTCCATTTCTAAGACAAAAGGGACACAAAAGAAAGGTACTAATTTGGTATTAATCAGTCTTCTTCATTAAAATTAGCTCCCCAAACCAAGGGCGTCATGGAAACAGCAAATGCTGGGAGAAGGGCTTGGGGGTCCGGAGGGAGGGGACAATGAGGTTGTCTGCGGAGTGGCGGGGTTCTTGTGTGGCTGTGGCCCCAGGGGAACCCAGGATGGGACAGGATGGGCAGCCACGCTGGCATGGAAATAGTAACTATCACGGGCTGAGTGATTCCCACATTGCAGACCTCGTTCCAAGCCCTTTCAAACATCCTCCCGTTCCCACCCGGAGCAACCCTGGAATGCGAGCTATGCCCATCTCACAGTGGCAGGCCCTGAGCCTTGGGAGGGCAGAGCACATGCCCAGCCCTTACAGCCCAAAGTGCCGAATGGGGACCTGAACCAGGCTCCACCCCTGTTCTGTCTTCCCATCCCTATGCGCCCTCTCCTCTGCCAAGTCCAAGGGCAGGGCCCAGCACATCCCACAGGTCAGGAGGGGCTGCCAGGAGGCCCCAAGGACACATCAGGGACTTGACCGCTCCTGCTGCGGATGCTTCTGCCAAGGACGTCCTGAGTGGAAAGGCAGATTCCAGACATCGACCATGATTCCCTCCAGCACCCAAGGGCACCCATTCTTCAGCTTCTCCTCTGAGGCTTCATTCTAAATGTTTCCTGTGCCCCTCCCTTCATCAGAAGACCCAAGTCCTTCTGCCCTTCCCCTTGGCCTCCCGGGTCACGATGAGTCGATATGCCCTTTGTCCTGTGTGATCTATGTGTTGTGAACCCCAAGAAATCTCAAAAGCTAGAGCCTTCCGCTTCTGTAGAGGCTCGTGGAGGAATCATCTGGACCAGGAAAGGCAGAGGGGATGGGGTCCGTTTTCCATAATTCGAATCTATCCCTCATCTCTCTCTGTCTCCAAACCCCAGCGCTGAGACTTTCTCCTTCTCCCCCCCGCCCCAACTCCTTATTATGTAGAGCAGCGGAGATGGCCAGTCTGGCCAGATTTTCTCCTTTGTTCTTCCTGCCCTTATCCCATGTGCTGCCCTGGGCCCCACACGCGCGTGGGGCTGGCCGTCACAGGAGGGACTGGGGAGTCCGGAGCTGAGCCGGCAGAGACAGCACTTCCACTGGGAGGAGGAGAGGGTGGTGGGGAGTCCTCACGTGCTCACGCATCTTGTCCCCGTCACGAGATCACATATGTTTCAATAGTCACACTGCCACCTGGAAGGCAGACAGCACCCTTTATCTGCTAACGCGCAGGCGTGGCTGGAGACAGCGGGGAGGCCGAAGGGCCTGCGGAGACATTCCTGCCAAAGGATGGGTGGCTGCTGGTCCCCGGAAAGGGTCCCGGGGTGGGGGGCGCGGGGGGCCTTAGCCCAGACGGCCCCCGAAGGAGCCCAAGGCCTCTGACAAGTGGAAATGGGAAATCTCAGGCGAGTAATTGCCTCGGGTCAGGCTCCAGGCTCTGTGAAGAAAAGCAACCAATGACTTGGCACGGGCTATATACAAAGTCCCCACTTCCCTTTGAGAAACATGTCATTTGCCCCCATTTTACAGATGGGAAAACGGAGTCTCAGAGAGGTTACTTCACTTGCTCAAAGCCAAACAGCTTGTAAGCGGCCGAGCAAGGACTTGAACCGAAATCCTCCTATGTGACCACCCAGTCCCAATCATTATGCCCTCTTGCTTTGCAGCCACGTGCACAGGGTCTGTGTTCCTAGCCGCGGAAAGAGGCACAGGCTGATTGTATCTTAATGAGCTCTCACACTGGAGGCAAAGTTTGTGATGTCTTTCTTTTGGGCACTTGGATAAGGGCAGACTCCGGGTGGCCTGGGACCCCTCCGTGGGTCACCGTTCTGATGCCTGCATAGCATTCGATCACCATGGTAAGAATTTGCAGTAGGCAGTGCGTGAATTTGCTCATTCAGCTGTTCAGGCAGCATTTCTTGTGCCCCTGCTGTGTGCCAGGCACTGTGGTAGGTGCTGTCATCGTGAGCGTGGCTCACCGGGCTTTTATGCGCATGCAGTCTATGGTCAGGAGCATTGCACTTGACTGAGCATTTAAAACATTGTGTCTGTCAGGGTGCGGTACTGATTTTAAAGAGGAAGGAATTTAATATAGGGATTATGTGTTTCTAAAACCACCGGAAGATCTGAGGAAGCAGGGCCTTGACTGGGCACCTGGGAGTGACTCAGAACAATGTGGGTCTGGACCGTGAGGGGGGCTGGGACCCCTGAAGCTACCCCTAAGACCATGCCATCTGGGTTTGGAGCCACCAGCACCGATGACACCCCCGCACACCAGCAGGTGGTAAAGGACCCCAGACACGCTGTGATGCAATAACTAGGGGGTCAGCTCAGGAAGCTGTCACAACCACCACTCTTGCATGACCCCCAGGAGGCTTGCAAATTAACCTGGGAACTTGCTGCAAGAGCGTCACAACTCTCCTAACCAGCAGAGAGGGTCAGAAGCCGCAGAGAGAGGCGATTCACCTCATGTTTGCCTTCCAGATGTCATGCAAGCACACGTTACTGGTAGAAACTTCACTTGTGATCCTGAATCTGAGCCACAAAGGAATCTGGGAGATGAGGCTTTTAGCCTTCCAGACCAGAAGATGCAGGGGGAACCCAGAAGGGCTGGGAAGGCACGACATAGGCGGCATCCAGGCAACCATGATGAGGGGTGGGAGAGAAGGCCCCCAGGGTGCTGTGGGCAATAATGATGGAGTGAATCCATACTGTGGGGTCAGAGGCAGCTTCTCTCATGAAGGCGACTTCCAAGCTGAGATCTGCATGGTGCATTGGAGTGTTCCAGGGAAGTGAACAGCACGTGCAAAGGCCCTGAGATCAGGGGTGAAGGGAAAGCATGACCCTAACCCTAACCCTAACCCTTCCACGTGGGTAGTATACAGTTTCTTGCCCCATTGACGTTGAACTCGGCCACGCGCCTGCTTTGGCCAGATGTGATATGAGCAGGGGCCTGATGTGGTTGGGCTCATTTCTGCATTCCGAGTTTTCCTCCTGGAGTTCAGGGAGGCTCTTCTCATGGTGGATCCCTAGGGCATGATAAACCAAGCCAAATCTGGCATTGGCTTAGCCACAGACTCTTTCCTTTGAACGACATCTTCGATGGAGCCTGGATGTCTACAACGCAAGGAGGCAGAGTGCCCAGGGAGGGGGAGGGGTTGCTACCCTGCTTCCTGCTCCCCTTCTCACCTCCGCCTCTACCCCCTGACATCCAGGCCTTCCTGGCTCGGCCTGAAAGTCTCCTGGAGATCCTCCCAGCACCTGGGCAGTCCACACGTCCATGAGACAGACCCCTGCTGCCTTACCCTCCCTTCTCTCCCGAGGACCCGCACCCTTGAATCTCCTCGGGGCTCCTCTTGGGTCTGTCCATGCCCCAGAGGCTGACACTGTGGCTCAGGGGTGCCCAGGAGCTCACAGGATGGTTGTGGGGGCTGGGCTCTGCTGCCCCAATGCCCTTGCAGGCTACCCGCCCCCCAACAGAAGAGTCAGGGCGGTTAGCTCCTGGAGGCAGGGGCGTGGCAAGATGCGCTCTGTGTGGGCTGGGGATCCCTGGTTTTCTCACGTCCTCACCCCGCCAATGTGGGACCTGAGCTTGGGCATCCTAAGGTGCCTGGGGGCAGGCCGGGGCTGGGCCACCCTGCCTGGGGAACCAGCCCTGCATGCCTCCACAGGCCCCCCTGGTGCCCACCCCTTCCTGACCTGCTAGCAGAAGAGAGGAGCTCGTTAGATACAAATTAGCTTTATTATTCAACTCCAGTGCCCTGTCAGGGGCTTACACAAGGGAGCCATCAGGCGCCCAGTCTGTGGGTCTGCTTGTGCTTGCTAGAGATTTTAATAATCTCCGAAGGTGTTTTTTTTTTTTTAATGCAATAATAATGATGATGATGATGGTCGGTGGAACAGCAGCATTTCCTCCCCGAGGGGTTTCAGCAACCTGACTCACGGGGCCCAGGGTGGTGATCTGAGGTGGGGGCAGGGTGCATAAATTCACCCCCTAAAATAACCACGAATAAGGGTGATATCCAACATGCAGATACATTTTAGTCTGCCCCCAGCTTCTAGAATTGTGCCAGCATGAGTATCCCCCCTGCCCAGCTTCACATTTCTTCAGGAGCAGGGATGTATTCAAGAGTTCCCTGCTAATCCCTTTTGGGGAGCTCCCTGAGATGCTAACTGATCCCCTCTTGCTCCTTCTGGAATGGTTCCCTCCCAGCAGGTCATCTGAGCTTGGCCAGAAGAGGCAAGAGCCATATTATACTTAATAGTGCCCCCTGCATCTAAGAGAGCTCTTTCGGGACAAAGTAACAGAAAAAATTAATTTGAATGGGCTCAAACAACGACAACAAATGATGTTTTAGGCCACAGAACATATAAGTTTGGAGGAGAGCTTCAGATCTGGTTGGATCCAGGTGGCTCTAAAAATATTATCAGGATAATATAAAAATATAAATATTTTTATTTATACAACATATGGTAAGTCCCAATATAAAAATATTGATCTTTTTTCTTGCCATCTCCTGGCCTGCTTTCCTTTTGTTGACTGTGTTTTCAGGCAATCCCCTCATGGTGCCAAGATGGCTGCCAGGGCTCCAGGCTTCCATCCTGCCCTCATAGTGGGAAAGGGTATTCCTCTTTTTCACTAATCCCTACTAAAGTCCAGCATTGACTCTTGTCGGCTCCCACTGGCCCAGCTTGGGTCACATACCATCCCTGAATCCATGATTATGGCCGGGAGAAAGGTGCTCTGTTTGGGCAGGACTAGATCACATGCCCATCCCTGGAGCAAAAAAGGATGACAACTCCACTCAAGCCACCTGGACTGAGACGGGTAGGAGGGTTAAGAAGCTGCAGGAAAGTCAGGTCACTGTTGCCAGGAGTAAGGAAGGGGTCTGCATTCTGGGCGGACTACACCTACATGGATATTTGTGTATATTTACACTTCAGATGGAATTGTTCTGCCCCCAACCCTGCTACCACCACACTCAGGGCCTGCAAATCCAGAGCTGGCCTATATTTCAGTCCCAACCTCAGACCAGGGAAAGACTTCTGTAGCAAGATGGGAGCCTCCAGGGCCAGATCATGGCCACGGGTGACCGAAATTCAAGGAGTCACAGATGTCCAAGTCACTCCAACCGACCTTCACCGGGTGCTCCTTCCCGCTGCCGCCTCTCCAAGAGGTGGTCCGGTCTGCACACCCAGGGACTAACGCCTCCGGGACAGCCCGCGTCTGCTAGAAAGTGAGCTCCTTCGGGTGACGCCTTTGTTTTGTTCATTTCTTTAATCCCAGCACAAGGGCAGTGCCCAGCACATACTGTTGCATAAATGAATAAATTTCACAATTGGTTGGCTCTGACTTTTTGAAAAAAGAAAATGCTACTGGCATATGGATATTTAACCAGAATTCAGTTGTGGGGGATTTCTACCCTCTGGTTAGGTCCACTCGAAAAAGCTTTACTATTTTCAGGAGACTGCATGTCAGACATTTGAGACTACCAAGTATCTATTACCTCCACTCCATCCAGTCTCTCCTCTCGCTACACAGGACTAGTTTCTTCAACTACCGTCCATGGGATGTGATTTGGATTCCCTCTCCCCAGGCTCTCCCTAAACCTAATTCCCTTGTTCACAGTACACTGCCACTTCTCCAGGTGTGGGAGTATTGGAGTATAGTACAGTAGATGATCACCTCCTACATTCTACATACTCTATCTCCATTAATATGGCCAATATCCCATTATTGTTTGAGTCTCTTTATCTTATTGGTGATTCACAATATACTTAATGTTTCCTAAAACCTTTGTGTTTTTCACGTTGTAACCATAGGTTTCTCGTCCCTTACTTATATGGTTGACTTCTTATATGGCTTCTAATGCCCAAGTAGAAGCTGAGGTTGAAGATAATTAACCCTTTGGAGCACTTCCCATGTGCCAAGTACTTTGTGCACATTCAACTATTTACTTCTAACAATCCCACGAAGTAAGTATAATTGTCCCCAATGTATAGAAGTTGAAACTGAGGCTCCAACGAGATCCTTGTCTACAAAAGTCGCATGACTGAAAAGGGACAGATTCGGGATTCAAACCCAGAATAGCCTGGCCCCCAAGCCCGCGATGTTAAGGCAACATGATGAGTTACTCCTAATCACGCGAGTCTGAGTTGAAGGCAAGGCAGGCAGGCCACCCCGGAGAAGATTTCATCATGCACATAAGTTCCGTTGTGTTCCCCCCTCTGACTGCCCTTCTGGATACCGCTTCCTGGATACCGTAAGAACTTTTATAACCTGAGAGTTCCCTGCGTCCATCTGCTTGCTTGGCACGGCTGCATCTGCAGGGCACTGTGGACAGCAGATGGGGGGGTCAGCAAGTCGGGGGCCAACAAGCCATCTTGGAAAAGGCGCTCGGAAGAGAAAAGGCCAGTGTAGCCCACTGCATTCCTACCTTCTATTCACCAGCTGTCAAGGGGGCTCACCAATTAAGTGGCTGTTTAGGGCTTTCAAAATCACTAATCAAACCTGCCAAAATCTTTAAAAAGAGCTTTTAAAAAATTTTCTCTTCATTTATTTTTTTAAGCGTGTTAAAAGGTTCATTAAAGATCCGCGAAGGATGAAGAAGCCCTTCTCCGGCTGCCCTCCTCCCCCACTCAGTAATTAAGCACACGGCTCCCCCCACATTAGCTTTCATGCCTCCCCCATTGGCAGCGGAAAACGCGGACGGGAGTTCAGAAGCATCTTGTTAGCATGTCTGCTTTGCAAGAATCGCTCATTAATGGGAGATGCTGGGAGTTGGTAATTTGGTAAAAATGTGTTGTTATTGTCAGCAGACTGCTTCTCCAGCTCTCGCCGGGGCCTGCCTGCTCCTTCTCTTGTGGTTGGAGCTCGGCTGGGGAGCAATCGAAGAAAAGCTAGCCCTCTGGGGAGTGCAGGTGGAGTGAGTTCCCTTAAAGATCTACCCGGAGTAAGTGGCATTTGGGAAGCTGCTTTCCCAGGAGAGAACCACCTTCCCATTGTGGCGGTAGCCGGGGCCTCCTGGGAAGGGTGTGACCCTCGAGTCAGAAATCCAAGCCCGGAGACCCCGTTTCTGTCTCTGAGCTACCTGGGGCAGGTGATTTCATCCTTTGGCCTCGATGTCCCCATCTGTAAAATGGAGACAACCATTTCTTTCTTGCAGGATTGTCCCAAAGTTGCATGGCCACAGCAGTAATTAGAATGACCGAGGCCATCGAGGGAGCATCCGCCGAGAGCAAGGCGCCCTGCTAAGATCCTCAGCACACTCCTTGCGTCGGCTCAGAGAGGTTGAGTGACTGGACTCGAGTCACAGAGCTCGTAAGTGGAGTGGGATTTGAAGCCAGGCAAGACTGTTTTCGAAGCTCTATATGGGCTGCGTCTGTTTCAATCAGATGCCAGACACAATCGTAACCCCCGTCTCTGCAGAGAGGTTGTGTAGCCGCCCAACTTTGCAGAAGCATCCGTACTGACCCTCGGTGAGCCGTCAGGCTGCAGGAACAGAGGAAGCACGAAGGACCATCACCAATTTTCGGGGATGGAGCCACAGGGGGAGGAGGCGGGGTGGGGAAGAGAGAGAAACTGGCGGGAGGCCCCACGGCACAGCCGCCAACCCCTGCTCCTGAGGCTCAGAGGGACCGGATCGCAGAGGCCCCGGGGACCAGACCGGCCCCGCCCCTGCCTGGCGTCCAAATTCTCATTTATTCTCATCCAGTAGAAAAGCTGACATGGAGTAATAAGTGGAAAAGGTACAAACAGCCAGCCGAGCCTTATCCTCATTTATCCGGCGGTACACCCTGAGCGCCTGCCAAGCCCGCGGCGGGGGGGATGGGGGGCACGGGGTGCCGGTTAGAGCTCTGCCTAAAGTGCTCTTGAGTCTCCCCGCTGTGCAGCCTTTCCTGAGCCCCCGCCCCCCCTGCCGCCCCCGCCCCGTATCCCAGGCCTCCTGCTGCTCGCTCTCCACCGCCGGCCGCGGGCTGCCGCCCCCCCGTGATCCCCCACCCCGCGTTTCCGGGCTGAGCTTCTCTTCATTCTTCGGGCTTTGCTCAAATGCCCCTGCCTTGGGGTGCCTGGGTGGCTCAGTCGGCTAAGCATTTGACTCTTGTTTTTGGCTCAGGTTGTAATCTTGGGGTTGTGGGATCAGGGCCCGAGTTGGGCTCCGTGCTCAGCGGGGAGTCTGCTTGAGATTCTCTCTCCCTCTCCCTCTGCCCCTCCTCCCCCCGCTTTCCCTCTCTTAAAAAAATAATTGTCACTGTCTTAGGGACACCCCTTCCCTTCCTCCTAGTCTCTGTCCTCACATCCCTTTGTCTCCGTCATAACTGTTAGCACCTGTCACGGTTATTTCATGATCTGTGTGCGTCCTGCATCTCCTCTCCAACTAGACGGAAACTCCTTGGGGACAGTGACCATGTCTGTCTCCTTCACTCCAGGGCATGTGTCCAGAGTCCTGGTGCCCAGGAAGTATTTTGCAGGAATCTGCCCCTGGGGAGGCCGAGAAGGTAGTCGCAGGCTGCCCTGGCAGGCGGTAGAAAGGAAGAGATAGTCGTGGTGGCCTTCCTGGTGGGCTGAGGTCTCCAGGCTAGGGAACGGCTTGGCCACAGGTGGAGAGGATGGGGGCACAGGGAAGAAAGCAGAGTTTGTGCTCATCACTGGGCCCAGGCCGCAGAGGAGAGTCTCAGCTGTGTTCCGGTGGCTTCGGTGGCTGGGCCGTGGAGGATAGTCGTGGTCACAGTTAGCCATATCGTGGGCAGAGCGGGCGAGCCCGGGGAAGCTGGTGGCACGGAGGTCGGGGGGGCTGGGGGCTGCCCCCAGTCCCTGATCCCGGTCTCCCACCTGCTGTCCCAGCTGCAGCCGTGCCCCTCTGCCAGACAGAAGGAGGAGGAAAGGGACAAGAAAGAAGAGAAAACAAACAAACAAAACAAAACCCACACCAATTCCCTGGGAAACACATTTGAAAACAACATCTCATTGAACAAGGAACGCGTGCAAGGTGCAGGCTGGTGGGCGACCTCATTTCCGAGCTGATATGAGCCCTCCTGCTGACAGGCACCATAGAATTGTCCCCGCACCGGCCTCACCAAGCCGCGCATCTGCCGGGCAAGGTGTCTCTCCTGGAAGGGAGCACTGATGCCCAGCGGGCCTGCGGGGGTCTGACGAGCAAACGTTCTCTCCTGCGCCACATCCCAGGTCAGCAGGCTTTCCCTGGTGGCAGCCGGGTTCCTGGCGCCAGCCTCCTGCTGGGAGAGCAGATGAGAGACGCCAGGCCCGCCCTGGAGAGCGCGGTCGTCAGGAGGGCGGGAGGGACCCGGAAAACAGACTTCGGAATCTGTGCAAATGGGGGACAGACACTGGCCGCGGAGCTGACAGTCCTTGGAACCCTCTCCCCCGTTTGCGGAGGGGGTCCTGAAGGTCAAGGGTCTTGGAGGTAGCATCCTGCGTGGAGGAGAAGGCACCAGTCAGCGGGCAGGACCAGCAGCCCACGGTCACACCCGACTTCCCCAGTCCCTCTGAGGATCCCAGGCAGGCCAACATGTCCGTAGGTGACAGAGGATCGACACAGAGGCCACCCAGGGCTCCCCAAGCCCAGAGGCACCGCAGAGGGGACAGGGAATCCAGCTGGAAGGTTCTGCATGTGGTTGGCACGGATTGCTAAATCTGGGGGTAGGCAGTGGTGAGGGGGCGGGGGATGAGCCGGCCCAGCGGCTGCGGACACTGCGCACGTGAGTCACGTGTCTGCCCGGGGCGATGGGCACGGCTGGTGGTGATGCAGACCTGGGGGGCCGTGGGCATTGTAGCACCAGAATGAAGGTGGTGGACCTGGGACACCTGGTGGGTGTCCCACCCAGGACTCCCTGGCTGGGAGTGTGGTGGTTGTGGGGACAGTGTGGTGATGGAGACACTGAGGGAGTGGAATGACATGGGGACAGTGTTGTCATGGACACGCTGGGACTGGGACAAACGTGGGGACAGCAGTGATGGAGACACTGAGGGAATGAGATGACCATGGGGACCTTGGTGATGGAGACGCTGGGAGTGGGATGACATGGGGACAGTGGTGATGAACATGCTAGGAGTGGGATGACATGGGGACAGTGTTGTCGTGGACACGCTGGGACTGGGACAAACGTGGGGACAGCAGTGATGGAGACACTGAGGGAATGGGACGACCATGGGGACAGTGGTGATGGACACGCTGGGAACGGGATGACATGGGGACAGTGTTGTCATGGACACGCTGGGACTGGGACAACTGTGGGGTCAGAGCTGGTATTGTAGGAGGGCTGGAGGATGTCCGGATCTTTCTCGAACAGCTCACCCTCCAGACCTGAAGTGCAGACAGCAGCGAACGTCTGCTTGTCCTCATCGCAGGCAGCACTGGGTCGCTCCCTTTGCAGCAGGAACCACAGAGCTTTCCTCGGGAAAACATGCTTCCCTGGCGTGGCTCTACCTGTGTGTGCGATCTTCTCCGGGGTCTGGCCCCCTGGCAGGGGAGACTTTCCTGTGCCCCCGAGATTTCAGGGTGGTCCTCTAGAGACATGGCCATGGCCTGGCCGTGCAGGAGGGTCCCGAGAAGGGGGATCTTCCCTGGTAGGCTCATCCACCGAGAAGACAGTGCCATCTAGGGATGAAGAGGTCCCCTTGCCCATTGGGAGAGAGATCAGTTCGGTGGTCAGTGAGTCAAGATCAAGGGTTCTAGGGTAGAATTTGCTTCCGCCCATCTCCTGTCTGATGGTCTCGGTCAGCCGGGGCTGCTCTAACAGATTTCCATAGCCCGGGGGCTTACACGATAGACCGGTGCTTCTCCCAGTTCTGGAGGCTGGATGGCCACGATCAAGGTGCCACTGATTCAGTTCCTGGTGAAAGCCCCTCCCTGGCTCGAGGATAGCCACCTTCTCTCTGTGTCCTCACAGGACGGAGGGAAAGCACTCTGGTCTCTCTTCCTTTACTCCTCTGTGAAGACACTAGTCCCATCACGGGCCTCACCTGAGCTGGAGAACCCGAGCCCAGAGCGAAGTGCACAGCGGTGGGTGAGGGCATCCCGTAGGACTCTGCCCAGTGCTCGCTCGTGTTCTGGGCTGTGTCAGCCGACCTCATTAGCATGACCTTTCTGTGCTTTTCACAAGCTCCAAACTGTTACAGCTGATGGTGAGAGACAGTCCAGACCCTGGGGAGGGAGCTCCAGGCTCCAGGCCAGCAGGGAGAGGGTGACCACAGGGACAGTGCCAGCGAGAGCCGTCCTCCGGGATGCCTCCGAGAATGGGCTCCCGAGAGGAATTTAGGGAGAGCAGGCTGGGTCGTTCCCCGTTGCTGTATTATTGGGATCCACCTCGAGCTCCTTAAAGGGGAGTCTTTCTCTCTCCTTCCCCTCCGCACAAATGGGTTCACTGCCAGGACCTATGGGCCACCACCGCTCACTCATGCATCCACGTTTACTGAGCACCTACTAGACGCCACAGAAAAAAATCAGACCCGGGATCTTCCCAGGTGAGAGTGAGGCAGGAGGCACCCACACATAACGGAAGCGGAAGGAAGAGAGGGACAAAGGACACGTGGGCTTCAGAGGGAGAGGGACGTGGGTCCAAATCCAGAGGTATATCCCACCTGTCTGGGTCTCGGCTGTAAAATGGAGACAATGCCCGCTCATCACGGGTGCCATGAGGATTTTGAAAAGGCAGCTCTCAAATCCAGAAGAGGAGTATAAAGGGAGCGGCGGGATTCAAGGGGAGAGGGACAGACGCTCTCCGGCTGGAGGGCCACGGGAGTCTGCCTCGAGGAGGTGTGCCTGGAGAGCCTTCCCGTGGCCAGCAATCCAGAAGGCCTGGCTGGGAAGGGTGGGGCTCGTCCGAGCGCCTGCTGATGAACCCGTGATTCATAAAGGTCAGGAGGACTGGCGGCCACATGCCATCACGCCAGCCTGTTGGTTTTCATGACCCGCGTCTCTATTTGAACTTACCATGTTTATTTGTCCTCTTGTATATTGCCCATCGGCCCTCACTAGGACATGAGCCCCAGGAGGGCAGCCCTGGGTCCCCAGTGCTTAAAGCAGTCCAGCGCAGGGGCATCTGGGGGGCTCAGTCCATTAAGCATCTGACTCTTGGTTTCAGCTCAGGATGTGATCTTAGGGTCGTGAGATAGAGCCTGGTGTCGGGCTCCGCGCTGAGCGTGGAGCCTGCTTCAGACTCTCTCTTTCTTTCCTTCTGCCCTCCCCTCACTCTATCTCTCTTAAAAAAAAAAAAAGTAGACTGGACAGAGTGGCATTTGATGACTATTTATTGGACAATGAATGAAGTTGTAAATGATGTCATTCTGTGAATCCCAAGGTCAGCCTTATGATGACGTCATGGTCCTCTGGCTCACGGTCTTCCAGAGTTGCTGGCTTTTTAGGAAGGCTTGACCCCACTGATACCAATCTGCGGTGAGCTAGTGCCCTTCCAAAGCTCCTTCCTTTGACGTGCACACAGCAGAGCGGCTTCCTGCTGTCATTTAACTTGTCTCTATTATGTCATCTATCCTGGCAGGGAGAGGGGGAACAGGGACCCCATTTCCCAGCCCCGGAAAGTAGGCTTGGGAAGGTAAAGCACCTCTCGGGTTCCCAGAGCTGCTGGGGGCTTGGGGGGCACGGGGAGACAGCCCGCATGTGTCCTGAAACCCAGGGCTCTGTCTCTAAGCCTAGAACTCCTTCCAGGAGCCCCACTGACCTCCAAGATCCTAGACTGACCCGTGATGCCTGTGGAAGGGCCGCTCCATCTCTGGGATTTCTCTCCCCCCCAGTGCGATTTATGTGTTGTGGGATGTGCCAGCCATTCTCCTCCCCGAGCCTCGGTTTCCCCACCTGTGCCGCGTGCATGGCCATTTCCACTTTACCTGCTTCGTGTGAGGATATTGGCACAGGTGCGGAACCCGACAGAGGGCGGTGCAAGCAGCAGGTGCTAACGTGTGACCTGCCTCCCTCCCTTTCCTGTCTGGGCCGCCACCGGCCAGTCGCAGGGAGGAGAGGCTGCCCGGGAGCCGCTCTGCAGGTGAGGGCGTGGAGGGCAGGCAGGGGGACCGGGGTGGGGGGAGGATCACAGGGTTGGGGCAGCAGGGAGGAGAGCCCGAGGGCAGGAGGGGAGCCCGAGGGCAGGAGGGGAGAGAAAGGGAGGGGCGGCCCCCAGGGCCGAGTGGCGCTAATCTTAAACGGAAACGAGAACAGCACACACTTGCTTTGTCATATAAATGATAAACAATAATAATAACGCGGGGTTGCGTGTAATGAGAAAGACTACAGAGACCGAATTACCTTGGTAATGGGTTGCGAATGTCAAGGAGTCATTTGTTTCTTGAGGAAAGAGCTGAGGATTGCGTTCTCTCTGTCTCTGTGTATCTCTCTGTCTCTGTCTCTCACACACGCCCACGCACACACCAAGGATGCTGCTCAAGGTGGGGGGCGGGGACAGGGGGCCGGGACGGAGCCCTGGCGGAGGGTGGAGCAGGTAGGGCTCAGAAAGGGGGTGTGGAGGTCACCGTTGCTGCTCATCAGATGTGTCCCTTCTCCCCTTAGGGGCACAAGCTGGGGTGCATTTCCGGGCCCCCTTGTACTTGCTGGAGCCCTTGAGCTGTCAGGGGAGGTAACATGTGCCACCTCTGGGCTGGAGCTTACTAGACCCCCCCACACACCCTCGCCCAGAGTCGCCATCCCTCTGCGGCAGTGCCGGGTGGAGGGGCGTGTAGACCGGGAACGCTCAGCCGGGCCAGCGGAGAGCCCCCGCGGCAGGGGACACACAGCAGGAGGAAGAAAGGAAACTTTGTGGCCGTGAGTCGCTTTTCCAGCAGCGTTGCCCACCCACCCCCTGACCAGCACAGGGCCCTGCTTGGGGGTCACAGTCTCACAGGACAAGCCCCAGATCAGAGTCGTGCAGCTGTCCCGAACCACAGCCGCGTAAAGAAGAACTTCCTGTCCCCAAACCTCCCAGACTGGGAGATGGGTGTCTCAACCTGGAATAGTTGGATGGTTTGGGGACAGGTCTGGTCCTCACGTGGCTTTGTGCTGCTGGCTGAACTGTCACTCCTGGAGTCACACGTGCCTATTCGGTTCAAGGAATAAAAATCTGGCGGGATGTCCAGTATCATGGAGATGGAAGGCGAGTGGCCGACTGAATTTTGCCTTTTCAATTACTCGTGCGGTCAGGAGATGTCAGAGCACCGTGGCTTTGGAGCCAGAGCCTGGCATGTTGTCCAGGTGCTCAATAAGTGTGTCAGTTCTCATCCCATCCCCTGACCGTGAGAGGGGAAACTGAGGCTCGTGGGTTCAAGGCCATACAAGACAAATCGTGTCATTTTAAACTGGAAACTCCCTGACGTTTCTGGCTCCACTGCCCCCAGATAGGAGGTCCCTGAGAACCCGAACATCACCCTCCTGTCTCAGTTAGGAAGGCGGAGGGGTAAAGTGGATTCTGCAAGACAGAACTTCGCACCTGGACGTAAATCTCAGCGGCCAGATAATGACACGCACCCTTTTGCCAGGTGGGCGAAAATTCGATCAGCTCTCTGCCTCCTATTTAATCATCCAGAAGCTCAGCTGGTGTCTCACCCGCGAAGTTTCTCGCTATGCGGGGAGAGCTGGTGCCTGGGAATTCTTCTCCGTAACCTCTCCGCCTCCACCGTAGTAAATAATCCACTCTCCGGCTTCCTTGCCGGGAGGTGCCATCCCCCAGACCTTTAATCTTGTCGGTGGCTCTCGGCTGGATCCATTCCAGTTGCCACATCGCTCGGCCTCTCTGCGTAGATTGTGCATTTGCTGCTTCCCCCCGTCCCATATATTACACCCTCACGTAGTCAGCCTAATAGCCCTCGGAGCCTAAAAGCATAAATCACATTTAAAAAAGGAGCAAAGTGGTTTAGCATCTTAAGCCGGAATAATAATAACAGGAGCTAACAGTGATGGAGGGTTTCTTCCGTGCCGGGGACCATTCTAAATGCTCCAGGTGTGGTCACTTCTTTCCTCCTGGAAACATCCCGGGGAGAGCGTCTGACGATTTTTCTGCCGAGGCAACTGAGGCATGGAAGGAACTTTCTCGAGGTCATGCAGCGGGGGTGTCTGCTCTGGACCCTGGACCCTGGAGTCCTCCCTCTTGAGCAAGCTCTCTGTACTCCTCCATGAGCAAATTTCGGGGTCCTCAAATCCAGCCCTATATGGAGACAAGACCCAGAGAGGTGAAGGGACTTTGTCTCTCTTCCCTGGAAAGGTAGTGGCCTGTGGATTAATTGATCCACTCCCCGGAGGTTCTGTTCCAGGCTTCCCGCATCCCTCCTTGCGGGGCAGCCTTTGATCCAGGCAAGGCTGCATGGCTCTCTCTTCTCTCTTCTTTGCTCCACCCACTTGCGAGCGTTTTGGTTTGGTTTGGTTTGGTTTGGTTATCCCCAGAGACCCAGCCCCCAGTGAGCGCACGCAGTCTGCTCTACCCCCAGGCCCATCTGGAAGTGAGTCACAGATGAGGCGCGATGGTGAGACATCACCCTGCAGGTGGGAGCTGCCAGGCTAGGAGGAAAAGCTAGTGGAGAGTGGCGGGTGGGTATGCCTGCTGGGCCAGGGGCCTGGTTGAGCTGGTGAAAATTCTTTGAAGGAGAACAACATCTTATTCTGCCCCTACCTAAGCCCAGACTCGGGCGGCCTCCTCTCCAAGCTCCTTTGCTTGACCCAGAGACAAAACGGGCCCTTAAACGGAAATCTCAACTTGCCAAGGAATCCGAGAATGCAGGAAAAAAAAAAAAGGCAAAAGCAATTTTCAGCCAGAAATAGGTGAGTCTCGGGGGTCTTTTGGGCAATAGGTGAGACCCAGAATTAGGAAGAAAGACCCCAGAGCTCTGAATTTACCTCCTCACTGACGTATCATGGAGCATTAAAACTAATCAGCTATACAATGATTTTATTATATATGCCAATAAAATGGGAAAATTACATTTTCACTGTTCACTGTTAGGCTGAGGCTTTTGAACCTTATATTTTATAGCCTCATGGTTCTTGAAGAAGATTTTTTTAGAACTATATTCTCCTGCATGGAACAGAGTAACTCTCGAATGTTCCGCGGGCATGCAATCAGAGTATTGCTCCTGATTCTTCGCTGGCCTGCATTCCCCTTCACTGTGTGACTTTGCCGCACAGTGGCATTGCAGACATCCCTGCGGCATTGACCTTGGGCGTGGCCCTGTGACCCGCCTGGGCCCGTGGAATGTGGGAGGAAGTGTTGGTGCAGCACTTCTGAGCTCAGACCCAATGGTATTGTGTGTGTTTCTGAGTGTCCTTTGCAAACCTTCTGCCCTTTGTCACGAGCAGGGCATGCCCCGGGTCGGCTGGTCTTGGGATGAGAGATTCAGGGAGCAAAGCTGAACCCAACCCTTGGCTGGAGCCCGAAGCCTAGACCCAGTCCTACGGAGCTGTGCCTGACCCACAGACCCACGAACACGACGTAAGTGCTTGTTTTTGTAAAGCCCTGCAATTTGCGGTTGTCACACTGCTTTATCGCAAAAACAAAGCAAAACAAAAGCTCAATACAACACACACACTTACGGAGGCAGAGAATCTCAGAGTCTCAAATTTGGGAGAAACTTTTTTATTAATAATAATGACCATCATTTATCAAGGGCTTGTAAGTGCCAGGCACTGTGCTAGATAATTACATATGGCATTGCTTTCGAGGCGGGAAACAGAAGCTCAGAGAGGTCAGGTGACCTTCTCAAGGTCACTTAGGACGGAGCCGGGATCCAACTGAGGTCTGGCGGGCTACGAAAACTCACTCTTCCACACGGGCCTTGCCTCTTGGAGTTGGTCACCCTCAATCTTCCCCGGCCCAGGCCTCTCTGACATTGACTCATCCTCCAAGATCTTTGCCAAGTTTCTCATCAGGGCACTTTCGAGTCCTTTAATTAAATAAAAAAGAATTGGTCTCCCCCACAAAAAAACATTCCCTATCTTCGAATGTTTCTGGTTATTGGAAATTCTTCCTTATCTTGAGCCAAAACCTGTCCCTCTCCGATCCTGATTTTTTTTTTTCCTCCTTTGGGATTATGTGGAAAGATGGCATCATCCCGGCCACATCTGTGTCGTTCAAATACTGTTACAACGGGTTTTACACTCACCCCTGTTTTCTCTTCTGGAACTAAACACCCCTACTTCCTCAGCTGTCCTTCAGAAGATGTACTTTTATTGTGAAATGTTACGTACAGAAAAGGGAGTCCCATATACACCCTTTGAGGCCAGGAGCTCGAACTTGGCCATCTCCTGAAGACCCGTGTGTGTCCCCCTCCTGATTATCCCCTTGTCCCCCCCACCCCCCCGCTGAGACCACCGCCCCGACGTTTATGATACTTACTTTCCTGGCCTCTGTTTTTTATTGTATTACCTGTGTATGCATCCCTGAACTCTACGGTTTAGTTTTGCTTGTCTGTGAGCTTCGCGTAAATGGATTCACCCGGGGTTCCCTTGTGCCTTGTTTCGCTTAGTTCACACTTTGTTTATAAGATTCGTCAACGTTGTTGCTTGCAGCGGATGTCATTTCTTATCCTTGTTGTGTAGAACTGTACTGGGCGAATACATTGCAAGTATCCATTCTACTGTTGCCACACATTCGGGATGTGTCTGGGTTTTGGCTGTGACACACAGTGACGCTGCAAATATTCTGAGTCACATACTCAGTCATGTACCTGAGAGTTACCCAAATCCTAGCATGTGAGTATCTTTGATTTTGTTCGGCAATTCCTAGCGGCTTTCCAGAGCGATGGAACCCAATGCATACAGCCATTGGTCGTTTTTGTGAATGGCCACTGCTCTTGTGGCTGTTCTTCATATGGCTTAGTTCCAAGTGGTCTTCGTAGGCGGGTTTCGTGGTCTCCACGTGTGCATACGAAACGCATTCACATTCACAAGGCGCACCTTTGCCCGACAATTCAGGACTCTTTTGTAGAGACAAGAAACCCCACTTGACTAGGTTTTAGAAGATACACCATTTATCAGGATAAATCACTGTGACAAAGAAGATAAGAAACTGGTTCCACTTGATCACAGTTCCCATTCCGTGCTCCCACGAGTGGACGAAAAGTCAAAGTAAGTGCTCCCGAGTTGCTTGCTGTGGCAGCCGGGGCCCTGGGTCTCCCCTCGCTCCCCGTCCAGTGCCAGGATCCTACAGCCACACTCTTGGGCGGGCACCTGGGCAATGCCCCCCTGTCGTGGCCCAGGTGTCCTCCCTTGTCCCTTGAGCTGGGGCTCAGCATCATGTCTTGCTTCGGCCGGTTGAAGATGAGCAGACGAGACACGAAATGCATTTGTGCAGTCTGCCCTGTGCTCTTTCTTTGGCCTCCGCCATCGCTGTGAGCCCAGGCACAGGACTAGAGCCACGTGGAGCCCAGCAGCCCCCCGCTGAGCCCAGACCACACCAGCCAACTAATTAACGCACCAATTAAACGTTGCTGTCCTGTGCCACTGGGGTTCTGCCGCCGACATGGAGTAATGGCTAACCAATACCACTGTCGCTGTCGTCACTGCCACCGCTCTGTGAATCTTAGCTACTATTTATTGAGCATTTGTCACTTGCAGGCACGGTGCTAAGAACCGTACGTACATTACTCTGGAGAAACCCCGCCCGCTGCTTCGTAGTAGACACCCTGATCCTCTCCATTTTGCGGAGAGAAGCCGAGGCTCAGAGAGGTTAATTCTTGCACGGTCACAGAATTAGTAAGAAGACGGGCCAACATTTATACTTGGTTCTCTCTGATTTGTCGCCAGCTTGGGGGAGTGGTAGGAGGAGACCTTTAAATAAATATTTAAATTAAATGGCCTTAGAGGACACAGGGGTCGCACACACTCAAAGGGCCAGATGGAGATAAGCAGAAGAACAGCCAAAGGGTGGGCGCCCTGCCAGTCGGCTCAAGCTGGCCCTCGGGCTTCTCCCTGATGTTAGAATCTAGGAACAGAGCCACTGACCACAGTACATTTGCAGAGGTGAGACAGAAGGAACCCGAGATCTGAAACAGGTCAGCACTGGGTTGGAGTCCTGATTCGACTTCTTACCAGCACTGTGTCCAGCAAATCATTGAAACGCCCAAGCTCCCCTCCCTCACCTGTAAAATGGGAGAGTGAAATACCCCCCCCCCTCCCCGGAGTTTTGATCCAGTTTGCTGTGAGGACCACTGGCACAGGGAGGCACAGAGTGTGTCAGTGGCAAACCCTCCACGGGGTGGGGGGGCTGTCATTCTTATTGTTCTGATTACAGTGTGGGTCCCCCGTGCGACCAGGCCTCCCCGCCAGCGACACAGCTCTCCTGGATGATCCCGGCCCAGAGGGAGAGCAGGGAACGTGAAGAACAGGGACGGGTCACAGGTCACTGGGGTCTTAGGACCATCCTTTGAGTTGGCTGACCCCACGACAGCTCCCGAGAGGGGGCTGGCATTGTTTCTTTGCCTTCCCTCCCCGGCTGGGAAGACGGGGCTCGGGGGTGAGGCTGGAAGGACGGTCCCCCCGGTGGCTCCAACGGCGGCCTGGTTACTGGGGCGGCCATCTCGAATGTTCTGCATGCCCCAAAGAGCCGGAAGGGGGGCTTCTGTCTTGACCTTCTGCTTTTATGTGCTTTAGCTTCTGCAAAAGCCTCTTTCATTTCTCCCCAGAACAGCCTCTGACAGCTCTCCTCACTCCTCTGTGTGCAATGGTTTCTTTGTTTGGCTGAATAAAGAAGCTTGTTACCGGAGAAAATGCCTTGGCAAGTGTCAGTGGAGATATCTGTTTTCTTGAAGAAACTCCCATAAAACCTTTCAAGCTGCTGCTTTTGAGTCCCAGAGCCCCTTGGATGCAAAGGCCTCTCCATTTTCCCTACTTTCTTTAGCGGTTGCTTGGTGATTTTCCAGGTCTCCCGGCTGCAGCAGGAAGGATGAGCCCCGCTCCTGGTATCTCTGGGCCGTGTGGCCGGTTGGCCTCTATCTGTGTGCTTTTATCACAGTCGACTTGAGGCCGAGGCCTTGGAGCTGGGGAGGGGAGGGGTTGGCGGGGGAAAGTCCCCTGTGGTCACTCCTCCCCAGAAGGTTTCCCAAGGCCCAGCTGGGTCTTCATGACATTTCTAGGATCTAGGCATTCCATGGGCTCACGAGAGGGCACCACACGCCAGCGTGTCTCTCTGTGTGGGTCGCGGTCCTTGCTCCTCGGCAAAGATGGTATAAGACACTCTTGGCCCCTGCTCTGGGTTCTTTGCCCGCCATTCCCCCCTCACTCCCCGGGCCCTGGGCTTCATCCCGCTCACACCTTCCATGCGATCCCTGAGGCTCACCACTCTCTCCCAGTGCGCTCTGCTTTTGCGGGGCTCCTGTCCCCGGATGTCCCTCTTCCTCACCTGGACCCGGGTCCAGCTCCAACATCCCCTCCTCTGACCACCAGGGAGCCCCCCCCCCATCTAGTCCCTGCCTGGTTTCATTTTAGCACTTCTCACACGACTCTGTCGCGGTCCCCGTGGGCGGCTGTCTCCCCCGAGGCGGGAGCCCCTTGGAGGTCAGGAGCTGGTCTCACACACGGTGCCTGGCACTCCTCAGGGGCTGTGTCCATTTGGCCTTGTTAAGACTTCAAGGATGACTCGTGTCCGTGTTGACTTTGGTGACGTGGGGCGCAGGGGCTGGTTGCTGCAAGGACGGAAAGGGCAGTGAGCTGGCATGGCTGGGCCATCATGCTGGGTTCTAGAATTTTCTAGGCTCGTGAAAAACAGAAACAAATGCTCTGTGGTGGTCCAAAAATACGTAGGATGACCCTCCTTCTCTGGGACCTCCAGCATCTAGACCCCTAGAAGAGACAACCTGTTTGTTCTGTTCGTTTCCACCGCGAATGAGGCATCGTTCCTGAGCAAGGTCCCCCTGAGGCTCTGCAAAGGACAAGGACTATTGCAGGTTTGGGCACTGACCCCGACCCCACCGGAAATGACTGGGTGGAGGTGGCAGTCTCCATGCTCAGACTAGCTAAAGCCACCCTGAGGAAATTCTCTCTCGTGGTATCTCTTCTCAAAAGGGACAGCAGGCAGGGTGACTCCGGGTCACACAGCACCCATCACAAGTGGAAGGAAGCGTCTCAGAAGGGATCTCCCTTTGTGATGGGAAGACATCGGGCTTCCTCAAGAGAATGGAGGGAAATAGATGTGGCGTCCCCGTGACATTTTGAAATCTGCGGGTGGTCGACGAAGGCTTCTCTTTGTGCCCCAGTTCAGGGCGGCCAGAAAGGAGGTCTTCGTAGCCAGACGGCCCTGATTCCTAGCAACGAAGATAACTGACAACACGTGGGGCAGTTCGTACACGTCGGTAGACACAATGCCATTCGATCCCCCATACGGCCCGACGACGTCAGGTCCTACCTTGTCCCACTTCACAGGTGTGGAAAAGTGACCTGCATCAGGACATGGAAGGAGTAGGTCTCCAGACCAGTTTGATTCCAAAGCCAGTGCTCTTGACCTCTGCTCTACGTTGCCCAGCCAGCCTGTTCCGGGGGTCCTGGGCTCCCAGACTTGCACTCGCGTCGGGCCCTGCCTCTGCCTCGTCCAGCTCCTGAAAGCTGCATCTCGTCCCGGGCCATCCAAGGAGAACTTCCCATCGCACCTGCTTGGTCGTGTCCACGGGTGACTCTAGGGACTGCTTCTCTGTAGCTCTTGCTGCCCACCAGGCCTGGGACCATCCTGGTCACCCGCAGAGCCTTCCAGCCTCAGCACTCCCCAGCAGCAGACTCGCTGACGCCTGGAGGGGCTTTTGTGTTGGTCGTCCTCCTTGGAGGTGTCTTTGTTCTTCTCTAGGACGTGAACTCTGCTCACCCCGTGGCCCATCAGGCTGGGGTCTAATCCACCCCTGGGCTCTCCGCTTCGCATCGGAGTAGAGTGATCTGGCCACCGTCACCCCCGGACACAAGTGAGGGTGCTTCTTCCCCCCATGGTCGCTCTCATCCTCACCCCGAGACGGCCCCCGACTCCCAGACACTCACTGCCACACACTTCTAGGCTCTGCCCTTCGCCAAGTGCTTCCGTGAGCCAAGGCGGCCGACGACCATCATAATCCAGGTAGCTCTTCATGGAACCAGACATACGTCCAGCAGATGCTTCTTGCTTTCATGGTTTCTCTTTGCTAATCCTCATTGGATTTCAGAGACCCATTGTACCGATAAGGAAACTAAGGCTCAGCGAGAGTGAATGACCCTCCCAAGGTGGCAAGGCTCCCTCCATCCCCAGACACTGAGAACTGACCACCTCCTCAAAGACGGGTCGCGTGTCCCTGGCTCAGTGCTCCAGGAGGGGACTAGACCGCTCTCCAGCCTAGGATTTCCCCTCAGGACGCGTCCTGCATCTGCAAGGACTCAGAATAAAATCACCAAAGATTCCAGCATCAGTGAGAGGCATTTGTGTGGGAATTGCTACACTTTGGTGTCACAAAGGAGGGGCCCCATCCTCCTTTGAGTGTAGACCAGCTGGTGACAGTGCTCGGGAAAACAAAAATGGTGACAACGACCTAGACCGACGTTTAACACGTGCTCCCCAGGAACCTCGCAGGGTGCTTCGTCCTTTGCCTGCAGTGGGGCTGTGGAGACACGGCTCATCCCCTGAACGATGTGGACACAGAGCCCCGCATCAGGGACCCAAGGGACAATCCGTCTCCCTGCTTTTCTTGGGAGCCTTAACATCTGATCTGTCACCGGGTCCGGCCCAGCCCAGCCCAGCCCCCACCCCCCACCTTTCCTTTGTCAAATGAAATAATGAGATTTTTGCTTTGTTGCAAAAGGGGTGGGGGGGAGGTAAAAAAAAAAAAAAAGCACCCTCGACAACCAACAAGAAATAATGAGCGCACATTGTGTCATTAAACACTAGACTTTAATTAAATCGCATGGAGATAAATACCTCTGGCGACTGGAAATCTAGAGACTGTAGACAGCAAAGCACTCAGCGTAATGGACTAATCGACTCCACAAAGAGCGTCAAGTCAGGGATTCCGACTTGATTAAGAATCTGACTAAATTGGGTTGTCACCTTGTATGCTGCACCTACTACCTGAAAATTGCTCATTATCTTCCCCATTTGATCTTCTCGGAGCTAACAAGCCTTTGCGGAAATTGGTCCAATGATCAAAGGACCCATTTATTTGGAGTTCTTTCCCGCGTCGGGGTCCTCATGGCTGGTGTCGCCTTCCTCCCTTTTTTATTCGTAATGACTCATCACCTGGCAGCAGCCAGTGGGGAGGCCAGGCTGGAGGTGACCTCTGTGATTTCCGTGACGATCGTCCCTTCCGTAACCCTGGCTACGGGGACCCAGGGCACCCGGCCCCAGAAGGCAGCACACGGTCTCTCTCCCGCCTTTGCCCCCTACCAGCAGCCGGCCGCCAAAGCCAACCTCCCCTTCTTCCTCTCGGGGGATGTCTCCTCCCGATGTTTACCTGCTGCCCCCGGTCAGCACGCGCCGCCTGGAGAGCCCTGCATGAGGATGTCCGGCTGTTTTCTCGACCCCATCACTCCCCGGCCGGAGCGGCACTCCCAGAGCACAGCTCTGATTCAACCTGAGCAAGGGCTCCCCATTTTCCCACGTGGCTTTCGGAGCCTTCTCCAGTCCCATCCCGACATGCCTGTCCAGTGCAGATGACTAGCCTCCAACTTCCTCTGCCGCGACGTCTTCTCTGGAAACTGAAACTCAGAGGCATTCTCTTCCAGGCCAACTGAGTCCTGAATTCTTGCTGTGATGTCACAGGTGGGAACCCTAGGGCAAGATCTCCTTCATTGAACCACACCTTAAAAAGTGTCTACTATGCTCCAGGCATTGTAGCGGGCTCTGGGGATAGAGCGACGATCTTCCGTGTGGTTGGAACGTAGAGAGTGAGGCATGGGGGGTGGAGGTGCCGAGGCTCTGGGGGCGTGAAGGGAGGCGAGTGAGTGGGTGAATTGGAGGGACTCGGCATGCGAAGCCTGGGAGGGGAAGGGGTTTAGACCACATCCTTCTGCAGGGAGTCCCCGAGAGCCTCTGAGCCTCGGCGTGTGCATCTGTGAAATGGGGAAATACTTGAACCCGGATGGCTGAGCCAGGCTGGGGCTAAACCGTACCCCCCAAGAGCGGGTCTGACACCTAGGTGGCCCCGAGGAAGGCTGGTTTCTGTGGCCGCCCTTCCCTCAGGGAGTTCCTCCAAGAGAGAACAGAGTCCCATTCTTTATCTTCTTGATCATAAGCTGTTTGAAGATACGGACTTTCCAAGACTCTCCCTGGGTCTCAGTTTCTTCCTCTGCAAAGTGGATTAATGACATTGCCCGCCTATAGGCAAGGTGCTGGGGGGCCTTTATTAAAATGCTAATAGTCATGGTAGTGAACAGAATTTTAGAGGTTACTGCACAGTTTGGCCTTCCTTCCTTCCTCCCTTTCTGCCTTCCTTCCTCTCTTCCTCCCATTTTTCCTTCCTTCCTTCCTTCCTTCTTTCCCTCCTTCCTTCCTTCCTTCCTTCCTTCCTTCCTTCCTTCCTTCCTTCCTTCCTTCCTTCCTTCCTTCCTTCTTTCCTTCCTTCCTTCCTTGCTTCCTTCCTTCCTTCCTTCCTTCCTTCCTTCCTTCCTTCCTTCCCTCCAGAAATGCTTAATAACCACTCACTATGGGCCAGGCACCTGTCTAGGTACTTGGGATATATCTATGAATAAAAGAGAGAAATCTTTAGCCTTGCGGAGGAGCTTATCATTCAGCGGGGGGTGGGGGGAAGGACAGACTATATATTCATCTCTTATAAAGGAGGGCTAGCATCCTACCTGATTTACAAATGAAAAAAGAGAGGCCCAGAAAGGATAAGTAACTGAGGGGGCCTTGAGCTGTCAATCAAGGGGAAAGTCTGGGATGTAATTTACTCACGTACTCAGAGAACAGAATATTCTCAGTAAATGATCACTTACGGTGATGATGATGGCGATGCTGATTTTGCACACGGTACGTGATCAGTAAAGTTTCTGGAGTTGAAACCAACTGAAACCAGCCGCGTCCGCTAGAGCATGTGAGCCAAGCCCCTGAGAGACAGACGAGGCCAGCCCGGCGGCCCCTCCTATTCTGGGTGGGCAAAGCCCAGGTTGCACAGTCGCAGTCCCGAGGGCGGACCCTCGCTCCTTGCCTGGATGCCCCAGGTCAGGTGCGCAGCCTCTCTGCAGGGAAGGCCCGGGAGGCCGGTGCTGGGACCCGGGGGAGGAGGAAGAAGCTGGAGCCGAAGGACAATGGTGAGACTGAGAGGGACCAGAGGGACCAAAGGAAAGAACTGGCTACAGAGGAGAGTCAATAATTCACACATCTGCTTTAAATATTCAGGTCTCTGGCTGCTTAAGATGTAGAACGGCATCTTTGAATACACATGTATACTTTGTAGTTTGAGCACAGAAACACGGATATCGCGGACAGAATGATGGAGGAGGAAGGGCGTGGGGCCCTGGAACCCTCAGGGAGACGCCAAATCGTCTTACCCGTGGGAGGAGAGCGTGTGATATTGAAATCGTAATCCTGGCCATCATACACGGAGCACCTACTGTGTGCTGGGCTTTGTGCTAAGTGCTGGACCTGCTAAGGCATTCATTCACTCGCCCAGCCTTCTGGTTCTGGAGCTGAACAGCTCACGTCGAAATCCTGGCTCTGTCTTGGATGACTGACCGGCTGCGTGTGTGACCCTAGGCATGCTGTCAAACCTTCCCGTGTCCTGTCTCCTCTGCGAAGTGCCTGGAACAGTGTCGGGCATGTTCTAAGGGCTCAGTAAATATTATGACTATAGTCATAATCATCCACTCATTTATTCCTTGGAAGAAATATTTACTGAGTGCCTACCGGGTACCATGGGATACAACGATAAGCTCAGAAAGATAGTTTCTGCCTTCAGAAGTCTCCGCTGGGGCACGGGCATTAAGCTAATAAAAAAATCAATGAAAAAAGTCAGTTCAGATTGCGGTAAGCGCTGGGAAGAAGATGAACAGGCTGAGAGGACAGAGGGGAACTCTACTCGCCAGGTGGTCAGGGAAGGCCTATCAGAGGAGGCAACCTTTAAGCTGAAACTTAAAATATGAAAAGGAGCCCAGTAAAGAGAGCGCCAGGCAGAAGGAACGGCAAGTGCAAAGGCCCTGAGGTGGGAAGTAGTTTGATGTGTTGGAAGAAAAGAAAGAAGGCTATCGTGGGCTGGAGAGCAGCATAAATTTTTCCAAAACTCTCCAGGGGGTTTGGAACATTTGAAAATGTGGGAAAGGCAGCCCAGAGAGGTGTAGAGATTTGCCTAAGGATTCGTAGCTGCTGTTGAAAAAACCAAGGTCTGTCTGACTCCAGGGCTTGTGTCCCTGATGAAGTCACCAGACCACTCCCAAGTGGGAGCACTGGCCCCCACAGAATGAAGCCCACCTTGAATAAGTCCAGGGTGAATTCACGGTGACTCTGAACTAGGGGGAGTCCTGAGAGAGAGGCAGCGGGTGCTCTTGGGGCGCTGACAGTAGCTCAAACCAGCCATCCACAAAACGCTGGCAGGGAGAGGCTCTGCTGGACCTTCCTTACTGAGTAGATCAAGGACACCTCCAATTAGCATCTCCCAGGGCACCAAACCAGCCCCACAAGGCAATCTGAAATTGCGGTATGGGCTCGCACGGGCGGCAGGACAGGGGGCGGGCATGGGCTGGACAAGATGAAGCTTCACGGAAACCCAGTTAGGCGCCACGCTGCACTGGTGTCTTTGGGTGTTATTCAATCCTCAGAGGAACTCAGACCTGAACATACGACTGTCCTTACGTGAGAACACGAGGTTCATCAATATTAGATAATTTACTGGGAACAGAACTAGAAAGCAGGGCGCTCCAAAGCACCCCACCCACTTCACCCCAAACCTATCGCTGGTTCCAGATGATGCTACGAAGCTTGACGTAGCTTTAAATTACCTGTCTTTGCCTCGGTTGCTCATGGGTCCATTTCTTCATACCAGAACCTTCTGAGACACGGTCATGTTCATTCACAACCAAGATTCCCAGCCATCAGGTTTGGAAATTCCTGGTGGGCTTTCCAGAATTCTTGGCGACATTCTAAGGCCTCAGGGAACGCTGAGGTATCGGCTCTGGGAGGAGGCATGGTGCCTTGGGAGCACTGAATTCGTCTTGCTGGAGTGTGAGCAAACGTGATCTGGGGGCTACCCCTCACTGGGGAAGAAGTAGCAGCCTTCGTGGGTCTACGTGCAAGGAGCGCCTTCTATTAGACACCATCTGATCCAAGCTGTACATCAGAGGACAGGATCCGCGTCTCCATCTCACCACTAAAGCGGCAGGCCGAGGGCCTAGCCTAGGATCTGGCGCATAGTAG
Source organism: Potos flavus (assembly GCA_028534135.1). Taxonomy (NCBI): domain Eukaryota; kingdom Metazoa; phylum Chordata; class Mammalia; order Carnivora; family Procyonidae; genus Potos; species Potos flavus. The sequence goes on along the minus strand of CM052900.1, from coordinate 154,964,893 downwards.
GAGAGCCAGGAAACAGGGGCAGACCCATAGCAGGGGCTTACGTGTATTGGATCCTTGCTGGGTCTCAGACACTCGGCTAAGAAGATGACATCAGTGGTATGCCGCCTTGGCCGCGAACGGAACTACCTGGGGAGATGACAAAGACATTGATGCCCGAGTCCTGTTTCCCTAGAGATTCTATTTCATTTAGGGTACAGCCTAGACACTGGCATTTCTTTTTAAAGCTCCCCAGTTGACCGAGGTACAGCCAAGGTGGGGAGCACTCTTTTCTGTGCCTCATCTTGTCGAACCCTTCCATTAGCTCTCGAGGTGGTTACTATTGGCATGCATGCCCATTTTGCAGATGAGAAAGCAGATGCTCAGAGATGTCTGATAGCCTGCCCAAGGCCACACAGCAAGGAGGTGGTGGAGTCAGAATTTCGACTGAGACGGCCTGGCTTCGGCACCCGGGCGGAGCCACAAACCACACAGAATGCAGAGGGACGAAGGAGCATCATTAGAGCTGTAGAAAAAGGACGAAGGTGCAGGCGGGGTTGGGAAGCCCCTTTACAGAAGCAACAAGGAGCCATGCTTGGTTGCAAGCACCTCTTAAGGGACGTGGCCCCCAATTCCCTTAGGGGAAGATGAGTCCCACCCTGGGCTGCTTCTAGAGCAGCGGCCACACCTTTCTGTGTCTGTAACCTGTCCCGTGGGTCAGAGATGTTTGGATTGGGGGCAAGTGTCTGCCTCAAGGGCCAAGAGCTCACAGACTGAACAGCAGCACATCAGGGGGTCTGATACGAAAAAGCCTTTCCTTGTAACCTAATCCCAGTTGACACAAGTTAAATAAGCGTTTATGAAATTAATTGCTTGATATTGCATTTTACAAACCAATGAGTAGGTCGGTGTACTGTTCGCATTTCCCTTTTTAATCCCAAATATCCACTTTCCTTATTGGATCCTCTGATCAGCTTATGCTCTACCCTTCTGACTATAATGATTGGAGCCTCAGGGCAAGTCATTCATTCCTTCTCTCCTTCCTTCATTCATTCATTATCTTCTCTGTGCAGGGCTGCCTCCTAGATGCCGGAGCCTTTCCTTGTGGGTAACCACGCATCAAACAGCGATGAGAGAAGGACCTGGATTCATGTTGATTTTCACTTGCCTTAATGTAAAACAGGATTTCAGATTCTGCTAGTTTATCTTGCACAGCCAAAGCCCCAGTTATCTCTGCTTCACTAAGTCTTGAGATTGGTTTGGAACTCGAACATCTATTCTTCGAGACCATTAAAAGTGGTTTAATTGGCTGTTCAGGGATGTCCTGCACTCAACTCTCCAGATGGATCATCTCTCTCGTCTTTCCCAAGAACCGGGAGGCGGTAAGCCCTCACCTAGATGATCCACTCCCCTGGATTTCTTTCTCTCGCTCTGGGCCCAGAAGCATCCGGCTTTGCATATTATAGATCCGGCCTCTGCTCACGGCTGCACCCGCAAATCCAACCTCAGATGCTCGCGGGGGTCCGCAAAGCTACAGCCCCACGGGGCGGGGTGATGTCAGCCCACGTCCTCCGGGGAGAAGCCAAAGTCGTTCCTACAGATTCGAGCCTCACCTTGATGCAGCATGGGGATGGGGATATCCGAAGGAAGACTGCAGGAAGCAAGATGGGCAGCCACCTTGGATTACGTAACAGAGTAGAAAGGCAAGTAGAAAGACCTTGGGAGTCAGATTGTCCTAATCTACTGGTCCGTCGCCGTGCATTTGTCCCAGACACAGGGCCTGGTTTGCAGGCAGGCTTTCCCCGCTCTTAACTGTAGGACCTTCCGCCAGCCACAGAACTCTGTCTGTCCGGTTCACAGGCCCTCTGAAAATTAACCGAGGCCAGAGATGTGAGAAACAGCCAGTAATTGATAGGCGCTCCTTCCCCCCACTGGTTTAGAAGAGCAGTGCCTTGTCATTTGGAACTGGGCATCTCATCCTTATTGACTCTTATTTGTTGAAATATATTTATCTCACCCTTCCCTAAGGCTCTACGCAATGCATACACGGATGTATTTGTATACACACACAGGAAGGCACACATACACACAAAATAAATGTGTGTGTATTTTACAAAGATAAACAGAGATATGAAGCTAGACGGGGGAAACACAGGCAGAGATGAGCATGCATGTCTAGATATTTTCCTGAAGTCATTTCTGGATCATTGCTAGTATCTACCGAAGCATTCGGCATACATTTAATTCCAGTCTGTCGGAGGAATAGATTGCAGAGTTCACGGCTCGTATACGTGGGTGAGGCAAGGAGTTTGAGTGTGTTTCTGTGCAGTTTTAACTGTAACTCGAGGGACAAAATCATATTTACTATGAGATGCCAGAAAATAAAATTAAATAAGGCAAAGCACTAAGTAACATACCAGAAAACAAGTCTGAATTTCCCGATCCTCTTCTTTTCTTCCTTTTCCCTTCCAGTGTGGGCTGCCAGATGAACACCAGGATATCCGGATCAATGTGAATTTCAGATTAAAAAAAAAAAAATCTTTAGTGTAAGTATGTCCCAAATATTGGATGGTCAAATAGCACAGGGGCCATACATATGCTTAAAAACACACAAAAAACTATTGCTTCTGTATTTTATTTGCTAGGTCTGGCAATCCTACCTAAGCATTCTAGATTTGAAGTCCCTAAATCCTACTTTTTTTTTCCCCCAACGCCATTTAAGTGCTCAAAGACCTTCAGTGGTTTTAAATCACCTCTGGGATGAGGTAGAAACCCTTTAACCTGGTGTCTGACCCAAAAGCCGCCTCCCTGTCCGGTTCAGAGAGGGGGTCTCAAGGCTGCCTGGGGAGGTCACCCTCTGTCCAGGACCAGCCCGGCAGCTTCGAGCCCTGCAGGCAGCTGCGGCAGGTGCAAGGACCGTGGTCGGCGTTCTAGGTTACATTTCTCATTGGCCGCTTCCCCCAGATGCGGTTGCGTATCAGCTGGTCCCAGCCCCCTGCTGTTGTGTCCCTCTCCTGCCCAGAAATCAGCTGCACGCCCAAACGGACGGAAGCCCAGCAAACCTTTTTCTCTACCTTTTCAGGGCACTAAACATGCAATTACCTTTTCCCTGGTCATGGAGGAGCTCATAAAGAGCCTTATCAGAGATCGAGTCTCTGCCATGGGTAATGGGCCAGGACTCACGGCCTGGGGGCCGAGGGGTCAGCAGGCGTCAGTCACCTGCAGGCTGTTTGGGGAGCCTTGCCCTCCCACCAGCCTCCCCACATTTGGAGGTTTGGACAGCACGAGGCTAAGAAGCGCTCGAAGGAGGGGTGGGGCTTGCACAAGGCAGAGAAGGGGAATTTTAGGAAAGCCCGCGGTGCGGGGATGGCTGGAGCTCCCTGGCACGCTGGGGACCATCCCTGGGGGTCGCATCACCTGGAAAAGTGGGAGCCACGGTCCAAGCTGTCAGGGTGGCGAAGAGGCACTGAGATGGGGCGTGGGAAGCGTCTCCCGAGACAACCCGCCCTCCCCTCTCCTCCTTGCGCTTCTCCTCCCTTATCCCAGGGCGAAGCCGGTAGCCAGAGGGCTAGGCGGCCCCCTCCTATGGCTGGCTCTCTCTCCTAGGGATGGCAGCCACTTGAAGCCACACCGAGTCGGCCCTGGGCCGAAGCAAAGACACAGGACCCTGCTCCGGAGCCCCCTTAACTCCCGCCCATCCTGGCGACGTCCCAGGGCCTGGCGCCTCTGGCCGGGCTGTCCTCCCCGCCCTGACGAATCACCGTGATGCCAACAAGGCTCAGCTGGCCTTCTCCAAAAAACGGTCTGTTGCTCGCGAAATCCTTTCCAGCCCTCAGCCCGCCGACTTCCGCGAACGAGCTGAGGCTGGGCACCCTTGTCGGCCCCAGCGTTCAGCGGAGGGAGCCAAAGCTTCCAAGTCTGCATTCAGCAGCCCCGCCGGTCACCGTTTGCTTCCAGAGCTGCGATCTTAACCGCTGGGCCCGAGGGAGGTGGGAGGGTACTTTGGCTTTACGTGCACGGGCTGGAAACTTCCATTCTTCCCTCCCCCTTCCATCCCGGGAATGGAGAGGGGTCCCCACAGCCCCACGCCGTTGGCCCACCCGAGGCGTCCAGGTTTGCTTCCAAGCCCGCCCAGCCGCCCTGGGAAGGAAGCTCCCCCTCCCTCCACGGCCGCAAGGCCACAGTCTTTTCTCCTGAGTGGTTTTTTCTTTATTTGTCTCTGTGGCTCTGGCCCTTTCTCCCTGAAAATACAGTTTGCTGATATTAAAAAGAAACACACAACCACTAAACACATTTTATATAGTCTTTGAAGTCTGATGACCTCAGGCTCCGATTGATAAGCACGCCGATCGTGCAGACCGGAGCGGGGAAGGCAGCACCGCGGGCAGGGACGGCCCCGCACAGGGGCGAGGAGGGAAGCCTGAGGGAAGGAGGTTGGGGACCAGCTGACGGGAGGCGGGGCCCCCCTGGGAGATGGGGGGGCCGGCAGGGATGTACGCAGGCCCCGGAGGGAGGCGGCCCTCATGGAGGGTCTCTGAAAGGGATTCGATCCCTCAGAGGCTGGAGTTTGGGGGGTTCCCCCTTAGAACAGGGAAGGGGAAAAGAATGTTCTGGGCACCCCAAGACCTCGGGGGGCATCTCTGTACCTACAGAAAGGGTCCAGATGGGGGACTGGGGAGGGGTTCACAGGTTCTTGCGGGACACCGGTACGTGTCTGAAGGGGGGGTAGAGGCAATGTTGAACTCGGCCTCCGTCAGTCCCTTCCTACAAAGCTGTTGAGTTGGGGACCTCAGCCCAAGTGTAGGTACTCAGCCAGAGCACGGGGGGCGCGACGCCCTCTTGGAACGAGGTCCGCAAGTCCAAGAGAGGAGAAAAGCTCTACCTGCAGAGAGCTCCCAGGCTGATGGGGAGAGCCAGCCTTTGTCCCTGGGAAGGCCCGGTGACGTGCGGGGGAGGGAGGAACCACAGAAACATGAAAACCCCAAGTCCAGGAGATGTCCTCCTCAGTGTCAACCCCCATCCACCAATCCAGCCCCCAAACTTCTGTTGGGAGGAGGCTTCTCGGCCAGAGAGGGGGCTGCTCTGCTCTCCGGTCCCACTGTGGCTGCCTCTGATGGGGCCCCCCCCCGGGAGGCTCGGTCTCCCCGGATCCATTCTCAATTCTCTGGCCATCCCTGGTCCCTCTGAGGCCATCTCACTTCCAAGTCAGCTCCCACCTTCCCATCCATCCCCAAGGCTTCCGCCCGGACACCCCAAGTGTCCTCCCCTTACACACAGCTTCCAGCAGCAGAACCCCGTTTGCGTGCCCATCACCTGGCCAGGGAGGGCTCCTGCCTTTCGCATCTTCCTCTCGGTGCCGAACAGCCCGGCCACGACGTTCATGCCCCAGCTGTCAAGGTCATGTTCTGTGCTGGGCCCATGTGTGCCATCTCATCAGTAGATGGGAGGTCAGGCCCCGAGAAGCTTGAAAACTGGCTCTCCCATTGCCCGGGTCACTCCTGTCATTCCTCAGGTCCCTGCCTAAATGTCCCTTCCTTAAGGATATCACACAGTGTCCTGCACATCTTGGTAGCATTAATCACAATGGTGTTTAATCAATCATTTCTTTGATGGTTCACTCTCTCCCCACTCCTCTGCAGCCCCATAAGGGAAGGGCATATGTCTTTGTTGTTGAACCCCCTATCCTGAATGCTCAGCACGAGGCTGGCTCAAGCAGACCGCCCCTCCCAGGAAATATCTGCTCTTTGAGGAATCAGTAGCTTACTGATTTTGCACACCTAGAATGCTCTGAACTTCAACTGCCTCAGGTGCTCACAGATGGAAAGTAGGTCCCCACAATCAGCTCACTGTCAAGGTGTCTTGTTCCCGGGTTCTAGAAAATACTTTTTAAGATTCTACTTTCCAGGAAACCATCAACAGAATGAAAAGGCAACCTATTGAATGTGAGAAGCTATTTGCAAAGCATACATCTGATAACGGGTTAATATGTAAAATATATAAAGAACTTGCACAACTTAATACCAAAAAAACCAAACAACTAGATTAAAAACATGGGCGGAGGTCTTGGGTAGACATTTTTCCAAAGAAGACATACCGTTGGGCCAACATGAAAAGATGCTCAGCATCACTCATCATCAGGGAAATGCAAATCAAAATCACGACCAGATCCTACCTCATACCTGCTCGACTGGCTAGTATCACGAGGACAAGAAATAACAAGTTGGCAAGGATGTGGGGAAAAGAACCCTCATGAACTGTTGGTGGGAACGCACACTGGTGCAGCCACTGCAGAAGACAGTATGGAAGTTCCTCAAAAAATCAAAAATAGAACTACCGTATAATCCAGCAATCCCACTTCTTTCTATTTATCAGAAGAAAATGAAAATGCCAATTTGAAAAGATATATGTACCCTTATGTTCATTGTATCATTATTTACAGGAAAGCAAATGAAGTTCCTTCAGTAGATGAAGAGATAAAGAAGATGTGAGATATATATATATATATATATATATATATATATATATATATATATATATATATAATGGAATATTACTCAGTCATAAAAACAATTGAGATCTTACCATTTGCAACAACATGGATGAAACTAGAGGGTATTATGCTAAGTGAAGTAAGTCAGACAGAGAAAGACAAATACAGTATGATTTCACTTATATGTGGAATCTAAAACACAAAACAAAATAAAACAGTGTCACAGACACGGGAAACAAACCATTAGTTACCAGAGCGGGGATGGGCTGGAGGGGGGGAGGGATGAAATAGGTGAAGGGGATTAAGAGGTACAAACTTCCAGCTGTAAATAAGTCACAGGAATGTCACGTACAGCACGGGGAGTGCAGTCGATAATATCATAGTAACTGTTCTATGGTGACAGATGGTAACTACACTTATCGTGGCGATCATTTTGTAATGTATAAAAATATTGAATCACTATGATGTACACCAGAAACTAATAGGATATTGTATGTCACTTATTCTTCAATTTTTAAAATTCTATTTTCCTTCCCCCAATTAAAACAACACTACCATACCACTTTATACTAATCAGATGGGAAAAAATTAGAAAATTGGATAACGCCGTGTGTTGACAACAACGTGGGAAGCGCCAAGTTCTGGAAGAAACCTGGCAATATTTAGGGAAATGAAGTACCACATACCATGACTCCATGATTCCACTCCTAGAAGACCTAGGGCCACCCCCTGGGGTCCCAGCAGGGCAGTCTGGGTGAACACTTTTAGGAGACCTGTTGTCCCTCTGGGAGGCTCTGGGTTAGTCAGAGGCACTGAACAAGATTTACGCACAGCAAGACGGGTAGATCTTAAAAATACAGAGTTAAGTGAAAAAAATTAAGCAGCAGAATGAGATCTATAGCCACAACAATTTATGTAAATTAAAACACATTCACACAATAAACAGCACCATATATTTTCCAGGAAGCATCGGTATCTCAGGACATAGATTAGAGTGGGGCTCGGGAGAAGGATCAGGGGATAAGGGAGAAAATCGAAAACAAGAGTGAGGCTGTGAACGAGCATGGTGGTAACGGGCATGAGCTGAGGGGTAGGAGAGCCTTCCTTACTGTCCCTTCAAGGTAAAGGTAACAACCGACCGGCCAACCAACCTTCCTCCCCCCCCTGCCATCTGTGGTCCCCATGGGGCTAGAATAGATCCAGACAAGATTTCTTGGCTTCGGCACTGGGACATTTTGCTGTGGGGCTGTCCTGTGCACGGTAGAATGACTGCCAGCATGTGGCCTCTCCTGCCAGCTATCAGTAGCACCTGCTTGAGTGGTGACAACCACAATGTCTCCAGACATTGCCAGATGTCCCTGGGGGAACAAAATCACCCTGGCAGAGAACCACCGGGTGGGGATAAAAGTCTAAAAATGGCGCCATGTCTTCAAGGTAAGTGGTCCATACTTGCTTTACCCAAACCCACACCCAGAGCACCAGAGCCTTGGGACGCGGGACGGGGCTGGGAGCTCCATCTTGAAAGCTGCCAGCGTCCCTTGCATGTTTCCATCAAGGCTCTGTGGAGATTCCAGTTACAGCCCACAACCGCAACTGCCTTGGGCTTCCTCCCAATTTTAACAGGCAGCTGGATTTGCATAGGACATTTGCATCTGAGATTACCCATGGTTCCCCAGGAGACAACGTCTATAGCAGACGGTGGCAAAAAAATATATAATTCCATTTCAGCTTGCAAGGAAGGAGGGAGGAAAGAGGAGGGCTTCGGGGAGGGAGGACACTTGTAGGAAATTTCAGTGCCTTATGCATTTGGTGAGGGCTTGGGAAGGGGATGTTCTACTGGTCACTGGGTGAAGATGGCTATTTGTCCTGGCATTGGCATGCAAATTGGTGAATCAAATAGTGAATGAAGGGGGCCCCCTGAGACTCTATCAGGAGGGGGCTGCTGTTTCAAGTAGAGGCAGTCAGAGGGAAGAGGAGGATAGTGTAGACTGTCTATAGAGGAGCACACAGACCCAGCCTGTGCCCCTAGAATCCAGCCACCCACCCACCAGCACTGCCTCAGAGCCCACTCTGCCATACAGCGTTCCCGGAGGGCTCTCCCCACACGGGGCTATTTCAACACACAGCCCCACCCCTCTCAAGGGAGGCATCATTCCCCTCACTTAGAAGAGGAGGAAACAGAGGCTCCCAGATCTCATCCTTTGTGAAGAGCAGAGCCTGAAGTAGAATGAAAGTCTGCCAGAATCTACAATCCGTCCTCTCTCCGAGCCCCTCGGTGGGCTCTCACTGACTGGCAAAATCAATGAATAAAGCAAGGGTATGGTAGGTAGTGCTCAAGAGGGACAGACAGCCTTTTCCCTACAGGTCAGAAGCTCGTACTTAGCCCAAGATATAGAGCCAGGCCGGGAGCCCATAATGTAAAGACAGACACCTGTGAGCCATGAGCTAAATGCCAGGTGAGGTATGTGTGTTCCACATGGGTCAAGGCTAAATTGGAAACTTCCCCTCTGAACTCATACTCATCCCAGGTACACCAGGATAGTCACACTCTCCACTTTGCTGCCCCGGAGCCTTGCAGTCCTCTATTATTACATGTAATTTATTCTTTCTATATCTCTCTCCCTCACTAGTCCAGGAACATCTTGAGGGCAGAGATCATGACTCGCTCATCTTTCTATTTCCAGTGTTCAATAAATATATGTGCTATAAACTGAGCTAATTTTGGGCTGGGAATAGGTGAATAACCCATCCATATCACTCCGTGGAAGTGTTTCTTGATTTTCCCAGAAGGAAGATCGTAAATGGACCTTCCCCTAAACCAAGTGTAAGAGGAGGCATTATGTCCCTGACCACATTCCACCTTACATACTTGATGTCCATGAACATGCCAAGGACTCCTCAAGGGGTAGGAACTTGTCCAATTGTCCCTGCATTCTCAGTGCCAAGAATGGGGTCTTGCATGTAAGAAATAGAAGATGGATGGATAGATAAGATGAATGGATGGATAGATGGACAGACGGATGGATGGAGGATGAGTAGATGGTTGATGGAAAGAAAAGAAGGTAGATATTGGTAGGCATATGGTTGTATGGTGGTTTTTTAATAGTTAAGTGAGTAGATAGATGCTTGGTGGATTTATGGATGAGTTAGTAGACATACAGATGAATGGATGGAACAATGGTGGATAGTTGGGTGTTTGGATGTGGGAGAGTGATCAAGTCAGTGAAAGGATGAATGAATAGATGGATGAAGGTTGGATGGGTGGATTTATGGTTTGTAGGGTGAGTTAAATGTATATGGGTAGGTGGTGAACAGCTAGATGGATCCACATGGAATGGGAGGGTGGATGGCTAGTAGGGTAAGGGTTGTTTAGTTAAATAAATTGCCTTTCCATCTCCTGATATCATGCTCAACCTTCTTAAGTAAGATAGCTTTTTATACTCTTTTTTTCCAGATCCCACCCTTAAGTCCCCCTGCCTCTCCTGCTCTCTTCCATCCTCTAAGCAGGGGCTCGAAGATGCCAGATGGAAGTCTTCCCAGGAAGTTCAGCTCCAGTCTCTGCCTCTGTGCTGAGCGTTCCACGCTGTGCAGAGATTTAATACTTAACTCCAGCCTCTCCCCACTCCTTACCTGCCCGAGGAGGTAGAGGCAGCAATTTGCATATTTATTAAATATCTCTTAGCAGGATACACAAGCCGCATTGCTACATCCCGCTCCCGGAGCCGTCCTGCTGGCAGACAAGACTGTGCACCATCAGCGCTGCGTCACCGCCCTTTAAGCAGCTGTTCCAGAGCCCAGGAGGCGAGGAGGGGAGTGAGGGGCCACAGGGCATGTGGGGAGGAGGAGGTCCTGGAGCCCAGCAAGCCGCTATCTCACAGCTGTCCCCACGGTGGTGGGGAGGGTCTCTTCTTGGCCCAGGCAGAAAGGGCTCTGCAGGCATCTCCTCTGGCCCCCTGTGTCCACGTGGGCACCCCTGACAACCAGCCTTGTCTTTAGAAAATTCCCAGAGGAGGACACTTAGAAGCATCTTTGTTTTGTGTTTCTTCTGCTCCTCAGTTTACTTGGCAGTCCGTCCTATTGTCTAAACAGAAGTGGGCTTGCCTTTGAGTAAGCCCATTGCTGGTGCATTGTCTTTGGTCAATGGCATAAGTGTCCCCCATGGCTCAGGTCACCCTTCCTCAAGTAGTCATCTGATGAGATCCAGCCGCAGGTCCAAGTAGCCAGAGTCTTGGGCACCTGTGCCCTGTGTTTCCTGGAAAGGAGTCCTCAGGGTGAGTGCTCTTCTAGGGATGAGGAACTCCCTGTTATAAACAGGGATGAACCTTCCCACTTCCAACTGGCTGCCCTGACTCTTGTTCCTGTCTCTTGTCACGATTCCTAGATTGGGGCTCAAATCCCGGGATGTGGTTTCTGGGGTCGGACTTTCCAGTGCTCATCCGTGTCTCAAATCCTACTATCTGAGTGACCCGTGGTAGGTGACAGAATCTCTCTGAGCCTCAGTTTCCTCATCATACCATAAATGGGGGCGATGATCATACCCACCTCAAAAATTATTGTGCAGATAAGTACAATGAAGGATGTTGAGGGATTAGCACAGTATCTGGCTCTGGGCTGAATATTCGGGAAACACCAGCTGTTATGGTTATGGAATCATACAAAGTCGTAAGTGCAAAGTGAGGCTGGTTGCTTGCTCATCTTTCCCAGGGAGAAGGGAAGAGTCGTGGGACTCATATCTATCTCATATTCTGTCTGCTGGATTCAGCTTTGAGCACGTGTGAGGTAGATATTCCCAACACTCCCGCTTTATAGATGAAACAGAGTCCCAGAGGGAGGACGGAAACACACGAGACCACACTTTTGTTGGAGAACCCCATTCCTCTTGGTTTTCTCTTCACAGGCGAGTCATGAGGGGTCTCTGCCCTGGGAACAGCCTAGGGCCCAAGGAAGAGGAGGAAGAAACCCACACACAGCTTTTCCAACTCCGTCTGCCCCCACATCCCACTGCCCTGAACTGGCAGGAGCCAGAAGGAAAGGTCTGGGCTGCAGCCTCGTAAACCTTCCTAAAAGCCCTTGGAAACATAAGGCCCGGCTGGCTCCAAGTCTGCTGCTGCAAAAAAAGCAAAATCCCTGGTCATAAAGTAATCCCCATAAAAAATAAAAAAAGAAGAAGAGAAGAAAAAAATCTGTACAATAAAAACAGTAACAGCCTCTAGGACATAAGGAAGAGGAGGCTGATCTCCCATGAGCTCGGGCCCCACGCAAAGGCACCAAGCTCGGGCAGCCTTGTGGACCAGTGGTCCAAGCAGAGTGGGTGTGGGGGGCGGGGGGGGGGGGCTGCAGGTGTTGAAGAACGGTGATGTTTCTGATGGTGATCGTGGTAGCACTGAGGTAGCTTCTAGAAGAAGTCCACTCATGCCCACCGCCTCGCCGGAGCTGCCAGTGTCTCCAGGTGTCCAGGGCTAGGATCCCCATCATGCAGAGGAAGAAACTGAGGTCCAGGAGAGTAGGCGCTTGCCATCAGATCTCAGGCCTACTGCCCCCTCTGGGACCTTACGTTGCTGCTCTTCCGAGCCGAGTCCCCAGGGGAGATAGGGGGCCTGACTGCCCCTTCCCGATAAGGAATCCAAGGCTGGGGAGGTAGATGCAGCTGTGGGACTCCGCGTGGGTGCCTCCACATCCTCGAGGTTCTGACTGTCATCTACTCACTGAGGATGCTCGTTCTTGCCCCACCTTGGGGGCAGCGTGAGATGAGAGATGCGCAGGTGTAAGGATCTGGTGCCTGCTCAGGGCTCCGACAGTGGGAGCTATGGGATCCGGGGTGGGGTGCTTAGAATCCCGGCGAAGTGAGGCCCCCAGGCCAAGGGGCCAGGATCACATCTGGGGGCGAGGACAACTCAGTACTGGCACAGACCACCCCTGCCCCTCGTCAGCACCCACTCCGCCCGCAGACAAAGCGGTTCTGCTCAGCTCCGAGCGTCCCAGTCCCGGCAACTCACACCTTCCTTCCTCCCTCCCCTCCAGCCCCGCTGTTACATTCGCAGGCTTATCTCTTCCTGGGGGCTCTCTCCTTCCCTTATCTCTTCCCGGCGGCTCTCTCTCTCCTTCCGTCTCTGCCCCTTCGCTGGCTTCTGACTGCCAGTTCCAACCTCTCCATCTTTCAGTGGTGCTGACAATCTCCTTTGCTCTCTCACTCCAGGTTCATGAGACTATTGTCCTCCCGGCTGTCCGAGCTGACTCTGCATTTCCCCAGTCAAGACGACATGCACTGGCTTCTCCCTGAACGCTCTGGTGGCTCTGTCCAGGGGCCAGACTCTGTCCTGGCCTGGCCCCGCCTCCTCCCTTGGGAAAAACTCGCTTTGATCCCAGCCCGCAGTCCTTCAGTGAACGGAAGTGCCCCGGTCCCACACAGCCCCTCCTACACCCACCTCCACCCACCCCTCCGCGGGAAGTGAGCTCTGTGAGAAACCATCCCCGTCCCTACCAGGCTCACCCTCCTCCCTCTCCCCGAGGACAGGAGGAAGGAAGGGATGCCCTGTTCCTTCATCTCCCAGCCAGGGCCAGGAATTTAGGAAGAGCGTGTTTTGAGTTACAGAGCCTCTGGGAACGAGCTCTCTGACACAAGGAACCTTTTAGGCAGAGAATGTCTCTTTGTCCTCACATTCCCTCTGCCACCCTCCCCTCCTGCACAGACGCAAAACAAAAGCAAGGAAGCCCAAACCTGTTCCCATCAATTCTGCTCCAGAATGCTGTGGGGGAGGGGGTTCCTGGAGAGTAAGCTTCCAGAAGCCTTGCTCTCACTGCCTATGAACCCGATAATAGTATCGACTCACAGGGCCACGGGGACGACTGAGTTCACAAATGCGAACCTCTCACATGCATGAGGACGGTGAACAGGAGTGAATGTTTGCTGCCGCCGGGGGTGGTTGTGTGTCCCAGGCTCCCTTCTGCCCCCAACCTCACTTCCAGTCTTAGCTGCTTCTTTCCCGCCCTGGGGAGCGAAATGACTTCTAGGTGCTGGAAACTGGCGTCTCCACAGGCAGGTGGCTGATTGCTTACAAGAACAGAAATAGTAGTAACAATACAGGTAACAGTAAAGACCGGCTACTGTTTATTGAGTAGTTACTATGCGCCTCCCATGAACGGCCTCGTGCAATCCTCACCACGTCCAAGGACGCAGCCACCACTGTTCCCTCCCCGTCCCAGAAGACAGGCCCTGATTGGTGCAGCCATTCTCCCCAGCTCACGGAGCACTTTAGGGGGAGGACATCAGTCTGACTCCATAGCAAGGTCTGGCTGCCTTGAGTCGCCCCTCCCCCTTGCTGGGACTTTCGTTTCTCCATCTGTAAAATGGGTGCCAGTGCTAACAGGGCCTGGGGTGTGATGAAGACAGCAGTCCCGATAAGATTTGCTGGGGAGGCCAGGGGCTGCCAAGCCTGCCCTGCCTGGAAAGGGTTAAGCTGCCAGAGCTTGTCCAGGGGCCCAGCCTCTTCCTCTGACACTGGGGGCCCAGAGATAATTGGTTCCCCCCCGGGAGAGGTGGTTGGGGCTCCTCGGAGGGTGGGGGGGAGGGATATGGGAGTGCGGAACCAGGGCTCCGAGGCCAGCGACCCCAGACTTGGCGATGGAATGACTAAAACCCAGAGAGGGGCTGGGCCCCTAGTCCTGTTACTGCCCCTCCCTCCTCATGGGCTGTAACTATAAGTAGTAGTAATAATAATAATAATACTTGTTATCAGTAATTTACCCAGAGCCCCTTCTCTGCTAGACACCTTCTCGGTGGCTAATATTACCTTCCTCACCCCCACAGTGACCCTGGGGGACCCGACCGCTTCGCCAGCCTCATTGCACAAGAGGGGAAAATGCAGACCTTCTGGTCTGTCCAGGCTCCTCCAGCGAAGGGGCTGCGTGCTGGTTTTGAACTTGGGTCTGACTCTGAAACCTATGTCCTTTCTAAGAAGCTAGACGGCCTCATACGGGACCCGTTATTGACTCTCTCAGGATTCTGTCCCTTCTCAAGCTCGGCACAGACCAGGGCCCACTTTGATGGGATCATCATGACCGCTGGGGTAGGACAGACCTGGGTTTGAATCCCGACACTGTGTAAATGAGTGTGTTGCACGCACGACATGCAGGCATGTTTGTGGGCACGCGCATATGTCGTTAGTTGGTTAAGAGGCTGGTACAACCCCCAACCCACCCCCGGCAGAGTAAATATTGAGTAATTTCTCCAGCCCTAAGTATACCTTGCGTTTAGCCAGAACCCATTTGCATTTTGAGACCTTCCAACCCGCCATCCTCTCTGCCTGGAATCTCCTCTCTTTTCCCACTTGGCTGTTTTCAGCTCATCCTTCCAGATGGTTCCTAGGGAAGCCTTGTTGGATTCCCCAGGCTGAGTTAGACGTGCGCCCTCCCCTTCCAGCCTGCAAAGCACCTTTAACATCTCTCTCTTCCTGTTAATTGCCAATTACACATCTGGCTGGAGCACTGTGAGGTCCCTGCGGGCCGGGAGGGTGCCCTACTCAGCCTGCTTCCCCAGCATCACGCGGCACTTCAGAGGCTGCAGCACCGATGAGCAAGGAAGCAGACAAATGAAGAAACGAACAAATGGGTGACACGGAAATCGGTGTGAGTTGCATTTCTGTCTTGCCACGTTCGGGGTTGGAGACATGGGTGACACAATCCCGCCCCTGTCCCCACGCACCCCATGCCCACCAGTACTGCTCTCCTCAGCATACATGAGCCTGTCTCCCTTGCTGAAGATGCTGCCTGGTCGTGAATCTAGAGAGCCAGGACCACAGTGACCTCTGGACTGTGTAGCCACTGGGCAAGCATGCGATCTAGAGATCATGGGGCCAGTGTGACAGGAGACATCAAGGGTGGGTGTCCTTGAGAGACCTGACTTCCTCCAAATTTGCCTGGATTTGCACACCACAGGGCTATTCCCTGAGAGAGGGGAGAACATGTGAACCACCATACATGGCTGCAGAAATCTACATGCTCCTCACTCCGAGCATCCTCCCCACCCCTGATCCTCCTGCCAGGGTAACAACTAAATTTATCATGAATTGGCGTGCGTCCCCAAGGCCCGGCCCAACCCCTTCCTCATCTCCGTCAGAGAAGTAAGGTCTACTTCCTTTGCTTTGGACACCAGCAAGGAGGCTTCTGGACTTCCAAATGCTGTCTTCCAGGAAATTGGAGTTTGAACATGATCCCTTGAGTGATGTGACCAAAGGAGAAGTTCTCGCTGAAATCCCCACATTGTAAAATGTCAGGATGTCTGCGGTCTTTATTTATAGACAGATTGCTTTTCAACTTTTCTCACTCCAACATTTCGATGTGTTATTCCTGAAGATAAATGCACATTATGATTTCATAATAGAAATTGCATTTCTCCCCCGTGTCACCTCTAAGCATGTATATACATAAATATGGCACATTGCCTCCGACAGTAATTTAAAAGGCACTTTGGAGAACATATTGATCATGACCAGAGAACGGGACTGGCATGGTCTCGATTTCATCGAAGTCTGTCTCCTCCCAGCCCCTGCCCTCCCTCTTCTTCATTTGGATCCTGAAGCTTGGGGACTTATAATTTCCATTTATCTTTATACATCGGGATGTCTGTTTATAGGCACCAGGAACTTGGCGGCGGGGGGGTGGGGAACGTGAAATTTTATAACTCCAAAGTGTAAATGAGGAATGAAAAATGTAGCCTTCCACCAGAGTGAGTTCCCCAGAGGCAGGAATCCTCTATCTCACTCCCACAAGGACTTGAGATGGCGTGGGGTGGACACGGTCCGCCGCTGACTTGGGGTCATCCCTACACGTTCCTTTCAGCTCACCAGCACATTCTCCTACAGTCGAATTCCTGGTCCAGTGAGAGCACCCTCCTCTCTACTCGTCTGCCTCCCGGGGACCTCAGGCTCACCTGGGACGACTCACCTCCTCTCAACGCTTTGAGCCACTCCCCATCACTCCTGGAAACTACCAGAAACTCATCTCTTCTAAGGAGCCTCCATGACTACTCAGAGCTACATCCCAGTATCCCACGCTCTCTACGGCACCCTCCACACTCTGCCCATTTTAAAGATCATTTATCTTTGGGCTCCTTTAAGATCGCATTGTCCTAGGCCAGGTAGCTCAATGTGTTGGAGGTAACCAGGCTGGAATTTGATGGGCCTCTACAATACCCCAGGCAAGTTCCCTTAGCCCATCTCCTTGAATTTCTACAACGATCTTGAAGGGTAGTGTTTTATCCTTCCATTTTACAGAACAGAAAAACGGAGGCTCAAAAATGTCAACCTACCCATCCACAGTCTTAAGGCACTAAGTGGAAGACCCTTGATTCAAACTCTCCAACGTTTCATCGTGCCAATGGGGCTAGGGTTTGGGGGTCCAATTTTCAAGAGGCGTATTACTTTTCCAGTTGAGAATAGTTTCAGAACTGTCCACTGACAGAAACCATGGCCCGGCCAAGTGTTCTGCAGACACCCCCTCTGGTCATAAGGGGGGCAGGTTGAGCAAGCCTTGGCCCTTCTACCCTCTTTATTTTTGTGCTACCTCCCTGGCCCTCCTCCTCAAGCCCTTCCATTGGCCCCTTTCCTCTGCCCACTCCTTCAACATCAATATTCCCTCCACTTTGGTCTTGGGCCTCCTCTCTTCTTCCTTTCACTCTTCCTTCCTTCCTTTCCTTTCTTCCTTCCTTCCTTCCTTCCTTCTTCACTCTTTCTTCTTCTTTCACTCTTCTCTCACCCACCCACCCCCTCTCCCCAGCTTTAAGGATCATTTTTCTCTTGGCAACGTTCCAATACCCATTCTGGCTCAGATCACTCCCCTGACTAGCCATCCACTGGATGTCTCCATTGGAATGTCTTGTAGATCTCTCAAAGGTAATCTGGCAAGGATTGAGCTAAGCATCCCCCCATCTTCATGGGGGTCCCATCACCACACAGCCTGCTAAAGCCAGAACCCTAGCCATCATTCTGGATTCCTTCTATATTATCACATCCATTCATTACCAGCCCCTCTATCTTCTATTTCTTAATACCTCTGGATGATCTCTCTTTTCCCTGTCTCCCAATATTATGTGTTAATTCAGGCCACCACTCATTCAGATTTGTCATAGCAGTGCCCTCCTAGCACATCCCCCAGTCCCCACTCTTGCCCCTTCCAGTCCATTCCCTATATTACAGCCAGAGTGAGCTTCCTCAGGCAGAAAACCGGCCCCACCCATCATTCTCTTGTTTACAACCATCATGGCGCCCATCAATGGTCAATGGGGGCAGCTCCTCCCTCTAGTGCCAGGCACATGTACTAAGCACTCAGTAAAGAGTTACCAAATGAATTCTCTGCCGCTTCGCCTTGGGTCCGCTCTCTGGGCTTTGCACTGGTTAACTTTTCCTTCCAGAGCCTCTCAAGAACGATTCTGCTTCAGCGTCTCAGCTTTGCCGAAGAGCCAAGACCGTGGGGGCTGAGCTGCCCTTTGCCTCTGCCATTAGCGGTCTTCCCCTCTCAATTACATGGTAATCCCTGTTAAAATTACAAATTTATTTATAGGTTTTTTTTTTCCCCCTTTATTTTTTTTTTCCCACCCGGCAATTTTTATGGCTCATCGGCCATAACAAATTCTACTTCATAAAGCAAAGGCGCACGTTATTATTACCTTATGGAAATAGGAGGCAGCAGCTGACTCTATTCCCAGCCGGCGTCTTGTCTCCACGAATCCGTAATGGTCTCAATCAATACCCCTGTGGGATTTGTTCCGCTTTTTGAGGCCGAGAGCATTTGGACCTGGAGGTGGTGTATCTGCCTGGGAGCCAGCTGGCAGCACTGGCCCCTCCCAAGGACTCTGGATTTGGGTGGTTGTCCTGGTGATTCCATTTCGTCCAGGAATAAAGAGCTCACATTTGTGTGTGGTATTTACCGAAAGCTCGTTGTAAGTATTGTCACGGTAACCGTATGAAGCAGGTGCTGGTCATAACCCCATTATACAGGCGAGGAGAGCGTGGCCCGGAGACCCTGTGTACTGAGGGTCAACGTGACATGGTCAGAGGCTTCTCCGAGGGGAGCCACAGGCCACTGTGTCGTCTCCGATCGGCTCTGGGGGGGCGCCGGGGTCTAGGGTGGGGGCTAAAAAGGAGCATTGCTGGAACCTTCCTCCTCTGTTCACTCCTCCTCGTCTCTGTCTCCAGATCGGCGCGTATTTGGGAAGAAAATACACATCAGAGAAGGACAAGGCTTCCTGCTGCTTGCAGGGCATCCCTCTGCCAGCCTCACTTAGATGCCTCCAAAGTCAGGGAACCCACTAACCGATGAGCTGGCTCACTCCTGAGAGGTCCAACTCGCGCATAGTTTTCCTTCCACGAAACCCCAAGTGGGCAATGCTGTCACTTCTATCTGTAGCTCTTAGTTTGCCTTTCGGAAGCCACAGGAGCTAGGCTAATCCTTCTGGTCCACTCCGGCTGCTCGGTTGTTGCAGACAGAACATCGGAGCTGGAAGGCCTTCACAGAATTAACATCTCCCTTCTTTGTGCTGCGGTCACTGCAGCCCGGAGCTAGTTAACGTGCCTCACGTCCCTCATCCGTGGGGCAGGACCTGTCATATACGACGTTTGCCAGAGACCTGACCCCAGAGCTGGGGCTAGACCCCAGCCTCCAGCCCCCTCATTTGCTGCCTTTGGTGACCACAGTCTGCAGAAGGTCGAGTGGGCCAGAATGGGTCTGACTCCAGCAATGCCCACTCCCCGGAGACCCCTGGTTTGCAGCATAGCCCCAGCCTGGCCTGTGCAAAACTCCGGGTGCTTTGTTGCAATCATAGCTTTCTCCGCATCTATCTGATGAATTTGGCTGCTGGAGGCGGTCCAGTGTTTTGCTCCAGAATGCATAAGAGGGGGTAGGCTGACTCCCAAGTCCCGATCGCCCCGAAGCAGGCTGGGAGCTCTGGGGTTCCTTTCCCGGTCCGCAGGGTAAACCCTTACTGAGTCCTGAAGGCAGCCCGGTAGAGCAGAAAGGAAAAGCAGGGACCCTGGAGACAGAGAAGGCAAGTTCCAGTTCCAGCTCTTTCTCTCACCAGGTGTGTGGCCTGCTTCAAAGCTCTCCCCTTCTCTTGGTCTCAGTTTCCAAATCTGTAGAAGAGAGATAAATGTATGCCAGTCAAAGGCCGTCGTGGGACTTTAAGCAAGAGGAGTGAAGGGAAGCACCTGGCATGGTGCCTGGCACACACTGGCCTTCCCCATCCCAGCCCCCTTCCCACGCACCCTGGTCCTCGCCGCATCCCCCCAGACCTCAGCCTCCTCTCGCTCGCACAGGAGGATCACGGTTACCATGGCAACCTTCGGGCAGCTCAGCTCCTGGTCCCTCTGGGCTCCTGCACCCAAACCACCCAGCCCAGCTCGGGCAGTGGCCAGGGCTGGGGGATGGTGTGGGTGCCATGGGCCCTTCCTCTTGGAGTTGACCCCCTACTGAGAGATTTTAAGGGGCATTGGACCCAGAGGGTTTAATGGCTTTTTCAGTTGGCACAAGCACTCCTGCTCTCCTTCCTCCCAGATCCCACCTGAATCTACTTTGCTCCCTCACCAGGAATCCTGGCCAGGGTCCAGACTGGTGTTTAGAGAGCTCTTTCTGGTGGCAGACCCCTTCCTCCTATGACCTGCTTCCTCCAAGCACTGGCTCAGCAAAGCCTCTCCCCAACCCCCCTTGGCAGGGCAGGCTGGGTCTAGGTGAAGGCTCGTCTCAGTGCAGAGCAGTGGCGGGCTCTGAAATCCAGGGTTCAAGTCCTCACTCTGCATTTGCCAGCTGTACGAGCTGCCATGACCAAGCACCACCAACTGGGGCTTCAACAACAGACATTTACTGTCGCACAGTCTTGGAGGCTAGATGTCCAAGGTCAAGGTGCTGGTCCCTTCCGAGGGACCGGAGTGGGAATCTGTGCCAGGCCTCCCTCCTACCTTCTGTAACATTTGGTATTCCTTAGCTTGTAGACACATCACCCCAAACCCTGTCTTCCTCTTCCCAGGTGCTCTCCTTGTGTGTGCGTCTGGGTCCAAATTCCCCCTTTTTATAAGAACACCAGTCATAATGGAGTAAGGGCCACCCTACTCCAGCCTGAACTCATCCTAATTGTATCTGCAATGACCCTATTTCCAAATAAGTCACACTCTCTGGGACTAGGAGTTAGAACTTCAATGTGTGCATTTTTGAGAGACACAGTCCAACCTGTAATGCCGGATGGCCTTGGGCAAGTCACATCACCGCCTGGGGACTTAGAAAGGCTCATCTTGAAAATGAGAGTAAATAGAGCGAAGTCCTTATGCAGTGGTTGAAAGGATTAAATGGGACCATGTATATAAGCTGGTTAGTCCAAGACTAGCGGAGAGCAGAGTTGGTAACTAGCTGCTATGAATTTCCACTGGGGGGAAGGCTCTTTCCCTCAGGGAGTGCGCTCATTGGTCCCCTTTGCTCCTGATGGGGGCAGTGAAGAGATGCATGGGAAGAAGTTCTCAGCCTTGGGGCCTCATCCCTCTGATTCCAGCCTCCAAACAACCTCAGTGGGGCCACGCTGCTGGCATTCACTCACCGATTTACTCTACAAACGCCCAGGGCCTTATGCGAGCTGTTTCGTTTCATCTTTGCAAACCTTTGTAGTGTTCATCATTGTATTGTTATTTCCATTTCATAGATGAAGACACCGAGGCTTGGAGAGGTAGTGTGGCTTTCCCAAAGTCACGGTGGGGACCGGCTCCCCAGTTCAGACCTCAGAGCATGGATGTGCCTGGGGCAGCTTTGCCTTTTCTCTCCTGCATGGGCCCTTCTCTGAGCTCCTGTAGCCCACCCCGGAGGAGCCCTCGTGTGCTCCCATGCTCTCACCACCCTGCATGCAGCCCTTGGTTATAATTTTTTGTATTTATATCTTCCCTTTGCTTGTCATCAGGCTGTTTATCGGCACGCGGTGATGCACCCGTGTTAAATATATATGCATCTGTGTGTGTGTGTGTGTGTGTGTGTGTGCGCGAGTGTGCGTGTGCCTTCCCAGTTATATTTATGCAGCTCCTCCGAGGATTAATTTAGCCAAATAACCGAAGCTATTTAGGTAGTTGACATTCACACTGTGAAGGAATGCGGGCGCTAAGTCAGCCAGGCACTGGCTTTGCTCCCAGGCCTTCCGAGGACTCAGTTTCCTTAACTTGGGGTGAGTGTGGCAGACAATGCGGGAGCTCGGCAAGTCCCAAGCTTGAATCCTGGCTTTACAATGGGGAGCTGCATGACTCTGGAGGAAATCCCTAATGGGCCTCTGTTCGTTCAGCTAAAAAAGAGGGCTTTTTCTTGCAGAGCTGTTGCAAACTTTAACCAATTCAATGAACATAAACTTTTTTCATAGCGGGTGCTTATTGTTTCGTTCTGTTTTTCCCCCTCTATCCCTCCATGTGGCTCCTAGGGGCACATAAGATGAAGTTAAAATGCCCTGGCTTGGCCCCTGAGGTCCTCAACGCTGTTGTCTTTGCTGCTCTTTCTTCATCCAAGAGTTACCCTCTCGCCGTTCCTGGAAGTGTGGTTTAGTTGGGATGGCTGATGCTATTGGTGCCCTTCCAATCCTCGTCTGGTGCGTGCCAACCTCATGGCACCCCCTGGCAGCCTGTGGGAGGGTTTTCTCTGGGTGCCAGCACCCACTCGCCTGCCAGAGGGGCAGGCTGGAGGTGGGAGCAGCCCTCAACCACAGACCAGAGGGAGAGGGTGTGTAAATGCCCCAGCTCCCTCGCTGCTCGGCTGGAATAACTCATAGGTCTGTTCTATACTCTCCCCCACTGTGCCCCAGCGGGCTGGAGGCCGGGTTGCCCACAGCAGGAGCTAGCCCCATAATGTCTGGTTGGCTTTCTTCTCTTCCCTTCCCTGTCTCCCTCCTTCATGCTCCTACAAGGTGTGTCCAGAACCCCTCTCAAAGTATATTTTATGCACTCAAATCCTTGTCCCAGGGTGTCCGTCTGGGAAAACCCAACCTAAGAGCAGGTAGGGTGGTGGGTGGTAAAAGCCAGGGCTTGGGGTTTCCCCCACCTGTCTTTGAATCCTGCTTTAAGAGGCAGTGAGCAATTAATTATTTGAACTTTCTGAGCCTTAGCTTCCTCCTCTGTGGTGCAGGGGTGGTGATCACAGCACCTGCCGCTGGAGGCATGAGGTGACAGAGTGAGAGGACCTGTCCCTCGCTGGCCGGCTGCAGCTCGGTCTGCTGCCCTCTTCATCCTCTTCATGGAGCTTCTATTATTTATTGATTTGCATGTTCTTTCTTTACAGAGAGCGCTACCCTGTCTAGAAGATGAGCTCCATGAGCAGCGGTCCCCATCACTTCTTTGCATGGCTGTTCTTCAGCACCATAGACAGCGAGCACCGAGCCCATTCTGCCCCCAGACACGACGGTGTCTCAGTACTTCTCACTCAGGAGCTCGGCTCTTTTGGCCTCTCACTTTGCTCTAGCTCTTCCCATCACCTTGCATTCCTGCTCTGTCCTGCTCTATTCATCCCTCACAGCCCAGGGGGCTTCTCAGGTCAACTCTGGCCCTTACCACACCCTGCTTCCTCCCTGAGTCTCTACCGAGGCCCGTCCTTGGGGGGCCGGACTGAGGTCTTGGGCCTGGAGCCAACACCTGCTCAGCCCCTCGTGACTCTCCTCTCTCATCCTCCTTCCCAGGTTCCACTGAGATGCACCCAGGGCACCTGCGGCTCGCCCCCTCCTTGGTTAGCAACAGCAGGCGGAGAGGCCAGCTGAGGACCTCTCCAGACCTCTCCATGGCCAGGTTCATAAGACCCCTCCCCTCCCTTCCACCCGGACCCCTCCCCTCCCCTCCCTTCCACCCGGACCCCTTCCCTCCCCTGCCTTCCACCCGGACCCCTCCCCTCCCTTCCACCCGGACCCGACCCCTCCCCTCCCTTCCACCCGGACCCCTCCCCTCCCCTCCTTTCCACCCGGACCCCTCCCCTCCCTTCCACCCGGACCCCTCCCCTCCCCTGCCTTCCACCCGGACTTCTGGACCACAGGCGTACGCAGGTCCGCTCAGCCTCACACTTGTGCCCAGCCACCTGGTGGGGTCTCTTAGCATCTTCGTGCGTGTCCAGCCTCACACGTCAAGAGCAGCAACGTGGCGTGCCTCCTCTTTACCTGCCTCAAAATGACTGAGACGGCTCTGGACGTCACAGGGGAAAACCAGCGTGTTAAATTGCATGGAATTAGGAACAAAGTGTCAGGTTGGGGCAGAATGTCCAGAAGACGCGGGCCAAGCCGACCTGCTCCATGGCCTCAGGGAAGTCCTTCCCTCTCTGCGCCATGCTTTTCCCGTGCGCGCTCCAAGAAGGGTGGGCAGGAAGTCCTCCAGGATGCCCTCAGCAGAGCGCACGAGCCCCTCCCTGAGCATCTAGCATATGCCCGTGTGCTCACAGGCGTGATCCCATTTTGTCTCGACCGCGCCGAGTGGTTATGAACGTCTCCATTGTGCAGCACGGTTTCTGAGGCCAGAGAGGGTGAGGTCTGGAAGGCCTGGAGCTCACTGCCCTCCAGCCGGGTCCTTGGGAGAAGCTGCCCGGCCTGGGGTGGGTGGGACAGGATGGGGGCCATGGCAGCTGGGCCCGAAGGAGCTCCCACGTGTCTCGGGCAAGCCTCCTTCCCCGCCTTCCACTGTTGTCCTGGTGTTGCCCTGGCTTCCCCTCCCCACAACAGTTTTCTCCAGCTGCAGACAAGAATAACGATGACGCCTACCCCACTGGCTTCACGTGAGAATTCAGTGAATTCACACCAGTAAAGGACTCCGCTTGGACCTGGCAGAGTCAGGTTCAATAAACACTAGGCGCTATTATTATTTAACTTTGTTTTCTATCATTCTCTTTCTTCCCCATCATTACTAGTCTAGTGTGGGGCTTCAAAGTTGCAGTTTCCCCTTGTATCTGCCCTAGGTCCCCTGGCCTGCAACCCGCCTGGCCCCCAGGACCAGACCCCTCCCTCACCCAGCTCAGCTCCCCGGCGGAGGGCCCGCCCCGCACCAGTCGGGGGAGGGGGCGGTGCACTCACACAGGGCTTTGGGCTTGGCTACAGTGGTCCCACACGGGGTCATGGCAGACTGGACCCAGGATCAAGGCCTGACCCTAAGGCCACACTTAGGCCGGTGTGAGTCTGCCCTGCCTGGGAACACTAACAAACTCGTACTGACCCTGTCCTGCGTGTCCAGCACACGACCTCCCTGAGCCTCACGGCCGTCCTCTGAGGCTGGCGCTGTCATCATGCCCATTTCACAGATGTGGAAACAGAGTCATGAAGGTGAAGCGACTTGCCCAACATCAGGGCTTGGCCAGATCTGCCAGAATCCACGGCAGGCACTGCGGGGAGCACATCCTCTCCTCTCCTGGGTGGTGATTAAATCGAGGGCAGGAGTCCTCCTCCGTGAACCACTCAGATCTGAGTACCCCTGCTGACTGCAGATGTGGGTGGGAGGGCGGACAGAGAGTCAGGGAGCACACAGGAGCAGACGCGGCCTGGCGCTGCGGGGGGCGGGCTGGGGGCCGAGGCCAGGAGTTGGCAGAAGACCCGAGAGCAGGCGCTGTGTTCCAGGCAGCAACTCCTGAGCAAAGCTCCACTCTCCCCGAGGCCATGAGCGGCGGCTGGGGTGGTTCCCCAAGCCCCGAGGAGCCCCGGGCCCATCTCCATCCCTGGCGAGCTGAGGGAGCCAGCCCAACGCTGCCTCGACCGATGACCACCATTACTCTGCACCCCGGCTCAACGACGTGGTCCCAGCCGCTGTCATCCCCATCCCGAGTCTTGTTACATAACACTCATGGATATCTTCTCCACGCCACCTGCACCATCGACCTAAACACACGCGATCACTCACTCGCACGTTTATTCAGCAAATACTCTCGGAGCCCGTGATGTGCCGGTGCTTCTTGTCACCACCGGAAATACAGCGGCAAGCAAAACTCAGTGTCAGCTCTCAGGGATCTCATCTATCACCCTCCCGTGCCCTCTGTGACCTTGGCCACCAGCATCGGCGCCATGGCTACACCATCACCTTGTTACGTACTGGGCATCGACTCTGTGAAACGTAGCAGGCTGGGAGCGGAGCAGGGACAGACGCACCGCGCCCTGCAATGCACGTCCCGCTTCCTACCCTATCATTGGTGCAGACGGAAACCCTCTTTCCTGGGACACACTCCCAAGACCCCCTCCAGCATACCCCTCAGAGCCTGCCACTGGAAGTATGGTGGTCTGACCTAGTTGGAAGTCTTCTAGTGCAAAAAGAAGCTGATGCTTCATTACAGAGGCAGCCGTGTTTCTCCAGAGAAGGAAAGGCTATAAGACAAAGACAGCGGCTTCCCCCACTCCCCCTACAAAAGAAAACCCAAAAATGCCCATGAGATGCCAGAGAGGTGCTGAAGAGAACACCGGGGTTTGTAACGAGCTCGACAGCCTCTGACCACAGCAGCACCTCGGCAAGACCCCTTTAAGGAATAACTGACAGGTGGATAAGGACACCTGGGTGGGGGGCGTGGCAAGGGAACCTTAATTCTCTGGCTGCAAATGAGCCCATCCATTCACCCAAGTGGCTCCCCCCCAGCACCCAGCTTCCCCCTGACCCGGCACTCCGTATTACAGAGGGGCTCCATCGGCTCCCAGGGCTGGGATTTCTTTAAATGGTGAGCGAGCTGTGTGGCTAAAGTGCGTGTTAAGCAATGTTTATTACAATCAATAAATCATGCTCCCGTATCTGATCCAGAGATGGAAATAACTCGCGAGCCCTAGTCGCGGGGTAGAGTGAGGGTGACTGCAGCCCCCCCCCCCCCAGATAAGGCAAACCCGACGGAGCTCGCCCGTCCATATTGGCTGCGAGAGGCTGGCGTGCCCCAGAGCCCCGGTCTCTTCTCTCCCGACAGTTCCTCCTCTGCCTGTCCCTGCGAGGAACCTGGGGAGAGCGGAGGGCCATCTTTCCTCCGCGTGAGCAGGCTTGTGCCTTACAGGACCGGGCGGGCTCCGCAAAGAGCAGGACTTGGACGAGAAGTTTGTTGGATCTCCTTTGGTGATGCCTGTTCTCGTCGTGGGTGGGAGTTTGGCTCGGTTCCCGGCAGGTCTGGAAGGGAAGCAGGGTGGTGGATGGGGAGACGACATGCCGTGCCACGTTGAGAAAGTCTGCAGCCTTGCGCGGGAGGAGAGGCACGCTAGGGCCAGGCAGCGCCGTTATGCTTCAGAGCAGTGTCTCCTTATCACAAAGAGCTGGGTTCGAATCCCAGCTCCGCCACTTCTTTGATGCTGTGACCTAACCTCTGTGGGTACCCATTTCCTCGTGTGTGAAGCGGGGGAGTAGCATCGCCTGAATCACGGGGTTGCTGGGGATACAAGGAGGTAATGTGCATAGGCGTACTCAGTGCGGGGGCTGCAAAGGACACCTGTTGCCGGAGGCTGAACCCTGGCCCCGAAGACGTCCTCCTTCTAATCCCCATAACCTGGGGGTGTCATTTACACGAGGAAAAAGACCTTGCGGAGAGTCTTCAGATGGGGAGATGGTCCTGGCCGATCCAGGTGGGCTGTAATCACAAGGGTGCCTATAAGGGGGAGGTGGGGGGTCAAAGTGAGACGGCCATGTGACAACAGGAGCTGAGCCAGAGAGAGAAGATGCTACTCCACCGACTCTGAAGATGGAGGAAGGGACCACAAGCTGAGGACCACATGCAGCCTCCGGAAACTAGACAATGTAATGAAACAGATTGTCCCCTGAAGATTCTAGAAGGAACCAGCTCTGCCAGCGCCTTGATTTGAGCCCCACAGGACTCATGTCAAACATCTCACTTCCAGACCTGGAAGAGAATGCACGTGCATTGTTTAAGCCCCCAGGCTGGCGGTAATTTATTACAGGAGAAACAGGAGAACTAGTTCATCGGTGAAGACAGGAGTGTTAACGATGCGGGCGCCAACCTCTGAGATGCTTCCCAGGGCTCCTCGGGTGGTGCAGGTTACCCGGCCCAGCACGGAGGGTGAGACTGGCTAAGGAAGACGGCTTGTGCCACTTGATGGGACCAGGACAGACCAGGTGGGAGGATGGATCGTCACATGGATTTCTGGAGACAGGACAGGAGGCCCCTTACTGGTAAAAGGCCAGAGCAAATCTTCTTTGATGCAGGGACCCCTGAGAGGGGCCCAGGGATCCTTACAAACCCCTGGCTAGGATCAAGGATCAGTCCTGGACCTCAGGGTAGAGCATGGTAAAGCCTCGGACCGTGGTGTCCATGAGCTCCAGCCCCCTCAAGAGAAAGAGCGGGGGACTGTTAAAATGAGGAGGTTATTTTCTCATGAGTCACGTTGTCCTTAGACGGATGCAGGGGCCCAGTCTCAGGATGGACTCTGCTGAAGGAGGGTCCTCCTACTCCCGGATCAGACAAACGAGCCGTCCTCCACTGAATG
>CM052900.1:154923555-154936900 GCA_028534135.1 Potos flavus | reverse complement strand
CGGGCCCCTTCACTCCTCCCTGGAGCCCCAGGACATTAATGCTCTATTTGCCATGACTCACCATTGTTCAGCTCAGGAGATCGGGGCCCAAGGAGGTTATGTAGCATGTCCAAGGTCAAGGTCACACACAGACAATGGGCTGGGATCTGACCACATTCATGGTCATCATGCTGCCCGGGTGGCATGTGTCCCCTACGTGCTCCGGCTGAATGACTGGGAAGAAATGATTGTGCCCTCGGGTCCCTGGGAGAAGGCACAACTTTCCAGCTGGAGAGTCAAGGCTGCCGCCATGGCTCCTGGCCCTCACCCTAATCTCAGGCTTTAGGGACTTCACCGGGAAGATGGGAAGTCTTACTCTCCAAAGCAGAGCGCCTTGGGAGCTCGCCAGAGCCAGCTCTCCCCCACCCCCCCACCCCCGCCTCGCCTCCCAGGGCCACCTGCTCCAGCTGCACCCAGAGCTGGCCACAGCAACTCTGCCCCCTCCCCCCTGCTCCAGACCAGTGCCTGCCCCGAGCCGGCTTCCCTTGGCTGCACATCTCACCTGCCTGTCTCAGTTATGGCTCTGGCTCTCTGGACTTGACATTGGGAATGGCGCTTCCCCATAAGCCTCTGTCCCCTTCCCCAAGGACTTACCTCCCACCCACCAAACCGGCTTGTTCTACCTCAAATGGTGTGCCCCAACGGCTCTTCATCCCCACCTCCCTGTTTAGACGGGCGTGGAGGGGAGACACTCCCCTTCCCCGCACAGGGACATTTGAATTTTTTGTCAGTGGTGCTTGTACCCCAGGTGTGATATGGGGCCTCGGGGAGGGGAAGAAACTTGTCCTATTCGTTATTATCTTGTGTTTGCATTGAGGGGTGGTCCAGCTCACCGCTAACCTGGAATCCCCAGAGGGTGGCTGGCAGGGATAGAGCCGATCCAAAAGAGGAGTGATGATAACAGCAGAAGATAACGGAGGCAGGGGAGGGGGAGGAACGACGCCTGCTTCTCTCTCTCCCCCACCCCTTACGAACCACTCTCTTCGCAGGAGCCAGAGCCATGACCGTGATGCTCACATATAAAGACGTCTCTCTTCTGCAGGGTTTCTCATTGACATTTCGGACGGGATGATTTTTTGCTGTGGGGGATTTTCTGTACATTACAGCGTGTTTGACAGCATTGCTGGGCTCTACCCACTAGATTCCACTAGCACCCATCCCCAGTCACAAGAGCAAAAATTGTCCTGCTGGGGGGAGTGGAGGGGGCCACATTGTCCCCTGCTGAGAACCACTGCCCAAGTACAGCAAAGCCCCCAGCAGTTTCCCTGCCGGATTACATCATTGCTCCTAATTCTTCGTGTGTGCCCTTAGCCGCAGGCCTTTCTAGTCCCTTCCTTTAGAGACAGAGTACATTTCCCCATCGCCACGAAGAAGGGCACAGCCAGACTCGCTGTGGCCAGCGGAATGAGAGTGGAAGTGACAGGGTACCGATTCCGAGATGAGACCTGGAGAGACGTCACCTCTTCTGCTCAGCTGTCGCCTCAGGAAGCCCGTGCCTGGAGCAGGACGTGTCATGGGGAGCAAAGCTGAGACGCACCCAAGGTTGGCGCCAAGGCCAGCCGAGGCCGGGCTGCACGGGGCTACCTCCAGCTGACCCGCCGATGTGAGTGAGGGCAGGTGATGGCTACTTCTAGCCCTCGGGTGGCTTGTTAAGCAGCGTTAATTGGCAACAGCTGACTGATACAGCCCCCTGTGGAAACCGGGAGAAACCCCGAGATCTTTGCTCTGACCCAGGAGGCCCTGCAGGGTTTGACCTCTGCCCAATTCTCTAAAGGGTGGGGGATGGGGTGCACACACCAGGCACAGGGAAGACGCATTAAAGGACTCTGAGACAGGGCTAAGTTCAAGGGAGAGAACTAGGCTCAGTGCTGGGCAGAGACCAGATGACCGCTGCAGGCTCCTGTTTCAGAGGACCTATACCTGTATTACAAGTATGGCTAGAGTCAAAAACCAGAACATTCCACCCTCAAGCACTATTGGTGGGAAGGTAAATCGGTGCGGCCCACTATGGAAAGCAATCTAGATTTTCCCCAAAAAATTTAAGATAGAATTACCACGAGATCCGGTAATTCCACTACTAGGTATTTGCCCCCCCAAAAACAAAACCACTAAATCTGAAAAGATACATGCCCCCTGTGTTTATTGCAGACTTAGTTACAATAGCCAAGATATGGCAGCAGCCCAAGTGTCCATCCATAGACAAAGGGATAAAGAAGATATGGTGTCTATATACGATGGAATATTACTCAGCCACAAAAAAGAACGAGACCTCTCATTTGTGACAACAGGGGTGGAGCTAGGGGGTGTTATGCTGAGAAAAATAAGTCAGAGAAAGACAAATGTCATATGATTTCATTTATATATGGCATCTAAAAAGCTACAAAACAATCAAAAACAAAAACACTCCCATAAATTCAGAGAACAAGGTGATGGCCACCAGCAGGGAGGCAGTTGGGGGTTGGGCAAAATGGCGCAAGGGGAGTGGGAGGTAGAGGCTTCCAGTTGTAGAATGAGTGTGTCTGGGCTGAAAGGTACAGAATAGAGAATATAGTCAATGATATTGTAATAGGGCTGTATGGTGACAGACGACAGCTACGCCCACGGAGCATGGTGTAATGTACAGACTTGTCAAATCACTGTGTCGTGCCCTTGAAACGAGGGTAACATGGTGTGTCAACCAGGCTTCAAGCAAGTAAAAAATTGAAAAAAAAAAATAGCAGCCAGGACAGTCCAATTCTAGATTCCAGGTGTGCTTTTATCGCCCACACCATAAATAAAAATGACTGTTATTATTAATATTACTATTAAGCCCTTCCCTGAACCAGGCACCAGGCTCAGTATTTCACATAGAGTGTGTACCTCAATCTTCTCATGCTAATGACGTTCTGTTATTGTACCCATTTTACAGGCGGGGGAATCGAGTCACGACCTGCCTGAGCCCACGCAAGTAGTGGTGATAGAGTGGGAATTTAAACTCAGATCCACCTGACCTCCAGAGTTCAAGTTCTCAAGCCCCTGCCTCATCTCTCTCTTGACTAGGTCTGCTTACCCAGACACATTCTGGAACCAATTTCCCTTCAGGGAACGGGAGAGATGTGTTGCTTTTCAAGTGCATGACACCTTCGGGAGACAAGTGTCGCCATGGTGCCATCAAAGCCTTCAGTTACTTTCAAGGCCTGCTGCACACTCTCCAGGCTCACGATGCCAAATCCCCTCTTCTGCAGGGGGGGATGGGTTGTTCGTTTATCTGGGGACAGGCCTCTGGGTGCACATTATGGGACAGACTCCAGGAGATTTTTAGACTCGAGCTGGATCCCATGTCTAGCACCAGTAGGAGAGGGGTAGGCTAGGTGAGGGGAGAGGTTGGTTCTGCAGGAGGCTGGCCACGGAGGAGGGGTCTCCAGCGGGGGCCTTCAGGATATAGGGGAGGAGCCTTAAAGGATACAGAAGACTGGTCTCCACCCAACTTCTGACTTAGAGCTCAGGACCCTATTGGTTTTAAGTTTTCCTCCATTCTCAGGTGGCTCTGATTTCCACCACTGTTTAAGATTTTCTGCCCTGAAGGCCGTGTTCGATGGAATGCTCTCTGCCTTTGTACCATCGTCCTTTGTTGTCACAGTTCATAGCCAGGGACTTTGGCATCGCTTCCTCTTCCAAGATGCCTTCCTGGGTTTACCAGTCAATGGCAAGTAAGTACCTTTTTTAGACTCCTTTCTCCATACCTGAACATTTGACTCTTCTAAAATACCTCAAAACCAACACACCCCAAAGGGAACTCATCTTTGTCCTGGGCTACTTCCCCTTTTTGGGTTTTCTTTCTTAATAAATGGAATCTCTATCCCTCCAAAAGCCAGAAAAGGAAGGTACCACTGATTACGGGTCCGGGCCCCTGAGCTGTGCAGCCAGTCTCTTGGGTTTATAGCTTGGCATCACCACACCCAGCTGTGTGACCATTAGCAAGTACTTAACCTCTCTGAGCCTGTTTCCTAACCCGTAAGATGGGACGACTGTCCCCCTGCATCCTGGGGGTGTCATTAGGCGTCAGTGAGAGGATACACATAGAATGCTTAGAATAGCACTCAGCACACCACATGTGCTCAATCGATGTTCACTATTGTCACCCCTGACACCTCCCTCCCCCACTCCTTGTATGCAATCCGTCACCGAGCCCTGTCAGTCTGTCTCCTAAATATCAAATCCATCCCCTTTTCTCCATCTCCGCGGCCACCCACTGAGCACAGGTCACTGTCATCTCTATCGAGGGCAGCTACACCTGCCTCCTCATTAGCCTCCCTGCTTCCTTCTACCGCCTTCAATCTATTCCCCACGCAGCAGCAGCAGGGCGATCCTCTAAGAACAGAAATGGAACCGTGGCATCATGTCCGTTTGCTGCTTAAAACCTCAGTGGTTCCCATCTCCCCCTGCCCCCAGGCTCTTACGGTGCAATCCTTCTGCCCCATCCACTCTCTCCGACCCCGTCGGTCTTCTGACTCCCTCCTGCTCCTCATCCAAGCCCACGGGAGCCCGATTCCCGGGTCAGGTCCCTGGCTCTGTGCCCCCACAGTGCGTCCCGGGTGTCCCCTGTCACAGCACGGTGCCCGTCTCTGGTCCTGTCTGCTTTCCAGGCCCCACCACAAGCACGCCACTGCTTGGTGCAAAGTGGACCATTGGCAGAAGCTGCTGCCGTCTTCACCATTGCCCTGTCCCCATCATCATCCTCTCTCTGGTCAGCTGCTGCCATGACATTGCCGTGGGCTCCTGTTGGTAACTGACCTGGAAAGCCGCCCTCTAACAGCAAGTGGGCTTTGGCTTTTAACTTCTCTGTTAAACCCAGGAGCCCACTGAGGCTTTCAATGCATCTATACCCTGCCTCTCCTCCCCTCCCCATGAACCTGCTGCCTGAGCTTGAGCAGCATCTCGGAGACCCCCCAGGGCCTCTGCCGGCGTGGCAGGCTCCCCCTTAAATGGCCCTGGGGGACGGGGACGGAGTCATCGCCCTGCTCCCCGAACCCTAGTGCCTGCCTGCAGCCCCTGCCAGGAGCCCGCCTGCCCCGGCAGGAGGCCCTCGGTGTTCCCAGGAAAGAGCCTCCCAGGCTCCCTAGCGAAGGCTTCTCCTGGATTTCTGTCGCTCATCGCTGGCTTTGCCTGTCGGGCTCGTGCCATGAACCCTTCTCTTGCCTGCAGGGCCAACAGCGACCGGGAGCCTCTGTCTCTGTCTCTGGACTGGCTGGGTCGACTCTTGGTTGCCTCCTCTATCCGGCCAGCATTCAGGCCCAGCCCAGCAGACAATGGAAGAGAAGGCTTTTGAGAACTCAACACTTAATTCAACATTCTTTTTCCTTTCCTTCTTCGTAAGACAGAGAGAGAGTTAACAAGCCTGTTTTGCACTGATTTTTTGCACCTGTCTGAACATGGTCTGGAAGATTCTACCCTCCCTGGCATCGCCGTAGGAAAAGGAAAACTGCTTCCGCCTTGGAGCCACCATCATAGCGTAGAATCCGCCAAAGCACGAGACAGCCCGAACATTCGAAAATCTAACCCCACGCGAGTCCCTAAACACATTAAAACAACAACAACAACAACAACAAAGAAGAGTGTCCTTCTGATGTTCCTGAATGTTGTAAAATTTCTTGGACAGCCCTTCCATTCTGAGGGGTGTGGTGGGATCTGTCTGCTCTGTGAAGGCCCCCGGGGAAAATCATTTCCCTCTCCAGGGCTGGAGCCCACGGCTGTTTCCCTCCAGGGAGGAGGGTAACTCGGTCAGCCTCAGACAAGCTGGAAAGCAGGCCTTCGAAAGAGTGTGGCCTCCAGATGACCCAGCCGTTCCACTCCCACTGACAGATCCCAAGGAATTGAAAGCGGCATCTCAAAAAGATATTTGCTTACTGTGTTCACAGCAGCCTTATTCCCAGTAGCCAAAAGGTGGGAGCCCTCTGTCCACAGACTATGAATGGATAAGCAGAATGCAGTGTATCCATACGATGGGACACTATTTGACCCTACAAAGGAAGAGAATTCTGACACCTGCTACTACGAAGACCCCCTAGGACATGATGCTAAACGAAATAAGCCAGTCAGCAAAAGGCAGACGCTGTGTGATTCCAATTCTCCGAGGCACTTAGATAGTCCAATTCCTAGGGACATTCCTAGTGGAATGGTCGGGGCCAGGGACTGGAGGAGGGAGAAAGGGGGAGTCAGTGTTTAATGGGTGCAGAGTTTCAGTTTCGTAAGATGAAAGAGTCCTGGGGATTTGCTACACATCACCTCGGACATACTTAGGACTACCGAACCAGACCCTTAGAAATGACGAACATGGTAAACCTCGTGTTATAGGCCAAAAGCCCTATAACAATTAAAATAATTCAAATTAAATTAAAAATAAATTAAAATAAAAAATAAAATTAAATTTATTTTTTAAATTAAATTAAAAATACATTTATTTATTTAATTTAAAAATTAATTAATTAATTGAAAATAAAAAGGTGCACACCATCCATCTGTTAGAATTGTTCATGCACAAAAATATAAAGAAGAAAACAAAAGAGACCCTTCATCCCCATAGCCCGGACATCCATTTTTGAACACTGCAAAAAACACAAGTAATAGGCATAAGTGGTTAGCCTACCTACACGTCTTACCTACTTTTTAAAACTTGCACAGAAAGGATCTTTTCCTACCAGTCTGGGTCTCACTTTTCTCTGTTAATAACATACCTCGGAGATCTTTCTAAGTCAGCACATCTGGCTACAATGTTCAACAGTCCGTGGTCCTAGGGGGATGGTCCCTGTCTCAGCCCTTGTTCTACGCCAGACACTAGTCCAAGTGAGTCACCTGCACCCACTCATCTAATTTTCCCAAATGTTCTAAAAGAGGTCGATCATAACCTCCCATTTTCTACAGTAAGAACCAGGACCAGAGAAGTTTACGTGACTTGCCTGGGTTCGCACAGCTGGAAAATGACAGAGCAGGGTTGAAACCCAGAGACTCAGGCTCCGGAGCCATACCCTTGGTCACTCGCCACCCCGAAACCAGGTGGCAGTTTCTTGAAAAAATGAGCTATGCTTTACCAACCGGTTCCCGAGATCTGTGGCGTTCCGGTTGTTTTTACTCTTTTGCTTTTACCAATAATGCTGCATCAATATTTCTGGGCATGCTTGCGTGTGTCTTGAACACAAATACAAGGATGAGTCTGGGGGGTAAATCCCTAGCCATGGCATGGAGGGGTTGAAAGGCGTGTGCGTGGCGAATTCTGACATGATCACCAAACTGCCCTCCGAAGGTGTGGCATCGATGTACATTCTCACCGCTAACGGACGAGAGGGGCTGGCGAGCGTCTCCTGGGACGCACGCAGCTCTGCTTTCAAAAGCTGGCTTCTCACACTTTGGCAGCACACTGGCCACCTTGGCCAGCTCCTTCGGGAGCTCGGGGACCGGGACCAGGACGGTGGAGAAACAGTGTGAACCACAATGGCGTGATGACTTGTGGTCACTCAATGCAGAAGCACCGGGCTCTGTGCTATGTAAGCTCGGGACATGCTACTGTCTGGCTCTCCCAGGTGAAGACAGCAGCCTTCCTCAGGACGCCTGCTCCCCGAGAGGATCCCTAAGCTGCAGTGGATGAGAGGAGATCTGGGTAGGAGTCCCTCCTCCCCCACCAGCTTGCTCCAGGAGCCTGGTCAAGTGCCCCTTCCCCTGGGACTCGGTCTGCCCATCCATAAAACGGGTAGGTGGTACCCGGCACCCTGTGACTGCTGTCCAGCCCCACGTTTCTGTGATTCCGTGGTTCTCAATATGGGCAGGGGTTTTCCATGGACTCCTTCTAGCCTCGGGTATGCCTGCGGAACATGGCAAAGTACATGGGGTCTGAAGTTGGACTGCCTGGGTACAAAGCCCAGCTCACGGTCGTACCGGCTGTGTGTCCTCAAGCAGATCACCTAACTTCTCTGACCCTCCGGTCCTTCATCTGAAGGGGGCAATCAAATAGTTACATGCTAGAATTCTCGTGAGAAAAGAGACCACGCGTGCCAAGTGTTCGGCATCAGCGAGCACTCAGCAAACGTGAGCTCTGACTGCTCGGCTTCTCCCATTCCTACTGCTGCCTTCACACCACGGGGCCCTAGAGCGAAGTGGATGCTGGAAAGGGCTCCTTCCCCCGGCCAGCCGCCTGGCCGGTCTTTCAACAACCACTTCCTTGGGCGTTCCATGCCTTGAAATCTGTCTGAAAGCGAAGCTACCATGGTGCGTGCCCCGCATGTCTCAGATGGGTGGGGAGACACGTTTGTAGTTGCAACTAATGTTGATAAAAGGTTTGGGGGTCCACCAGGGAAAGGCTGCTCCAGGATATAAAGAGGCAGGTCCATGGTTCCCCGAATCGAGGTCTTTGGTGCCCTGAGAGCACCGCCGGGTGGGGGGGACACACAGCGAGGAGCTCCTTGTCCTGCTTTGATGCAAAGGCAGGTGTTGGGGGAGCTACCAACCCAGGGTCAGAGGCTAGGTCTGACACCCTGTAGCTGGGTGTCCCCTGAGCCTCAGTTTCTTCATCTCTAAAATGGGCATAGTAGTTGCTTTGCCAGCTGTAGTAGTGAAGATCACACGAAAGTGGGGGGCACATAGCAGGCGCTTAGTAATTGTTCGTGTACTTCCTCCCCTCTAGGCTCCGGCAGTGCTGGGAGCAGAGCCTTGGCGTGGGCACCATAAGGAGTCAATGGGAAACAGGCAGATGCAGCCCCGCTCTTGGGGAGCTCCCAGTCGGAGGGGGGTGCCAAGCCCCACCCTTGGCAAGCTTCAAGTTTTTGGCCATCAAGGTGGCACTCTTTTGTCCTTCCCCAAGAGGCACATGGGGCCGCCTGCTCCTCAGAGTACGGTCCATGGGCCAGCAGCAACAGCATCCCCCAGGACCTTGTTAGAAATGCAGAATCGAGCCCACCCCAAGCCTCCCGGACCAGCATCTTGCACTTTAACAAGATCTCAGGGGATCCACATGCACAGCCGAGTTGAGAAGCGCTGGTGTGGGCACCCATCCTCGTCCTCACTCCCCCAGCTCAGCTCAGCGTTGCCATGCGGGCTCCCCTTTCCTGGGTCAAGAAGGCAGTGGGGGAGGGAAAGGGTGTAGGAGATGCTCCCATTCAGGGACGCAGGTACACCTGCACGGATCGATGCGTCCGGGGGCAGGAGGGATGGGAGATCATGTCACCAGCCAGCAAGCAATCCTCAGAGGTCAGGCCAGTGGGACAGAGCCTCTGCCTCCCTCGGGCGTGTGTCCCATAAGCCTTCTCGCACTCCCTCATCTCCTGTGTCTGGGGGAGCGAGCTGGGGAGACTGAGGCAGCTGGGGCCAGCCGGCTGGTGATGAGGCAGACCCACCAAACAGCCGCCGCAGAAGGCATATTAAAGACGCTTGATCCCACTTTAATAACCTGCCAGCCTGCGCGGCCAGACGCGGCTCAGAAGTTGTGGAACAAGAGGGCCATTTCTTATTATTTTTAATAAAGAGCTTTTCATAAGCGACTTCGTTGGTGCCATTAACATGCCGTGTGTTTAATAAGACTACACGGTAACAAGGGGACCGTCTCGTGACTCACGTGCCGGAGAAGTGGGAGCAGCTGTGGGCACGTCCACGCTCACGAAGCAGCATGCGCCGTGCAGGTGGAGTCTTATGCACGCCCGCTCTCCCAAACACGCGAGCCTGGCACGCACGCAGCCTCACCCACGTGGGCAAGCGATGCCCGTGTCCACGGGAGTGCATCCTTAGGGACACGCACGCTCTCACACACATACCCATGTTACGCGCATGAAAACACGTGAACCTGAAGTGGGCACACAGGGACCCGGTCGCACGAGCTAGACAAATGTATGCACCTGGGTTAAGAAAACCGTGCATATGTGCACACGCGTATGACTTTCCACTCCACGGTGTGGACGGGGAAAAGGCCCCTCCGAGAAATGTTCCCCACAGACCTGTAGGAGTCTTTTCCCAGGACCCTGCAGAGCAGTGGGATGGGGGGGTGGGGGTACGGGGAGGGCACTCTGTGTGTGTCAAGTAGGAAAAGACGAGTGACGCAGTCCTAGGAGGGATGTGGTCAGAAAGGAGAGAGGAGCCAGCAAGCAGAGGGGTGGTAACAGCCCCCAGAGTCTGCTGGCCAGGATGGGGTTCAGGAAGGGGAAGGCCATGGGTCAGCAAGTAACTCAGAGGGAGAGGGATCCTGGGGGGGGGAGAGTACATGCAGGACTACTCGTGAAAAGTCGGGAGGGGGTTTGGGAGGGGGCATGTGGGTAGCGGTCCTGCTTCCCTTTTTCAGACATGCCTCTTCCACTCTCAAGGGTCTATTTCTGGATTCATAGTCTTCTGACACACACATGCATGCGCACACACACACACGTGCATGCACACACACGTGTGTAAAGCAGTAGGCAACATTTTGCAGTACCCGCAATGTCCCGTGCCCTCTTCTAAGCCTTGTGCAGCTATGAGCTCATTCAAGTCTCTCCACAAACCCCCCCTCCCCGAGGCTCCATGACCACTTGGCTCTCCAGTCAAGGTAAAGGAGATGCAGAGAAGGGGAGCGGTAACTTGCCGGGAAGGGGCGCCCACAGCCTCGGCCGAGCTGTGTGTCCCATCCCCTCTAACGGCAGAGAGGGGAAAGTAGAGGCAGTGGGAGTCCAGGGCTGGGGGTTGGGCTCAGAAGGAAAGGCGATGCATGCATGGCATTGGGGTGGGAGTGAATGGGCACCCTGGGAATGACACCCACCATGGCACTTGGTCCCCATGTCAACCCTGGGAGGCGGCAAGGGAGGGAAAGAGGGTTGGGTGGCCTGGGAAGTTGAGCAGCGTACCCCAGGCGACTTCGCAGAGCAGGCGTCCCACCCAGGTCTGCTGGCCCCCAGGGGCGCGCATTCGGAGACTCCGCTCAGAGCGTGACCGCACACCTTTTGGCCACTGGCCGCTCCCCTCCTGCCCCTTTGTCGGCGGAGCCGGGGAACAAAGGGTCAGCATCTTCCTTGCAACATCCCCACGCTGGGCGCCTGGTAACGAGACACCTGTCAGCCTTCTCATCCCCAGGCTTCAGCGCAGAATAGATGAGAGAAGCTCTTTGCAGCGTCGCGCTGAGCGGGAATAAAGAGGAGGAGAAGGGCAGGAGTGAGGGGAGGGGGTGGGGACGATGAATAAAACCATCGACGTTTGCAAAAGAACAGACGCAGCGTTTTTTTTTGCCTTCTGATCTGTAAGCCTCTGGAAATTGGGGGTCCGCGGGGGTCCCTCTGTGCGGCGGTTTTAATTCTGGCCTCTCTGCTCCACGCAGCTTTCTGGAGCCATCATCGAACGGGCTCCCCAAAGGAGGCATCGATAGGCCCGGGAAAGACAAAACGGTGAATCCCGTGCCTTCTCCAGGGGCTTGGGGGAGGCGGCAGGCGGATGGGGAGCCATCGACATTTTAATAGCCACAGTCAGCACGGCACTGGGCAGCCCGGGCCCAGACAAAGGCACCGGGTCCCTCACTCCCACCCCACCTTGATCTCCCGCCCCTCAGGCCCTGTTCAGAGTTGGCCTCGCTCCCGCTGGGCCCTCGGAAAGGTCAGAGGCTCCTGCCGCCAGGCCGAACTTGGGCCTCGAACTTTGAAGGGGACACGAGAGGCTGTCTGGAGCTGTGTGTGCAGCTGATGGAGAGGGGGAAGTGATTCGGGGAGAGGGGGATGTGGAGCTCAGGGCGGGGGTGGGGGTCAGTGGGAGGATCCCAGGGACAGGCCCACGGAGGCAAGGTGGCCGGCAGAGCGCTGCGGTTATCAGCTCCCGCCTTAGAAGGCGCTGCGTCGGCCCCCACAGCTTGCACACTGACCTACTTTCCTGGCCCTCCATTCCCCCGCTGCCCACCAGCCCCCTCTGTGGACTGAAACCAGTCATGCTGACAGACGCAGCCCCAGGACCCCCTCTTACGGCCCACTGTTCTGATCCACATCCCTAACCACGCTTGGCAGGCCGGGCAGGGCTCAGACAAAGGACGCGAAACGATGGTCAGAGGCAGGCTCTGCAAAGCAGCAGAGCTCGGGCAATTCTAATTACAGCGGGAGGGGGAGTGCTTTGAATGCACATTCCCCCCACGGCGGAAACCACCCCGTAGCGAGCGCGCCGTCTGCCCCAGGTCTGCCGTTCAGCAGTTTGCACGAGACATTGTATTTAGTCTAGACAACGACCCTGAGAGGTAGGCACGTTGACCTTCCTGGTGCAGAGGGGGAAACTGAGTCTCAGTGAGTCTTATGTGCCCTGCTCACCGTGACACACAGCAAGTAGCCGAGTTTGCACTGGAGCTCTGGGTCATATCCCTCCTTATAGCCTCTTCCCCTGTTCCCTGTGGATATCCTTTCTGCTGATCATCTGTCCCCGCCAACCAGCTCAGTGACCTCCAAGCGTCCCCAGACTTACTGTCATTTTCTGCTGCGCTACTTTTCCCAGAAGCTCTAGAATGTCTCCCTGCAGGGCACCGGCAGATGATTAGCAATGATGACCTTGTCTCCACGGGCCCCAGATAGGGTGACTGCCGGGTCCGCACCCACAGAGCCTGCCGGGAACACTGAGAGTGGCTTCTCAGCCACATACCACTTCCGGGGATGGGGAGCAGGGAGAGGACAGGGTCCTGTTCCGGGTGTTTGAGGCCAGCAGGAGGAACGGCCCATCCCGCAGGCACCAGGTGCCTCATTCCTAGCTCTGAACTGTCCGTGCGTGGCCGGGAGGAGGGGCGCCTCTCCAGCCCCCGGCCACACATGGAATCGACCTCCCTCAGCCATCTCTGGGGGATAAGGGACAACACGGGGAGGTGGCATGGGACACCCAGAGCCCGTCCTTGGGAATCAGGCAGATAGGGGTTCAACCCCATCACATATCCTATCACATATCAGTGGTGTGATTTTGGCAAGTAGTTTCCCCATACTGGGTCTCTTCGGGCCTGAGTTTTCCCATCTGTAAAAATGAGGATAATAAGGCTCACTTCACAGCTATTGCCAAGACTAAAGATGCCTGGTAGAGCACAGACATTGAGTACGTGACATCCACTAATAGGCGTGGAGAATTAGGTTCAAGCCGGGGTCCCTGACATGGCCTCCTGGAATCCTGTTCCATCTTTGGAGAACAGGACTGGGAAGGAAAGGTGGATATTTGGGGACATAAACAGTGGGGGGGGGCACTCATGGGGATCCCGAGCCGTGGGCAGTCAGTGGGCAGAGGCTGGCTGAGCATTCGGGAGGGATGCTTTGGAAGGCTTCTTCACAGGCAGGGAGGGGAACGGGATGGCTTCAGAAATCCCGATCTGTCTTTA
>CM052900.1:154902449-154923455 GCA_028534135.1 Potos flavus | reverse complement strand
ACCTGGCAGGGACTGGAAACAAATTCTTCCCGGTCGGCACAAGAGCGATGTACTGAACCCCTGTCATGTCCCAAC
Organism: Potos flavus; assembly: GCA_028534135.1. NCBI lineage: Eukaryota > Metazoa > Chordata > Mammalia > Carnivora > Procyonidae > Potos > Potos flavus. The sequence continues at coordinate 154,923,380 of CM052900.1, read as the reverse complement.
AGAGGCCAGAGCCTGGGGGCCTCGAGACGGTACAACAGAGTCCTTCCCATGGGCCAGTGGGACACAGACATTTTTGGCAGGTCAAGGTGGTTAGGCTGAATCAGAGGTAGACACGGAAGCCGATGGGAGCCAGGGAAGGGACCAGCCCAGAGGTCATGGCCCCTGAGACAGTCTTAGAAGACAAATAGGTTAGAAAGAGTGAGGGCAGAGAAAGATAAGTAAGGTATTCTTGTAGAGGGAAGAAAAGAGAAAAAGGAAACAAAAATATGACCCATAATCTATGTTGTTCGCCATGATGCTCTGGCACTCAGCCCGATGCCTGACAATCGTAGGTGCTCGATAGACATTTGTCAAATGAATAATTAAGCTAATGCTAGCTACTGCTTATTAATTGAACCTATGCAACAGCTCTATGAGCAGACATTATCATTGCCCTCATTTCACAGATGGAAAATAGAGGCACAGTGAGACTAAGTAAGGTGCTCAAGGTCAAGTGACTTGAATAAGCTGATACATGGCACAGCCGGGGCTCAAATGGAAGGATCCCGGATGCAGAGCCATGCTGAGCCCCTCTGCTAGAGTGGTCCTACTATGCTCCCCCTGGTGCAGCATACTGTGGGCAGGAACCACAAACTAGAGTCTGCTAGTCTGCTCGGGCTGCCCTAACAGAGTCCCACGGCCTGAGTGGCTTAAATGACAAATTTATTTTCGCGTGATTCTGGAGGCTGGAAGTCTGAGATCAAGGTGTAGGCAGGGTTGGCTGCTTCTGAAGCCTCTCTCCTTGGCTTAGAGATGGCCATCTTCTCCCCTGTCCTCACATGGTCTCCCATCTGTGCCGGTCTGTGTCCAAATGTCCTCCTCCTATAAGGACACCCATCGTGTTGGATTAGAGCCCACACCAAAGATCTCATTTTCACTTTATTACCTCTTTAAAGACCCTATCTTCAAAGTCACATCCTGAGGCACATCCTGGGTAGTTAGGATTTCAACAGATGAATCTGGTGGTGGGAGGAACACGATTTAGCCCATAACAAGGGGGTTCAGGGAACAGGTGGGAGACGAAGCTAGAGGGACGGGTAGAGTCAAATCCTGCTGGGTCGTTGCACGGAAGGGACACATCCAGACGACATCTGGAGGCACAGGTGAAGGTGGATATGGCGGGGTGACGAGGCTGTAATAGACCCTCCCCCATTCTTCTCTACACAGATTACTCCACTGGGACAAAAGGATCCTCTGGGTGCCCACTTTGCAGCTGAAAAAAAACTGAAGTTGGTGATAATGGTAAAGCATCATTTTCCTTGGCCAGGGATGCACGGATGGTTTGCTTTTAGGTTTAAAGACATGCACATCTGGAAATCCAGCAGGCTTAACCAAACACTGTAAAATGAACCAAACCACCTCTAACAAACTAAATTGATAAATGGTGATGTTAAGCTAGAAGGCGTCGCTAATTACAAAGCAGGGAGAGCAGCCATTGAAAAACCACAGCTCTCTCAAGCCCACCCCGCTGATTCGCTGATAGCAGGGCATCCTTCCCTGGGAATGGGGGATTGACACGGTCCGCGTGAGCCCGTGCACAGTAGGAGCCGTGCGATGCTGTCAAGCGTGGGAGGCACCTGGACCTCTTAAAAGAAAGACAACTCTCAGCTCCGAGTCGATGGTCACTCTTAATAACTCACCGAGTTGGTTAGTAATAAATGGATCTTTGTCTGATGTCAAAACAAAAGCTCACAGAATTCTGAGCCATTTGCCTGGAAGAAGCTAGGAAAAGACCTGCATTACGAGTTTGGTCATGGCCACCAAGGGACCCTCACGAGCCCCTAGGGAGCTCCAGATGGTAATGTGAAAATCCCCGTGGTACGGAAACAATCTCAGAGCTGCCACACCTGCCCTACACCCCAGGACCGTCCAACATAATACAGGTTCTGATACAAACAGAACATATTTAAATGTATTAAGCGTGTCCTCAGTGAGAGATGCACGCCTTTTCCAAATCCATATTTAAAATCTCAAAGAAATTGAACGGCAACCTTCAACAATTCATATGCCAGCGGAAAAACTTCTGGACGGGGAGACAGAAAACCCAAGTACCATTTATCGGTCCAGTCCCAACTCAGCCATGAATCAGCAATAGAGATTTAGCTTACCGATAAATGCGCTCATTTATTCGAAGTGTGGCTATGATTCTTTAAGGCTTGTGCTTCTACGGAATAGTTTCTGTTACATGTATTGCTTCTTTTCCTGTTCCTTTCCTGTATTAATTATCTACTGCTATGTAACAAATCATCCCCAAATGTATAGGCTTAGAATAGCACACTTTGGATCACAGGTTCTGTGGGTTGGGAATCCAGGGCCCCTTAGATGGATCCTCTGGCTGAGGGTGTCACCTGGGGCTGTGGGGTCATCCTAAGGCTCAGCTGGGGATGGGTCTGTGTCTGAGCTCATGCCAGTGGTTGTTGGCATGACTCGGTTTCTCCAGGCTTTTAAACCTAGGGCTTCGTTTCTCATCATCTGTTATCCCAGCCCCCTCCTACCCAATTCCTTGCCATGTGGGTCTCTCCATAGGGCAGCTCACAATACGGCAGCTGGCTTCATCAGAGCAAGCAAAGGAGGGGCCAGAGAGAATCCAGCAAGTCAGAAGGCATAGTCTTTCAGAGACTAATGGCAGAAGTGACATCCCATCATTGTTGCCTGTCCCCTTCATCGGAAGCCAGTCACCAGGCCCTGCCCACACTCAAGAGGAGGGGGTTACATGGGGGGTGTGAAGGCAGGAGATGGGGGTCACCGGAAACTACTTTAGAAGCAGCCCACCTCCCCTCTCCACCATTCTCCGTGCCTTCCTAGGGCATCTGAGACCACAGTTTCTCTCTTGGACTTTTATAAAATGTTCCATTGAAAAGGGTTGAGGGGAGCCTGGGTGGTGCACTCAACTAAGCATCCGACTCTTGGTTTCAGCTCAGGTCATGATGTCAGGGTGGTGAGATCGAGCCCTGTGTCCGGCTCTGCTCTCAGCGGGACGTCCGCTTGAGATTCTCTCTCTCCCCACTGCCCCTCCTGCTCATACCCTCTCTCTCTCTAAAATGAATAAATAAATCTTTCTGAAAACCCCAGCAGGGTGCCTGGGTGGCTCAGTCGGTTGGGTGGCCAGATCTTGGTTTTGGCTTGGGTCGTGATCCCAAGGCGGTGGGATCGAGCCCCACATTGGACTCCATGCTCAGCCCAGAATCCGCTTGTCCCTCTCCCTCCCCCTCTGTCCCTGCCCCCTCAAATAAATAAAATATTTTTTAAAAAGGATTGAGAAGTAGGCGTGGTAACTTAGAAGAAGATGGGGTTGACGCACCAGGAGTATGATGAGGGGGACACTGACAGCAGATGTGGTCCCGTTACCATTAATGGGGGTTGCTTTGGCCAATTGCATCCTGGGAGCTGCATCTTAATACTTTGCAAAGGACTTGGATAAAAAGGCAGTGTCCAAGGCACATGAAATTCAAGTCTTTCTCATGTGTCACGAGACCTCTTGGTCCCCAGTCCTCTAACTCCAAGTGTCAGGGGTGCTGAAGGCTGATGGGACCACCAGAATGAAGTATGGTATTTACTCTGTTCTCTTGAGCTCGATGGATATTATCATCTTCCAGAAGGGAAAAAAAGAAAAGCCAAACCTTCTTTAAGAAGGCTAATGGAGAATTATCTCCATTCCATAGGAATGTCACTTTCTTGCTGTGGGGAGTTAAGGAAAAGTTCAATGCTTGGTGGAATGTGGAAGGACAAGATGGTACACGTCTCAAGGTCTGGCCTCCCTCCTGCCTTGGCCAAGCACAGGAAAGCTCTGGAAACTTGGAGTGTTGAGAGCAATATGCAGGGGGATTCCCGAATGCTACTTGACAAATGCAAATGTTTAGTTGAGGGTTAAACTCTGCCCTGTGGTCTGGTTTCACGAACGGGGTTTCACCCCTCTATGGCCCCAAATGGCGGGCGAAGTTAGGCCAGGGCTGGAACTAGTGGGGCATCTGGAGGAGGGGGCCAATGTACGGAGACCCTCACTGTCAGAAGAGCAGGACAACCGCAGCCCTGGGGTAGACTAATTGGCCGTGTGATTGCTGTTCAACGTCAGCCTCCCCATGGGCACTTCATGTCTGCTTTTGTTCCTCCCTGTGTTTGCAGGGCTCCCTATGGGCTCTGGCACTTACTGGTGGGATGAATGAATGAGTAAGTCATTGACTCAATCAATAAACTCTCCACTGGGGGAGATTCCATGTATCTGTCAAGACCCAGCTCATAGACTCTTCCTCTCCAAAACTTTGCCTATTGCCCGAGCAGCAAGTGGCCACTTCTTAGTTCCCATCACGCCTCGAATCCCTCATCCCAACCCCCTCCACCTCGTGCCCATTGACCTGCTGTAGGATGGTGCTCAGGAGCTTGGGCTCCGGAACTATATGACCGGTTCGTGTCCTTGCTCCATCTCATGAGCGCTGGTACCCTGGCCAATTAACTTAACTTCTCTGCTCCTCAGTTTCCCCATCTGTAAACTGGGGCCAATAATAGTTGTGTTGTAAAGATTAAAAACGTGAATACACGGGGGCATTTAGGATGATGCCAGACACATAGTAAGTGATCAATAAATGCAAGCCGTTCCCTGCACCCACTCACTTAATCACCCTGCGCTGTAATTATCTACTCACTTCGACTGTGAACTTGAACTTCTCAAGAGCAAGGACTTTGAGCGTCCCGTCTCCTGGCACCCGGTGGGCTGTATATCCTGATTCACTTAGTGGGCCATCTTGCTTCAGGGGGATAGAGCACAGCCTTGAACTCTGAGACGAGCCCGTGACCTTCTACCTCCCCATCGCTGTTCTCCAGCACTCTGGTGTGGTACAGACCCCTCGCTCGGTCCCCGGAGAACTGCAGAGGGCTCTGGGCCCCACGTTCCTCCCTCCCAGCCCCTCATTAATCTTGATTAGGAAGTCCTTGCACTGGAGTTAATTTTCTTGTAGATGCATATCAGTCATGTACCAGGGAACCTCTCCTGAGCTAATGAGGAATCATAGTCTTGCCATGTTATTACTTAGGTAATTAGTACACAGACTTCTTTGGTGGCAGTGGGTGGGGAGAAGGTCAGGGAAGGTATCAGGAGAAAGGGAGAAAGTTGGAGTCTCCAGGGGACTGGGCATGGGTGGTGAGTCTCCCAGGAGGTGGAGGAAACAATGGGCTCCCGGTCTGTCCTGGAGGTCAGGCCAGGGCAGAGAAAGAGTGTCCCCACCTTGAGCTCAGTGCCCCACAGGGAGGTGCCCCACGCCACCCCCAACCCACCCTGCCCGGGTGGCGAGAGCATCTGATGTGCAGATCCCATGTCCTGGTGGGAAAGCAGAGGCCCGGGGGGGATCCCGAGGGCCCAGGGTGACGATTTCACGGCGAGCAAGGAGGGCTAGGAGCCCGGCTAGGAGACCAGGAAGCCAGAGTGGAGGAGAGGCTCTCAGCCCCGCAGCTGCCTTGTCTGGGCATTTTGTTCTTCTGCTCAAGATTCAAATTCGAAAGAGGGGCTCCCTTTCAAATTTGCCTCCCCCCTCCCTACCCCACCCCCGGAAGCGGAAGTAGGCTCCTCGTGACAGTGCCACAGACCGCCACGGTACCGAAGGCTTAACTCCTCCAAAGAGGGAGGGGCCCTGCTAGGTCAGGAAAGTTACTCTGAGCAGACAGGGAAATGCTCTCTCTGCCTCTTGGTGAGCAAGTTTTCCCCTCCTCCTCCTCCTTCTCCTTCTTCTGCTTCTTCTTCTTCTAAGCTTTTATTTATTTATTTGAGAGAGAGAGAGAGAGCACAGCCTGTTCTGGAAGGTCCTTCTGGCTGGAGGAGGGGGGTGCATTGGTTGACTTAAAGGTGAGTGCGGAGTGAGTCGGGAGAACCATCTTTCCAGCTGGATGGCAGTGCCCACAAGAAGAAGGGTGTGCCTCCTCCCTCAGACTGGGTGCTCTCCAGGGAAGGGACTGGGCCGCCCTCGTCCGTATGGGGTTTAACAGCACAGACTCTGGAACCGACTGTTTCTATCTGAATTTTTTTTCTTTCCTTATTTATTTGTTTGTTTGTTTGAGGGAGGAGTACACGAGTGGCAGTGGGGAGGGACAGAGGGAGAGAGAGAATCTAAAGCAGGCTCCATGCTCAGTGCAGAGCCCAACGCAGGGCTCGATCCCAGGACCCTGAGCTGAAATCAAGAGTCGGATGCTCAACAGACTGAGCCACCCAGGCAGCCCGTTAAATCCTTTTTCTGACGCTTCTTAGCTGTGTGGCCTTGGGTGAGTTACTTAGCCTCTCTGAGCTTCAGTTTCTGTATCTATAAAATGGGGATAATAGTAGCACGTGCACCGTAAGATGCACGCATGTAAAGCCCACATAAGGGTCACCCCAGAAACAGCAACGTGTACCATGTCAGACGAATCGGGGGTCGGGGATGCAGGTGTGGCTTAGCAGGGTCCTCTGGCTCGGTGTGTTTCCCAGGTTGCAGTTGGCGGAGGTCTCATCAGGCTTGACCTGCGGCGGAGACTGGGCCCTCTCCCCAGGTCGCCCCCGCTGTGGCCGGTAGGTTCTGGTCCTCCCGGAGCCCCTGAGGAGCTGCCATCCCGCCGTGGGCCTCCCTGCGCCCCTCCCCACAGGGGCCTCCTCCCCCAGCGCGGCGGCTGGCTTCACCACAGCGAGCAAGTCAGGGGCCGACAGGACCAAAGTCACTGTCTTTCAGAGCCTCATCTCAGAAGTGACATCCCATCCCTGTTGCCTGTTGGGCGGGTCACTAGAAGCCGGTCACCAGGCCCTGTCAGCGCTCAAGGCGGGGATGGCGCTGGTGTGGACACCAGGAGACAGTCACGGAGGGGGGGCGTGGTCACACCCAGACCGGGCGCTGCCTGTGGGAAAAGGGCCCGGAGGCGAGATCCTGTCCCTTCCTTTGCTGCTGCATCCCCAGCTCCCTGAAAAATGCCTGGTGCGACCTTAGTCCCCTGTATCAGAGGGGGGCTACCTCTGTCCTCCCAGGCAGGATTCTGTGGCCGGGAGCCTGGAAGAATCCCCACAGGAGAGCCTTCCCCTATAGGGGAGCCTCTGGTCACATGGCAGCGTGTCGCTCTGACCTCCCACCCTGAGGGGAGACAGGTTCCATCCAGAAGGAGCCCTGCGAAAATTGGATTTGCTGCGAGGGTCAAGCTCTATCCCAGCTGTCACCTGCTTTTGAAACAGAGATTGTGTCTCCGAGTGACACCTCTCCCTGGGGCCCTCCCCGCTGGAAGGAGAGCCCCGGGCCACCTCTGTGGCCCCACCCTGGCCTGGCCCTGGCGGTGGCCCCCTCCTTCCCACTTTTCACACAGCAGCTGGAGAAGTCTTTCAAAAAACACAAATCCGATCCCACCCGTCTCCTGGCCCCCTGTCGCTCTGAAATAAAATCCCAACGCCTACAGTCCCAAGCCCTGCACCACCCAAAGCTCATTTCCTAGAACTCGCCCCAGGCACTGCCTGCTCATTCCTGGAACACGCACAGCCCTTCCTCCCTCAAGTCTTTCCTCTGGTTCTACCCTCCGCTTTCTGCAATGCTGGCTCCTTGCGATCCTTCTTAGTCAGCTTAATTGTCACCTCTTCAAGGAAGACTTCCCTGATTTCACGAGGCTGCCGTTATCACCGTTCACATCCTCTTGTTTATGTCCTAGTACAGATTACAACCTATGATCATTTTGGTTTAGTCGCCAGCTTGTTCGTTGTCTGTTTTCCCCTTGACATCGAGGGCCGAGAGGCTGCCCGATCCAGCACGGCTTATCCCCTGGGCCCGGCGTGCTCTGGGATAGATGAGTTCCTCTACCGGGAGGATTGCAGCACCGTCTCAGCCTCCGTCTCTGCCTGCAGGCGTACGCTTTCCAGCCCACCCCGCACTCAGCCCCTGGATGAACCGAGGTAAAGCTGAACTCTGAGCACACAACCCATCACGTCGGTCGCCCCAGGTGTCCACCGGTGTCCGGGACACTTGGCCTCGGGGTCAAGGCTGGACCCAGCCAACTGTTTCCTAACGTTCCCGCACACGTGCTCTGGGCTCGGTCCAACGGAACACCCCTGCCCTTTTCTGTCTCTGGGCATCGGCTGGGATGTCCCCTCCACCTGAAAAACCTTTCTCGTCTTTGGAGGCAGAGGTGTGTACTCATCTAGGCCCAAGCCACCTCCTCCGGGAAGGCGTCCTGGCCACCTCTGTTGGTGCAGAGGGAAGATGGTGGGATTGGGGATCAGGCCTGGATTCGTGTCCCTGTTCTGCCTCTGGCCGGCATGTGACCATAGGCAAGTCAGCCCAAAGACCTGAACCCGTTCAGAGGGAACAGTCCTGGCTATAGGAGTTGCTGGAGGACATACATGATCAGAAAGTGCTTGCTCCAAAGTAGATGCAGGGTGGACGTGGGGGGCCCTTTCCAGGTTTGCTGGGAACGTGGACACTGCCTCACACTCACTTCTTCCCGTGGTGCCCTTGGCGGTGGACTTGGCTTCCTCCATCCCCACTGGTCTAGGAGCCACATCTGGGCAGGACCATACGTTCTCCCTCTCCATTCCCTAACCCGCCTATCAAGGGACTTGCATGCCCCAAGTAGGGTCTACGGACAGTTTGTGGAATGTTCTTGACCTTTCTTCCTCTCTAGATTCTCCACCTTTATAGATTAAAGCCACCCGATGCAATCGTATGCTTGTTCACTCACTCATTCCCCGAATGTCCATCCAGCTGACATGAGAGCCACATTCCCCCCCACTGTGGAACCTGTTTTCTAGAATTCTGGAACTTCTGCTGTTCATTTGGTCAACCAACATCTGCCTACTATGTTATATGCGTACTAGTAAAGCCCAGTAGAGTCTCCAGCCTCCAAGATGTTGTTAGCAGTTGCTGGGGACACCCGAGTCCTTCTTCCCTGTAGCTCCAAGTTTCCTGGGCACCGCAAAACTCAGGACCCACACAGGCAGAGGCTATGAAATTGGCCACGATCCCCTAGAGCCAGTCAGGGCGTAGGGCACTCCCTGCCTCCCAGTGCCCTGCGTGCATCCCAGCCCCTCTGACCACCTTCAGAGGGCACTGGGCGCGCACGGTGGGCCATCCCACGGGGCCTCCTTCCTTGAAGAGGACCCGGCATGTGACCCGGCAAGTCCACTTCTGGGTAGAGATCCCAAAGAACTGAAAGCAGAGTCTTGAAGAGATGCTCAGGTTCATAGCAAGATATCCACAACAGTCAGAAGGCGGAAATGACCCCAGGACCCACCACCAGACGAATGCATGAATGAAAGTGGGTTGATCCACACAATCGGGTATGATTCAGCCTTAAAACGCAAGGAAATCAACCTGGGAACCCTGAAAAAATCAAATTAAATTAAAAAAGAAGGCAAGCAAATCGCGACACATCCACAACTTGGATGAACTTGAGGGCATTACGCTCACGGATGAAGCAGGTCACCAAAAGACAAATGCCGTCTGATTTCACTTACACGAGGTACTTAGCGCAGCAGAATTTGTAGCGGCGGGAAGTGGATTGGCAGACCCCAGGGGCTGCGGGGAGGGAGCTGAGGGAATTGTTTAAGGGGTACAGAGTTTCAGTTTTACAAGATGAAAAAGTTCCAGACATTGGTTGTGCAAGAATGTGAATGTATTTAACACTACTTAAAAAATGGGTGATCAATTTTATGTCATGTGTACTTTACCACAATTTAAAAAAATGTTCTTTTAAAAAAGAGAGCTAGAAGGGAGAAGAGAATCCCTCCGAGGAGAGGACACCTGGGCAGCTAGGAATGTCCCTGTGGGATCTGCCCTTGGCCTCCGAGCCCCACCTCCTCCCAAAAGCCCTCCAGCTTTCACACGTACTCCCACCGACTGGCCGACCTTCTCCTCTTTCTCGGTGGCCTGAGTGTGGACACATCTCCTTTTCCCTTGGCGCTCCTTAACTCTGCTGACTAAAGTTGCTGCTTCCAGCTTTCCTGAAAACAGAAATAAATTTGAAAGGAAATAAAGCGAGAAAAATCAAACTGGAAAGAACGGGTTTCTGATCCAGCAACAGCCAGCCCGCTTCTCCGGACTCAAGAGTCCTGCTGGACTTCGCAAGGGCCGCCCTCTGACAGTCTCACTTAATTCTTCATTTACGAAGCAGCGTGGCTTTTCCTATCAGTAAGCCGTGCCTGGCCGTTCCCCGGAATCCTTCCCACTGCCATGGCTCCCCTCCTTCCACAGACCACCTGCCTCGGAGGTGTGCCTCGGCCTTCCGTGCAGCGCCTGGGGCTCTTGCCGCTGGCACACTGATGTCGGTGGCCCTGGGCAACCTCCTTATCCAATCCAACCTGGCCTCCGGCCGGTAAACTTGGTACTTGCCCTCGTGGGCTGCGCTTCCGCTGGACCTTCAAAATATAGGGGGCGGGGGGCGCCTGGGTGGCTCAGTCGGTTAAGAGTCCGGCTCTTGATTTTGGCTCAGGTCATGATCTCAGGGTCCGGGGATCAAGCCCCGCATCGGGCTCACTGCTCAGGGGTGAGTCTGCTTGAGAGTCTCTCTCCCTCTGCCCCTCCCCCTGCTCACGCTCTTTCTTTCACTCTTAAATAAATAAGTAAATAAATCTTTAAAAACAAAAACAAAATACAGTCAGGGAAGGTTTCCTCATCAGCTGCTAAGCCTCCCTACCCAGGGGGTGGGGGCTCAGGGAGCCCCCTGGGGAAAAGAAGGCAACGGGTGCCCAGTCCTGGACCCTTGGCCCTCTGGCCGGCCTCAGGGGTGGCCTAACCCCTGAGAAGGGAGCAGCCTGCTTCCCCTCCAGATCTTCCACGCTGGGATGTGAGTTCAAGACGAGAGGCCAGAGCTCAGCATCCTTTGACCCCCGCCCCCCAACCCCGACCTTGGCCATCAGAGAGCTGTAGTTGCTCTAAACTAAATCTTCCCGCAGGGCACATCCCCCCAAAGTCTTAGGTTTCTCTCTCTGACTCAGAGGCCTGGTGGATGAAAGCCTTCCTCTCTCTGCTTCACTCCGTGTGTGTTAAAAGCCAGACCGGGTTTCACGTCCTCACAATGGCTGGGGGGGTGAGGGGGTCCTGGCCTCAGGAGCACCCTTCCCGACTCCATGCTTGCTCTTCAGCCAGGGTCCCCTTGGCGAGGCTGCTCTGAGGGCCACACCACAGGCTGCCACGCCCCCCTGGCCCATCTCTAGGGGCGGGCGGTCCACCCAGAGACCGCGATTCCTTGCGGCCTCACTGACCTGCGTTCATGCCGGCCTTCCCGGCTCCCTCGCTGGCCTCCTGACACCGTGCACACGTTCCTTAACCTCTCTGACCCCAGCCTCCTCGTCAGCGAACCGGAGCGGCGATACCCCTGCCCGCCTCGGCGTGGCCGTCGGTTCAAATGCAGTAGTATGTGTGATGTCGCCAGGCCCGGAGCAGGAGGTCAGGCGGTGCTCCCTCCTTCCTCCTCTCCACGATGGGCGAGGCCGCCTGGAGCATCCACAGACTGCATCACCAGACCCCCCTTCTTTGTACTTCCACTAACCTGCCCCAAATGAATGGCTGGGGAGGAATAATGATAAGCCTCTTACAGTTGTATATTATAGTTCTCAGGGGCCGTTTCCAATTCTTTATCATATTTGTTCTTTTATAAAGACCTGGGAGGCTGACAGGGGAGGCATGATTAACCCCATTTCACAGATGTAGGTGCTGAGCCCCAGAGGACGGAAGGGCCTCGTTCAAGCTGGGAAGTGGCGGAGTTAAGGTGGAAACCCAGAGGCGGCCTTTCTTCCTCTTCCTCCTCCTCCTCTTCTTCTCCTCCTCCTCCTCCTCCTTCTTCCTCTTCTTCATTTTGTTCTGGAAAGTTTGCCAAGGCACCGCCCTGTCCTAGGAGCCGGCGAGAGCAGCCGCCACTCCAGGGAGAATGGAGCCGGTGATGCTGGGGGGTGAGGGAGGGCTGGGGGCACGGCCTTTTCGACCTGGCAGGGCCTGTGCCCGGGTCGAACTAATTGCCATGCTCCCTCACACTCACATGGAGCCCTGCCTTCCACAGAGGCCCTAAAGTGCTTCTGAGCTCCTCGTACATATTTATATGCCTGCTTGCGTGATAAAAATAAAACCACTTCACCCACCACTGAAATGCAGCCACTCGGGGTGTGAAATACGGGGCTTATCGAGCAGCCGCGAGGAGCAGCTCTCAGGGAGAGGCTCCCGTCCCTCCTGACATTGCAGAGGGGCAGCTGGAGGCAGGCGGGATGTAATTATCTTGATACGTAAGCGCTGGACTTGGAAGCAGGAACCGGGAAGACAGCGGGTCCCCAGGCTCCCGGGACACCCTCGGGCCTCGCCGGGGTGGAGAGTTGGTCCAGCCAGAGGAGATAGTGTCGCCGCCAGGGGAGCGTGGGTCCATCAACACAAACCCTTTCACATGCACCCCCAAACCTCGCTCCCTGAGAACCGGCCTCCAGCCTTCTGTTCTCCTAAACCCAATGTTTACCAGGTACCACGTTTTTCTTTCAAGGAAGCTGTCAGGAGGTTTCAGTGATCTAAATATCTTGGAGTGAGGACGAGCATCTTTGCCAGCGGGCCACTCGAGGCAGTCCTAGTATAGAAAGGTATTGTTCTGGGGCCCCTTTCATGGCCATCCTGACCTTCCCAGGGTACCTGACTGTTCTGATTGCTGATGCTAAGCTTCACTCTAGAGTTAGACTTCTGGCCCCCCACCCCTTGCTTCCCTCCCTCCCCCTGTACTTTGCACCTCTCGCCACCATACTCTGAATTCTCTCCGCGGAGCACAGAGAAGGCACCTAACACATACTTCCTGAGCTAGTGGCAAAGCTGAGCCTTGGGGCCTGAGTGGGAGTTAGCCCGCCCACAGGGTGTGTGTGGGGTACAGGGGGTCGGGTAAGAGGGATAGGGAGAGGGGGAGGGGGGAGGCGGCTGGGGAGGAGAAAAGGGGGGAAGGGTATTTCCGGCAGAGGGAATAGCCTGTATAAAGGCCTAGAGTTAAGAGTATGATGAGCACTCAGACTTGCAGAGTCAGGTGCAGGGTGGAGAAGAAGACCCTGTAAGCTATGACAGGGGTGTTGGCTTTGCTTCGCAGGCCCTGAGGAGCCAGGGAAGGATTTTAGGGGGGCTGTCCCAACCAGCCAGTAGCCCTTGGTGTGCCCAGGTGAGCTGGGGCGTGGAGAGTTGGGGGTCATGCTTTACATGCTGGATAAAGTTCGGGCGACAATGCAGAAGTCCGTTCTGAGGAGACTTGGCTGTGTTTCCTTTAGTGGAGGCTGCGTGGGGCGAGGCATGGGGGGACGGCCGGAGATGGGGGCCTGGGAGCCATCGGGGAAGGCGGAGCTGACCGACGGGTGCAGGACTCTGATGGCAAAGCGGTCTGGTGAGCAGATACGGGGTGGGCGGCCCTGACTTTGGCTTTCAGGTGTCTTAGCCTCACACCGGCCCCTGCCCGCTGGGAGCTCCTCAAGGGCACAGACTATGTCCTTGCGTATCTGTGTCCTCAGCGCCCAGCTCATCGCCTGGCCCAGAGGAGAAGACCAATGCGCATGCACGGTCTTACTGCCCTTAGTGGAGGTGGAGATCCACCAGGACCTATTTAGGGGCACTGGAATAACACCATAAGGGTTTGAGGCCCCCGCCCCTGTGCCACTTCAGGTGGTCATGCCCCCAGGGCCTGGGCACCTTCCCTTGGAATCCTACAAAGCTTTCACGATGCCCATGTGCTTCCCACGGTCCGTTAGCCATTAGCATCCCTTTTGAGGGATGGATAGCTTTGAGGGTCAAGGGGGGCTCTCTGTTTGTGCTTCCCAGTACTCTCCATTTCCAGGGAAACCCTCCAGCCTGATTTACCAGCTGCCTCTTTGTAGGGTCACCCTCTTGCCAGGGTAAATGGAAAGGGGAGGACAGGAGGCTGGGCACAGGCAGAAGACAGGAAAGCAAGGAGGGGAGACCGAGTCAGGTGACCGGCGAGGGGGACTGGGGGGCTTGTGGGATTGTTTCCTTGGTCAGGAGTTGAGGGGAGAAGTGGGGAGGAAGGAGAAGGGTGCCTCTGCAGAGATATAGATGAGATGATGAGAAAGTCCCCTCTGGAGGTTGGGAAGGGACTGGTCAGTGGACAGAGATCCATTGTCAAGGGTCACAGAATCTCAAAACGGGCAGAGGTGTCCAGTTCATTTTGTTCAATGTAGGTTTTCAGAGCAGGTTTCATTGTCCCTTCGCCGTCCCTTGGCACAGGTGGGCTTCTGTGATCTGCAAAGACCCTCCCTAACCTCACAGCTCCTCCTCCCCACACCCCCCTGGTCCCAGCCTTCTTAGATCACCTGCTCCTCCCGTGGGAGGCAAGCTCCACCACATGTCTGGGTGGCTGTGCGCACGCGGCGCTGAATCAAACGTTTTTCTGTAACTCTTAGGCATCCTTCAAAGCTTCAGGTGTCACCTACTCCAGGAAGTCAGTCTCCCGTGTCTTAGCCCGATGCCCAGTTTCTGCTCCGTCGAAGGCACAGGAAGGGAGAGGTGAAGAAGGAAGGTGGAGGTCGGTTTGTGTCCAGGTAAGACATCCTCTGTCAGGGGCCTGGGGAAGCAAGCCCGGCTTACAAATGGGGGCTCTGAAGCCCAGAGAAATGAAATTGGCTTCCTATACTATAAACCAAATTGGGATTTTTCTGAAAGGTTTGGAGACCTAGCAACTGAAGACAAAGCAGGCTGATGGGGAGAAGAGGCAAGTCATCAGTTTTTATCAGATGGCTTTGTAATTTCTGAGAGCACTTTCGTCTTCCCGGCCCCCTCTAGAACCATGTGACCCAGGCCTGAGCAGGGTGACATTGGAGGTGTCAAGGGGTAAAGTGAAATGCTTATGTTATGACCTGGGAAAACAAGACACACAGGTGAAGCATTTGGAGGGACACTGCTTCACTGTGTAGTATGGACAGCAGGCACCTCCAACAGGGAGAATGCAGGGAGCTGACAATCTCGCTTGGGGTCTCAATTTCCTCATCTGTAGTACTATGGACCCATCGCACAGTTATGACTAACTAGAGAGTTTCAGTGCGCATGTTCTCTGGCAGTGTGCCTCACTGTGATTACATTAAAGCTGGGCCAATTGGTGAAATGGGAAGCTGATTCGTTTTACAGAATATAGGCCCTCAAACTTCAAGGTTGTAAAAATGGAACAAATCACATATTAGATGGCGCCACCTGTTGTCTATGGGTGGTATTGCAGCTTGGCCATGAATAGAGCAAAGGGGCTGCTTGCTCTAAGGGTGACCTCAGAAGATCCCATGTCCAACTTGACAGCGTGGAGTCAAGAGTCCAAAGGCAGGAATAGACTGACTGATGCTGTAGAATGTCATAGAAGGGAAGTTCATTTTGGATCCAGCTCTCACTGACCTTTTCCTTTGGTTCGTGGTCACTGCAACTGTAGGCTGAGTCCCTTGAGATCTTGGCCCTAGAGACTTCATCCACCCCTCTCTGATGCAGAGTGCAGGAAGCTAAGGATGAAAAGACGGAACCGCAGCGTGACGGTAATTATAGCATCGTGCGGCTGCCTCTGTGGGTAATCATTGTTATAGCTAATATTTATTGAGTGCTTATACTATTAAAAGCATTGCCTTATTTAATCAGTATAACAGAGGTTGGTACTCATCCCCAACCCCATTTTGTAGAGGCAGAAATCAAGGCATAGGGAGGTTAAATAATGTGTTTGAGTTTTTACAGCAATTCCTCCCTTCTTCCCTCCCTCCTTCCCTCCTTCCTTCCATCCCTTCCTCCTTCCTTCCCTCTCTCCCTCCCCTTCTTCCCTCCCTCTCTCCTTCTTTCCTTCCCTCTCTCCCTCCTTCCTTTCCTCCTCCCCTGCATTCCTCTTTCCTCCTTCTTTCCTTCCTTCCTTCCCTCCCTCCATCCAACCCTCTTTCTCTCCTTCCCTCCTTCTTCCTCCCTTCTGTCCATTCAACAGCCATTTTCTTGATTGTCAAAGCTGAGATTTGGGTCTAGGCAGGCCAACTCTAGAGCCCATGCTTTTAGCCACTGTGCCTGACTACCTTTGTTGACACCTTCTAACTATCACTAATACCTGTTAGTCTGGGTCTCTCATACTTAGCAAATTCAGGGACACAGGAAAAAGCCAAATCTTGCTGATGCTTTCTAATTTTGATTCGTCTATCCATTCCTCCATCCATGTGCTCATCCACCCATCAATTCTTTCTCTAATTCCTCTGTCTACACACCCACCTACCATCATCCATCCATCCATCCACCATCTACCCATCCATCCACCCATCCATCTCTCTGCTCAATAATACTCCCATCCATCCATCCATCCATCCATCCATCCATCCATCCATCCTCTTACCCACCCAATTTTCCACTCATCCATTCTTCCTCCCTTCCATCTAATGATCCAACACCTTCTTGAGGGTAATGCAGAGACCACTCAGCTGTGGTCCTCATCCTCATGCTGGTTGTAGTACCAGAAATAGGTAAAAGCAACGTGACCTTGGGCAAGGAGCTTCACTTTCATGCCTCCGTTTCTTTGTCTTATTCTACTGGGATTCAAAATAGAACCTGCCTGCTAGGGTCATGGACAAGGTTCGATAAATTAGTTCAGGCAAAACACTTTGAACAGAGCCTGGCACATAGTAAGCCCTCAATGAATGCTGTCAGTTGACCGTGGTCATTGTTCTTCATATGATCATGATTATGACTGGGATTATGATTGTGATCTCTGCTACTACTATACCATATATATGTGTGTGTGTATACACACACACACACACACACACACACACACACACACTATACAGGAGGCTTGTCCAGGGCCGGAGCAGTACTCCCACCCATCCCATGATCTCCACAACTCTTGCTTTATGAGATGTTAATAGGTATTTATGCAAAGAGAGTTCTGAAGCCAAACAGTTTGGGTTTCAAGAAAATAAAACTGAAAAGCTCTGCAGGATTTCTCATAGCCTTTAAAATGCTCATGTGAATTGTAAATCTCCAAGAAGGGGGGGTGACCTAATATGCAGCATTTCAAGAAATGTTTATTGCAAACTTGCGTAACAGACGGTTGGGGGGACCCAGTGTTGGCCTGCTTCTCTGGCTGAGCTGGTCCCTGGGGCTGCATTTCCCATCCTTGCTCCTTCACGTGGCCCAGCTCCTGTCTCTGGGCTTGCACTGCCGCAGCCCATTCAGCAACCCATAGCGTCAGATTCCCCGCGGAAACGCGCTGGGGTCCTCCTGTGGGAAGGCCCCCTGGAGCAGGAGCTTGAGAGTTCAGGTGGGGCTGAGGTCCATTAAGGACGCAGCCGTGGACTTAATTCCAAGCGGCCGACTCTGTATCGATTTGGGTCACCGGTGTCAAGGCGTCACTTTCAGTCGCGTTTAATTTAACCAAACAATAAAAAAAAAACCTCGGTCCTGTCTGGGATGCAGCCTGATGGATGTTTAATTCCCAGCACGGAGTGGCAGAGGGCAAGGTAGGAAGGAGCCGGAGGACTGCGCGAGTGTGTGGCGGGGAGAGGCGAGGGGTGGGCAGGGGAAGAGAGAGAATGTGTGGATCTCGGGGTTGGGGGGAGAGCCTGGGAAGGCCCCCACGAGATCCCTGGCCCAGAATCCAGCAACCCTCTACCTTGGCCACTTCGGGTCCTTCTTTTCCCTTCTGAGACTCAGTTTACTTATCTGTACAATGGCCATAAATAAAGCTGCCACAGAGGGCGCTCATGAGGGACGAGGGAGGTGGAACGCATTGTGCTCCTGCGAGTTTCGTTTTTGCATCTCCTTTCCCAACCAGATCCTGGCTCCTGGGGCGCTTGCGCACGCGCGTCTGCGCAGGTGCTGTGCGCATGTGTGCGTCTTGGCGCGGAAGGGCTTTTCAGAGCTCTGGCCTCTCTGTGGGTTCCGATCTGGCTCTCTAATGAGCTGTGTTGTAGGGGCCAAGTTCCTTAGGTACCGCCCCGCCCCCCCCCCCCCCCCCGTGCCTCAGGTTCCTCATCTGTGGAATACAAATAAGGACAGTTCCCACCTCGTATGTTATTGGGAAGATTCTTACACTCATCGATTACTTTAACGGTGACCAAGAGAAGCCCTCACAAAAATGCTTACCCCCTATTAGCATCCCAGGCCATAGGGTGTCCTTCTCCAAACCAGCGGAGCCCATCCCCTCGGAAGCCGGGCTGGGGGAGGTAATGATAGGCCATATTCCTCCCCTCTCCTGGAAATATACATGCCAGAGGTCACGGAGAGGTCTCTTTGACCTCTGGGGGTGTTCCCTAGGGTCCAGAGAAGAGGAATTTGCTTTGTACTGTGGTGCCCTCTGTTGGGAGAGCCTAGCTCGGGAACCATGGACTGAGGGAGGTGGGGGCAGACAGCCACAACTGCTGCCAGGAGGTCCGGGTCCCCTGCTCTGCCCCACACCCAGGGAGGAGGCATGTCCCACGGGGACCCATGGGTCTGAGTGCCAGGACTGCAAAGTGGAGCCCCCTGCACCCCCCGGCAGCCAATCTACCAGGTGTCAGGAACAGAGGGACGGCAAGCAAGTTAAAAGCCTGTGGCTGCCCTGGGCGACCTTCTTTTTGGCTAAGTCACCCTGTGCCCTCTGCCTACCGTGCCTCCCAGTGCTTCAGATATGCCTTTCTCTGGGGCAAAAGGACAGGCACCAAAGCTGTGTTCATGAAACAGGAGCTGGAAGAGTGGGCTTCCCCGGGAGACGGTGCGCAGAGGTAGTGGCATTAGGACGAACAATTACCATATGGTACTAAACACACACTTGGCCGCCCCGCCCCTTTGGGAAAACCAACTGCGCACCTGGGCAGGATGCCCTCTCTCTGAACACACCATCCAGGGGGCTGTTGGTTCTTTGAAAAGATTCACTGGCACAGGATGCCTGCTAGCCATTGCTATGTGCCGGCCTCATGCCCAGGTTGCTGAGGAATAGAGTGGGTAGGACAAAGCACCCTGTCTCGATCCATCCCTCCCTCCAACAAATATTTATTCTGGGCCTACTATGTGCCAGGCACTGGCCAGGAAGACTTATGATTATAATACAGCGGGATGTTTCAAGAGAGTGGGGATGATTTGGAAGTCTGGTGCTGAAGGAGGGTTCATGGAGATCTCCCCCACTCTGCCCCTGCCTAATCCTTGGCCCTAGGAGGCAACCTTTCCTTGGCTGCCGGGCTCCCTTCCTCCTTGCTAGCCTCTTGCCAGATATCATTCACGGCTGGCATCATGGAAGGGACGCTAGAGTCCCCCTCTCTGCTGCTCCCTGGGGATTTCTCTCCCAGCTGGTACAGACC
Source organism: Potos flavus (assembly GCA_028534135.1). Lineage (NCBI taxonomy): Eukaryota > Metazoa > Chordata > Mammalia > Carnivora > Procyonidae > Potos > Potos flavus. Next base: position 154,904,116 of record CM052900.1, on the reverse strand, counting down.
AAGGCTGGAAGGAGGCATCACGGGGGTGGGGGTGGGGGAGGGGCTGGAATCCCACCGATGTCTGGATTTCCTCTCTAATGCCTGGGCTACCTTAGCGCAGACAGGAAGCCTCGCCCATGCAGGCGCTCACCTGGCAATCTGTTGCTTGTCTGCCTGCCTGGCAGCTCTCTGCTTTGCCGCTGGCTCAGCAGAGTAGGAATGCCCACACTGTGATGCCTGACATTTGCCAGCAGGACCCAGACCAGTGTGCCAACGCGAGGGTCCTCCTAGCTCACCACTGCTCCCCAGCCGGGAGGGCTCTTCTGGGGCGGGCTTAGCACCTGGGATGGATTGGGTTCTGCTGGTGCTTTTCTCGGCCAGAGGTGGGAAGGTGGAGAGGTAGGGAGAAAGCAGTCAGGGACTGCGCCCCATGACGTGGCTGGGTGAGCCCAAAGAGAGGGTGTGGTGGAGAGGGGACCCCAAGCTGACCCTCAGCAACTTGGAGAAGGGGAGACCTGGGTGGGTGGGGGCGAAGTGGAGCAAAGAACAGCCAGCCAAAGGGAGAAAGAAGGGCCTAAGTCTTCAATGCTAGAGCCACATTCAGCCCAATCAGCCTGGCAGCCAATTAGTCTGATTCAAAAAAAAAAAAAAAATACCCACGTAGGGACAAACTGTAATCAAACACCTATTTATAAGGGTTTATTACGATCATTATTATTATTTTACTGAAAGGATCATTCTAAAGCCTGTCAGGTGAACGTATGCTTTCAGATCTTCATAAATGCAAATCGCTCCTTCCCCTGGGCGGGTGGGCGTGAGCTGCAGCAAGGCTGCCTTGGGAAGCCGTGTTGTGAGGCTTTCCCGAGGGCAGATGGAGGGAGCAGCTCCCCGCCATGGGGCATCTCTGCACAAGGCTGGCGGAGAGACAGTTCAGCAACCACCGGCCGTCCAGCTTGCTCCCTGCACCCCCTCAAAGGGCTGCTGGCGATGCCACTGGCTACATATACCCATTGCCCATCCAGGTAAACAGGGCAAAAGCCCTTAGGCAGCAAGCCTGACAGAGCTGGGAATTCTCCACAGAGAAAGAAATTGGGATTTCTCCATAGAATGTTCTAGAAAGAACACTGGGTCAGGAGTCCAGAAGCTTGGATTCTGAGCCCAGTGCTGCCTCTGGCTGTGATGGTCCTTCTGGGCCTCGGCTTACCAGGGGGTAAATTCCCTGCCAGGTGTGAAGTTCCACCGCCTGAACCCCATTAACCTCCTCCCACCCCCCAGCCCATCCCAAGGGCTGGAGTACCTCTCCCCTCCCAGGGGACCTCAAGGCTCACAGCCAGGCCTGAGGCTCAGTGGTGTGTGTGTGTGTGTGTGTGTGTGTGTGTGTGTGTGTGTGTGTAATGAGATACAAGTCCCAAACCTCATTCCTCAGGCCTGGGGAAAAAGTGTCAGGCCTGCCAAAAAGGTGAAAATGTGATCTCTGCCAGGAGGAAACAACCAGTTTCTTAACCATTCTTGGCTGGATTCAAGAATGTGGCTATTCTTGGAAGAAAGGACAAAACATAACATACCTCGGGGAAGCCATCCATAATTTGGGAAGTTTCAGAAGACTGATGCCCCTAATCCTTCCCACTAAAAGGATTAAGAGGTGCAAGGCCAGTCCCCGGGGGCCACACCCTGCCTGCTCCACTCCG